>JARHVA010000292.1:1942500-2202500 GCA_037957365.1 Torreya grandis | reverse complement strand
AATATTTTTTATTGTTCTATACTTATACTTGAGATAAGTATGAGAATCTTGATAGCCAAATTTATCATCTTGCCAATCACAAAATCTGACACCTATCTGCTTATGAAATTTTAGAGTTTCTTTTTTAGATTTTCTTTATACACACAATTTCATATGTATACCTCTGATATTCCGATTAATCTTTACAAATGACATAGAAGACAAATCATTTCATATAGCCTCTTTATACTTTTATGAAAATTAGGTAAGAAAAGACTCACAAAATCTAACTTTATAAGCAATATTATTGGGTTCACCAGTACCATAGAATAACTCATCCATATATCAAATATATTCTTCTAGATGAATCATATCACACAACTAAGCTTTCATGAATTTTTGTTTATTTATTTCTCTATCATTGTCCAATGATCCAATAAACTCAGATATTAAAACATTGGCTAGAGCATTAACATGTGAAGATTATAGATTGATGATTGTTTGTCTATCATTTTCAAAAAGACTATCCCAGCAAGTTTTAAGAATACCAATGAATCCATTTTCTATACTTTTAGCAATATCTCTAGGATTTTTTCCATAATTAGTAGTTTGAAGGTTTACCAAAGCAATCATTGCTTAAATAATTTCTAACTTCTTATCTAGAGTTTCACATTGAAATTTTCATAAGAAAGGTTGGATATTCAAATTTCTCATATGTCCTTCTAATGTAGTTCTAGATGATCCTTCATGTGGTGTAAATATGGACTTAGATTCATTGATATCAATTTTAGTCATCTCGACTCTGAAAATTAGATCTGCAATAGATGGAGGATTTTGAATTTTGGTATATGGAGGGATCTATGTAGTTGTTGTATTTGGGACCAGGTTACTGGACTATGTTTATGGGTTTCATGAGAGGATTCAAGTTTATCAAATTCTTCAAATGGGTGTTGAGGTTATTTTGTAGAATATTGAAAGGACTTAACTTTAGACAAAATATCATGTATTCTATTTACAAAAGAGGATTGGTTAACAATTTATCTGGATAGACTATCTTTTTGAGATACAAGGGTTTTTAGATATTTTTCATGACTTTTATGGGTATCTAATATAGTATGGCTAGCAGAATAGATATCATCATATTTTGGAACTTGAAAATGAAATTATTTTCTTATGGCATTAACTCTTGTATCTATCTAACTTTGTCTTTTCATGGTCTTGTCTTCAAAATTCTTAATCTCGTCAACTTTTGATTCTAATTTTGAAATTTTTAATTCAACCTTTTGACTAAAACTAGATGTTATAGCCTTTGAACCATCTTCAATTCAATGTAATGCCTGATTAACTTGACCTTTCTGATATAAGTCAATATACTTGAGCATATTACAGGCTTGATCAATAGACTATTGAATCTCATTGATTTTATTATTCAGACACTTTATAACTAAATTATTCAAATTTAGCACCTTAACTTCAGGTGTCTGGTCTAAATTCTTATTTGTCTATTGTAGATATATCATCTAAGATATTTGATTTCCATCTAGAGTATACTGATTGAAATCAGATAACCTTGGAAATACTTTTTCAGTAAATGACTCATCTCCTAATGGAGATTTCCATATATGCTCTTTAGATGAACTTTCTTCCATATGAACTAATATTGGATCAGATAATAGTTGCTTAGTTATTTGGAGTAAGATCAAAGCTTCTTCATCAATTTTTTAAGTTTTCCTAGAATTCACATTAATCTTATTATGTTCTTGATCTATTATTTTTGACAATCTATGCAAAAAATAGCCTATTTGAGGATCATGAACTCTATTTTTGTGAGACATATATGATTAGAAGTTGGAACCTTATGAGTCTGTATACCAGAGATAGTTTGATTAAATATGATGAATGATTTTTGAGGGAGATCCTTGACAAAGGAATCAAAGGATAATGATTTTCTTGGCTTCTGAATAAAATCTATATCAACAATCCATTTCTATGGAATCTTTAAATAAGGCCACGATATAGATTCGAAAAGAACAATTTGACTATTCTCATTATCTCTACACACACCACACTTTTTCCATGTGATGGACCATGCTTAACATCAAGGTGAAGATTATTAGTAAGCCTATACCAAAAGTATCCACATGTATATGGAATGACTTATTCCAATCAGAAAAATGAAAATAGGTGTTGTTAATAACCATTATTTGGGATCAATAAATGATGTTTATCATTCTGAGGTCCACTTAAACTTTGTATCTTTATGCAACAACTTTTCCATTGGTGTAGATATGGTTGTGTATCCTTTAATAAATTTTCTATAGTATCTTGTATGACCCATAAAGATATGCACTTATATAGAGTTGGTTGGGGGTGGCATCCCCACTATTATAATAGATCAACTAAAATGCCATCACTACATACAACATGGCCTAAAATAACACCAAAAGGTATGAAAAACAAGCACTTATTTAAATTCAAAGTAATGTGCAAAGCTCAACACCGTTTTATCATTAGTCATAGTTTTGACAGATGCTCTTTAAACAAGTAAAAAATAGTCTAGTCATCCAAATATAATTCTAGTAAATTATGCATAAATTATTTAATGTAGTTATTATAGTTCTATATTAAATTATTGGTGCATTATTCAAACCAAAAGGTATTACCTTATAAAGGATTGATCCCCATTCAGTTGTAGAAGTTGTCTTATCTTGATACTCTTCTAAAATTAGAATCTAACGGTACCCATTGAATCCATCTATGAAAGAGTACACTTCATGACCTATGGTTGACTTGAGTACTTCATCCATGAATGGTATTAGAAAATGATAATTGATCCTGGCATCATTGAGTGTGTGGTAGTCTTCACAATTGTGTATCTCTCTAGACTCCTTTGGTTGTATCACTATGGGACTCACCCAGTCTACTTTTTCAATTGTATAAATGATTTTGGCTTATTATATTCGATCTAATTTATCCTTTACTTTTATCTTCATTTTGGGTTTTACCTTGTACAAGCACTTTCTAATGGTTCGAGCACACTCTTTCAAATCTATGTGCATCTCTGAAATGATGAATCTACACCTTTACTTCAAAAAATTTGATCAGGAAAACATATTGATAGTCTCATAGTAATTACAATGCCTCTGAGATCTGTTCCTGCCCCCTAGTAGTTTCCCATAGTCACAAGCTTAGGAATTGACTCTGTTCCAATGTTTTCTTCAATATTTTTAGGGGTTCTTGATACACTTTGTTTGATCCACTAGGTAGATCCTCTCATAGAGAGCGTTCCCCTTCTCATTCTATAATGTTTATGTTGTGTATCATTTCTTCTTCAACTTGTTATGTGCTTCAGACTAGTGTTGGTTCAGCTTCCCATTCTATTTCAAAACATCACTATCACTGAAGTTCATAATCTCATCTATTATTCTATTATAGGGCTTAATAAGAGTTTATTCCTATTGATTGGCCTTGTTATTTTGAAGTTCTAAATTCAATTTATGAGCTATTTCCTGTTGTGATGATGTCTCTATTTTATCTCCCAAATCTTCTACTCGCCCATGACATAGAAAGATTCTATGTTTATACAATGCATTGTGCACCAATGGGTTATCATCCTAAAAAACAATTCTGAATGAAGTATTATTACACGTGTACCCAATTTTTGGTATCTCTCTTGCACTTTTGATGCATGTACCATATTATTGGTAGTGTTGTTATTATGTGACTAAAAATATGTACCCAATACCTTGGATCTAGTCCTTATGCATACCATATATCTGCACATTGATGAATGTGAAACTTGAGACATTGGCTTTCTTGAAAGAATAATCATTCTAATTTCATAGTAGGTGATAAATAAAACCTCATACATAAAAAATCACATGTTTCCTCCCAATGTATCTTCAGATCTTTATGCTCTGCCCACCAAGTCACAATAGTTCCATTTAGTGCATAGCTGAATGCATTGAATCTTTGATACACCTTTGGTACATGGTGTTCTAACCTAAAAATGAATGTATTAAAGTACTTTTTCATAAAGTATTGATGTAACTAACATTTACTATCAAATACCATGTGCAAAGACTGTATCTCATGATCTCCCCTGGCCCAGTTCAACATATTAATATTTAAATCACCACTTATGAAGATGTTGTTTCCCAAGGTAAAACACCCTCTAGAGTAAGTTATATATAATCCATCATTGTTACACCTATATTATACAATAAATACACCTTTGATAATTAGGATGTTGCATTTATGGAGAGGTATAACCTTCAAGTTTAAATTATGGCATTGGATATTTTGTTATTATCGACTTACAAGATGGTTGCTTTGTTGTCTATGATTGTTCCATATATAAGTTTTAAAATTGACACTCGATAGCTCATAGTGTATTCTTATATGTATTTTTTTTGACTTTAAACCAACTATTATAACCATAAGCATACGGTGACTATGGTTCCTTTAGAATTATGTAAGGCTTATACTCTACTTTATTCAAATGGATGAAAAGTATCTTGTTTCTTTGATGAGCCTCTAGTTGATTGTGTACTATGTTAATAGTCATTTGACCATCATAAACCCAATTCTTTCCAATTAAGGTAGGTTGATGGGTCTCAGTTGTCTTCATATCAATGAATTCAAAACCATTACATAGAATTAGCTTAGCTACTCTAATATCCACATCCTCGAGGTGACCAATCACTTCTACCCACCCATGGTTTATGAGGCTAAGGGTGATAGGAATGTAGCTCAAGTGTGGCCTACCAATGGCTTCCCATGTAGATATCAATATCATATTATAAGTACTCTCAAATTCAAATACTATGTTAGTAATATCATAACCTACAAATTCAATATCTATGTAGGAATCAACGTCCCAAGGCTTCTTAATTTTCCCATATGAAACAACCTTATATGTATGTTGTTGACCTTACTATGCACACTCTAACAGATTATGCAAGAGGTTAGTAATATTTTTTGATATATTATTATTTAAAACCATAATGATTAACTTTATTAAGTCTTTCAAAGTAGTTACAACTCATTCCTACTTCATTATGCACACAATCTATCCATACATCTAGGCACAAGTTGTTGTTGTATCTTTTTCTGAAGCATTCCATTATTGTATATTTTTTAGAACTTGATTTTTTTGATACAACAAAGTCTTGTCTTTTATATGATCATAATATTTATCAGGTTAAACTTTTCTAATTCCTAATCTATACGTATTTCCAAAGGTGGTAATCCTTGTTATGCATGTTTTTATCTGATAACTATTTGGATGAATGTATTATCCTTAGGTTGTGCATTGATCATGTTCATATTGTACACTAGTTTCTCCTTTATTTTTTGAGAACTATACAGTCTTTTGTTTGATGTTGGCCTTCAACTCTATAGTACACACAATATGTTTGTCTATATAGATTTATAGGGCAATTCTTTGCATAGTGATTATATTCTCCACATAAATAACATTACATAGGTGGGTTGGCTTGCCAATTATCATTGTTACAAAATACTTAATACCCTCCTCGTATTATCCCTTATAACTTCCTCTGTAACCATCTCTATTTTATTGGTATCTCCATCCTTGTGACTGTTGTTCAGCATATTTTCCTTGTCAGTTTTTATTGTGCATCGTATCCCCTATACTGGTGTTAAGATGAATTTAAACCCCAATTAGATTGGTGTTGTTGTGGACTCACATTATTCCAAGAATTTTGATACTATTGTCATGGATAAGATGGCATCCATATAGTTAAGCCCTAGGGTTAGTATTGTGATGATAAAGGCGTCAATTAAGGACTACCTTATGTCACACTTGTCATCTCCACATTCGTGCCTAGGATAACCTGCTTCACAGTTACTATTGTGAAGACACTATGAAGACATTATTCATAATATCTTCCCTTATCTCTTGTATAGATTTAAAAATCCTCTTGTCATGATTTGTATATTTACAAATGTTATAGTACATAGTCTATGATTTTTTGATATACTATTGTAAAAAATGGCACTTTGAAGTAGCATGTCTAATGACTCTACAAATTTCACAAAAAAATATTTTAAGATTTAGATAGTCATTTCTATGGTGGCCTTGTTGGCCACATTGTATACACCAAAATACTAATTTAGGCTTATCATTCTCATGCATCTCACCCATTCTTCTCATAAAATCATTTAATTTTACTTCTAATTTGAAATTAGTTATTAGAATGTCATCATAATCATTAATTTTCTCTAATCATAGAGCATCAGATCGGGCATCAGTGTTAGTCAAGAATTGAGACTATGCAATAACAAATATAATTCTTGTTCACAACCTTTATATGAACCAAATAGTGTTATCCTTGTCTTCCATGATGAAATCAATCTTATTCACAACATCAAAGAATCTATGATCATAGTTTTTGACTGATTCTCCATACTTTTTTTGAATCTCCTTCAACTCTTGAATAGTCTGGCTTATACATTTATTCACTTTAAACTCTACAATTTAACATATCTTTAACTTGTGCAATATTTAGAGTATTAACATTATTTTTATAAATAAACTTTAAGGCTCAACCTAACAAAGCTCTTATTAATTTGTATTTCTTTACATCATTAGATGTTACCCCCTTAATGTGTTATTTAGTTTCACAAGTTAACAAGTATTACTTAGGTTCCATAGACCCATCATATTTCATCAAAGAAATAAGCATGCCTGCAATGAGAGACATAGTTGTCACACTTAAAGTTGTTAAAACTAATTTTTATAAACTGGTGACTGTGACTATATGTGTTTACACATTGGTGACTATGATTGTATGTGTTTTCACATTGGTGATTGTGATTATAGGTGTTTGTGTACTATTATTTATTTCTAGGGAATTCTTAGCACTAGTCTTTTCTGGTGACTTGAAAAGAAATTTCAATTATTTATACTCTTTTGGTATATTGTCTGCTTTATCTTTGCACTTATCTTACCAAACTTATTTATAAAGGAATCAAACCAAATTGAATACACATTGCTTATTGTTGTCCCCGAAAAATGCCACTCATTTTTGGGACAACCTACAAACCAAAATTTCTCTCTTCCCTTCTCAAAATTTTTTTTGAGCTTTCAAATTCCTCATTTTTAAGCTTTTTTCATAAAGGGGGTTCACAGGTTAAACATGTTAATATATATATATATATATATATATATATATATATATATATATATATATATATATATATATATATATATATATATATATATATATATATATATATCTGTAGGCGAGATTAGTCAAAAGAACAAGCTTCTAACAATTGGTTATTTTCAGAATTGGTTCATCACCTTGGTTCAAATAGAAATTTCCACCGGCAAGCATCAGCAGTAGGTTCAATGTTTGGTTCATCCTTTAGTTCAATGTCAAATGGTTCAAAGGCAAGTTCAATCAAGTGGTTCAACGCATTGTTTCAACATTTGGTTCATCTACTTTGTTTCAACGCTTTAATTCATTCTTTGGTTCAATCAAATGGTTCGTTAGTCAGTTCAAGGCTTTGTTTGAACCGTTGAATCAAAAAGTGGTTCAATGGTTGGTTCAACGTCTTGGTTCAACAAAAAGTTTCAAAGCCTTGGTTCAATGGTTAGTTCAAATGCATTGGTTCAAAAGCTCAAAAGTGGCCTCAGCCAAAGGAAAAGTGGCACACAAGTGGTTCAATAGATGGTTCAACCAAGGATCAAAGAAGTGATTGAACCAAGGATCAATAAAATAAAGAGACAAAGCTGGAAAAGACAAAAGCAAAAATCAAAGGAAAAGCTCGATTGAAGAGAAAAGCCCGCGAAAAAGTGCCTGATAGAAAAAGACAAAGTGCAACAGACACCACCACGTATCATCTTTTGCAGGACCCACAAAGGTTTCTAAAGCTTCTGAAAGATTAAGTGGAATACGTCACATGCCCTGTTATGACTCAGTAGAATGTGACAAGTGTTTGCACCCGTCATGCAAGAGCGGCAATTTTTGCCACCCTTACATATTTTAGTCTCTTCTATGCAGAAGTGGTAACTTTTGCCACACATGCATCCCTATTTCCTCTTCTCTAGGTGCAAGGGCGGTGATTTTTTCCACCCTTACACATTCTTCTTCACCGACACTCTCCCTGACATGCACAAGCGGCAATTTTTGCTGCCTATGCACAAGTTTCATTTTTCTGATTTTTCATGCCCACTCCCCTTTTCTTCCACTTTTTGACTTGGTCTCACCTCAGCCTTTTCAAGCATGTTTCCCTAGTCATGATCACTCAAATGTGTAGTTTTCCCAGATAGCTAATTTTTCCCCTAAATTGCACAATCATGATTATTACTATAGTTTCTCTAAAGGATCCCTCTTCATCGACGTCTTTTCAAAAAAATTTATTCCAAATCACTGAAGTTTCTCTAAAGAAGTTGAAGACAATGAAGAAGATTGGAAATAAAGATTGAAGCTATTCTTCCATGCTTTTTTCAAAATGCACTTTGTAATTGATTTCAGACATTTTCACGTGTACTTTTGTAATATGTAATTACATGTGAAAAAGTCTGAAAATATCCCAAAGTCAACGCTGACTCATCTTTGACCAAGATATTTTTGTATTTTTATCTTTTTAATTTTGAAGGTTTCTCCCTATATATAGAGGGGACCTCTTTTGTAAATATATCTCTGATAATTGAGAGCAAAAACTTTGCTGAAATTGAGACACTTCTTGAGACTTTGTGCTCAACTTGTAAATCCTATTTCATCTAATGAATGAGAAGCAGGTTTATTTCAGACTTTGTGTTGAAGTAATTTGTGTTATTTAGGAAGTGGTTCTTATGTCCTCTTTCCTGATAATCTCTTATCTGTTTGATTTAATAAGCAAAGTGTGTGTGTTGATATTATCTGAGGACGTTTCTAAAAGATAGAAGAAATACTTTGAGCTACTTTTATCTTGGTGATCCTTTTATCCTTTGTAGTTTTAGGTGAAGACTTTATGCTTCATTTCACTCTATGGTTACGTGTATTTCGGATCAACGAAGGAGACAATAGAAGACTTTGTGCTTACGTAGGTTTCTTTGTTAACTTTTTTACTTACTTCAAGTGATTTTTTGATCTACGCTGGATACCATTCCTGAAAGAAGAGGAATGTTCTTAGCTAACGACCAAGATTTCTCTATCTTATTCCTTGGAGAGGTGGATGTTGTTATACTACCCTGAGTACTACTTTCTGCTTACTTATATATATATACATATAGCATATAAATATTCATAGGGAACCTCCCCTTGATGAGAGGAGAGATTTACCTCATCCAGATGTGGTAAACCCACACTTTTTGTGGCATAAATCTCCTTGTGTTGTGGTTGATATACCCATTTTGTCATCAATTAGTTGACGATAAAATATTCACCCAACACTTATCTCAAGTGACAAATTAGGTTAGGGGGATGTGTATTATTGAAGTGAATTATCTCTATTTGAATTTATTCCAGCTTTGAATTTGAATATGTAATAGTTTTGCATTCTAACCAAACTTCTTTCTAGGAATATTCCTTTCTAGGTCCATATAATATCCCTTTATTAGTTTTGATCTATTTATATCTTCTAGTTGTTTTGTTGTTAACTTACTTTCTTCTTCCTACTCCATGAGCTCTATATCTACACTATTTTTATTTCTTTCTTCCTCTTCCTTGAGCCTTTCTATATACTCTCTTCACTCTTTGCATCCATCATATTTCACAACCTCTCTCTACACTTTTCCACCTCCAGTATCCTCTACTCTACTCCTACTACAAAGTTAAATGTAGATTACTTGTTTTGTTTCATCTTCTCCTTTGTCACAATTATCTTTCTAATCGTATAATTTTCTTCTCATTTTGGCTCTTCTCATCCTCTATTTTATGGGTTCAAGTTCAATTTTCTTAGCATCACATCATTCATTTCTATCTCATATGCACCCCCATGATGCTTGAAGCAACTACTCCCTATTGGCAGGAGTAGGCACCATTGATTTTTTGACAACCAACATTTTAATCAATGTAGGTAGTCATTAAAGAAACTTATCCTCTGACAAATAGGTCTTCTCAAAATTCAAGGATAAATAACCTTACACATCAAATTCTATGATATATCCATCAATTATAGTCTAGGTCTATTAGTCCATAGCATGGGTCCAATTAGTATATAAACTTTTTAGTCTATCTAACTTTTCTTTGATCTGGACTATACAGTGTCATTCTCAGTTGAAAATAGTAATACTCTAGTCTTGAAAACCATGTAGCCAGCAATCTAGGTAATTCACACTAGAATATTTTGTAAATATCTTTGTATATATGCCCTTAAATTATATATTTCATAGACACTTCAACTCTTCTCGCTTCTTCCTATGTAATATTTTAGATCTAACCATCTTTCTAAATCTCTCTATCCTAGCAACCATTTCAACATGTTTCAAAATATTCCACCCTCATCACAACATTGTTAGCATAGGTTCCTAGAAAACTCTAGAACATGCTAATTATAGGGATAACTTACATGGTTAACAAAAAAAGGAATAATTGACAGTGATTTAGACTAAATCTAGCCCTTAGTAGACCAAGTTGAGATCATTATATGAAGACATGCAGAATTAATATATACAAAATAGTTAGTATAAGCTATATGAATAATAGATTAAAACATCCATATTAATTACTACGCATAGAACATAAGTAAAAGATACATAGTAAAACCATTCATAACATTGTATTAATCTCTATCACATACAGAACCATTCTCAACTACATCTAAGCATTATTTATAAAACCTTTAAAAATCATTGTCTCTTCATCTTCCAACCTTTTACTATGCTAAAATTAAAGGGCTCTTCACATTCTGAGGTCGAATACTATTCTATCAAAGGTTGAATGCATACAAAAATTTATAAAAAAGTTAAAATAGTGTGTTATGCTCACATGGCTATCAAATATACATTATGATTTTATCATGCCTTGTTATTCACCCAACACAGTCCATATGGACCTCAATACAATTTAATTCTCTCAAGGAGAGAGTTATGTGATGAGAATAATATAATAAGTTGTATGATGATGACACCTTAAGGATGCCCACATAGATAATATTTTTTAATTATATATCATTTTAGTCTTGTACATTTGGTAAATACATATCATGGATGTACCTTCAACTTCTAGACATTCTCACTACCAAGAGGCTCACACTATGTCTTTGTGCCTAATTACTTATTTCTTAGTCTCACCAATGTTATTTTGATTACCTAGTTTTTATATCTTGTCTAGAATGTCATAAAACTACTTATCTTCCATCTTTATAAGTTCTGGACCTACACTTGTTTTTCAACTATCTAGACACTTGCATCCCAATTAGATGCCTACATCAAAGTAAGTGTCATATTATGACATAAGTTTCTAGTGCCCTTAAGTCATCTAATTTGTAAATAAAACATATACCTATGGTTAGCTTAAGTACTTTAATGCAAGATATTATCCAAAGGGATTGGTATAAATATAAGATCAACCCTCATTCATTTCTCACATAACATATACCTATAAAGACTAAGGCAACTTACCAAAGCCATTCTATCAATCACTCAAGTGAACAAAGCTATATATTAGTCATAGGGACAACACATCTACAGATTTGAAGTAATGAAGGAGAATCCCAAGAGATATGTTTTCTAAGTTATAAGCTAGGTCACTATTATACTTTATTATCATGCATTGCATGACTCACACAAAATTCAACATGTAGGGATAACTACATAAGTTTGAAACCCTCTTTAGAGTATTGGTTATGTAGGCAATACTTATTAATAGAGGGGTATTTGGGGTAGCTTGACACATGTGACCACTAAGCCATTTTTATAACAACCAATATGAATATGAATATAAATAACTAGGGTTTTATTATTTGGCAAGAAGTGATAGTCCATGACCCAATTATGAATACACCAGAACAAAGGCAATGCAAAATCCATAAGCATTCAGGGGATTGCATCCAATTTTAGCAAGTATTTCATATTAGACACATGTATCCAAGTTAGATAGTATCATTGACTCAACCATCCCAAGTTGACATAAGTGTCTAAAACTATAGAGGTATAATTTTTAGAGATAGCTGACTGATCCAAGAGTTAGATCTAATCTACTTTCTATCTATTCCAAACCCAAATATGTATTAACATCAGAACCAGCTAAGTATTTTTAATTTTATTATCATTATAGTATCAATCATAGTTGTAATTTCCATATTTAGCATCTCAACATAATAATTCAATATATGTTTTATTTGAGTTGCACAAATAATTGGCCTAGTATAGAGATAGTCTACCAGTCTTATGCCCTAGGCTATCTCTTCCCCATTTAACCCTAGAATCCCCACATCTAGATTTTAGGGTTAAATACTTGGTGAACACAATTCATTTGAATGTAAATTTTTATTATTTCTAGGGTTTTTAGATATTTATGATTTCAAATTGTTATTATTTTTTATTTCACGCTTATATTATTTTTCATATAATCTAGACATAACCCTAGATTGGGTGGTGTGCCTATTGAACACATTGAGATTCACCTCATACCATGTAATATGTCTAAAACCAATGAAGAACCTCATCATATGGATCAAGATTATACCAATGTTGAGAATGAAAAATATACAAATGAGGTTATCATAGAAGAAGATTCTGATAATAAAAACCATGAGTCTAATGAAACTGATGAACATAAGCAAATAGATAATAATCAAGTACAAGCAATTGCATTGTTTCATGAACATATTCATCAAAACCCTAGAGATATTGATGAAATCCTAAGAACCATATTTGAAAATAAAAAATTAAAAAGTAGAGATGAACAAGTAGGTCCATATATTGATCATGTCATTTAGGTTATGGGTCATTCCCATATACCCATAACCCTCCCCTTGAGCACATTACCACTTCCTACTTCTAATGGGGCATGAGATATGTATTTTTATAAGTTTTGTTCCCTGAAACTACTATTGCCATATTTTACATGGAAAACCAAAATGTTTAAACTTAAATACCATTTTCAATGCCTATATCTACCCAAACTTTGGGTACACCTCTTTTGATGACTTCTCAAATATCCAGCCTAAAAGACCAAGAGGTGCAATATAGTGTCTAAAATATAAAACTTTTACAAAATAAGATTAAAAATATTAAACAAAATTATATGAAATGTCCATATGCTATTGATTTAAAAGAGGTATTACATAATCCTATTACACATGAGATATCTTTGCACCCCTTATCAACTAGTTTTATCATACCTTAGTTCATATTTTATGATGGCATAGGTGATCCTGAACATCATCTCCAATCCTTTTATGCAGCATGCATTGATTATATCTCCAATTATAAACTTTTGACCAAATTATTTCCAAGGAGTCTCAAAGATTATGATTTGAGGTGGTTCTATGATTTACCAATTCAATCAGTAAACACCTTCAAACCCCTTATAGATTAGTTTATGACACACTTATCTATTAACATTTTTGAAAAGGTTTCCTATGCCCAAATTACAAGGATCAAATAAGGAACCAATGAACCTATTAATGATTATGTCTTGAGGTACAAGACAATGTTGGCTAAAATGACCAATCTTATGGTAGATAAAGAGCTTCAAGACATCTTCCAGCAAAGTTTGTTTATTCCTTTATATGAGTCTATTATTTTGAAAAAAATCAAATCTTTTGATGACTTATGCCACATTGTTTGCGATCATGAAATAAAACTTATATCATTAAACAAACTTAAGTATGTAGCAAATACATGGACTACAGCAACATATAATACCAAGTTTAATATAAAACCAAGTTATAAGGTCAAATATTCTGAGCCTAAAAAAGAAACAACTACCATAATTAATTTGGTGTCATAACAACCTAATAGAATTGTTTTATCTAATGCACCACATAGATAGTTTACACACTTACCTAAGTATTCCACATCAGTACTCCTATAGATTGTAGAGTGTCACCTCATATCTCTCTATCATCCTAGAGAGGTTAATATGAGTATACCTCTACCCAAAGGGTATGATGCAAATGCTTATTATGACTATCACCAAGGCCCTAGGAATTCTATGAATAGATTTTTTACCTTGAAGAATAAGATCTAATACCTCATCGATGACCAAAATATTACATTTGATGATCCTCAAAAGAATTAGGTTCACAACCTAGTGATCACCCAAAATAAAAAATATTTAACAATCCTTTGCAAGACCATTCTAAGAAATATTCAGAAGTGAAAATGGAATATAATGCACATTCTCCTCCATCACATTATTAGCATCCATTAGATTGGATTATCGGTACCTATACACAACATAAATCTCTTGTGGCTTAGAGACATTTTATTATCTTTTATGATAGTGAGATTAGGGATGATGATTCAGATCTTCATTCCTTATTCATTCAAGCATACCTCAACAACTGAGATATAAATAGTGTTACGATTGATAATGGTGAAAGTGAATTTTTTACACCATGAAATTAATTACACATATTAGTTATATAAATCATGATTTACATCCTTCAACTAGATCAATTGAAGTATTTGATGGGAACTCACAATAGGTTCTTGGTGAGCTTGACTTGTATTTATAGGTAGATCCTGGACATATGGTTATTACCTTCTTACTTACACCTTCCATGGGTGTTTTTGATATGTTATTGGTATGACCTTGGATACATACACTTTGAGTAGTACCTTCTACAGTGCACATGTGTGCTCAATACATTCATGTCAATCAAGTAATACAATTTCTATAATTCCATATAAACATCCTCTTGAGAAAGAGAAATTGATATCCAGATAGTTAATTGTAAAAACTCATAAGGTTAATTTTCCACAAAATGGTAAACAATAGGAAATCCCCTTTAACAGGTAGATAGTACTTGATAAACCATTTCATTAGAGATAAAAAATGGGTCTCATAGAATATTTATCTACACATGTTTCTAATAATAATACTCCAAAGAAAACATAGAGCACTCAAAAATGGGTTATGATGAGCCCCAAAAATGTTCTATTCTTTTTCTCATCTATTGTAATCATCCTTCTTCTTAGCCATTCTTTTAAAAAAATTAGTTTCTTTCTGCATATAGCCATAATCTCATGAATAACATTATGTTTCTATACTCTTTTAATAGTTAGAATTATGTATTAGAATTAAATATTTGATAAGTATCTATTGCTTTAGGATGTTTTTACCATAATGTGTTTTAAGGATGTTTTGGAGAGATAGGTATATAGCATGAAATGTCCTGCAGCAAAGGAATCTCATTACACAGACTATTTTATAGCCATTGCATGACCATAGGCATGAGTGAATAGGTTTTTATTTCTCTTTCAACTGACTTACAGAAAAAATTATAACCTCCATGGATCCCAATAAGGAAGTGGTTGAAGACTGAAATAGTTTTGTTTGTCCTATAGCAATGTTGCATAATTAATATGAATATGAATTTAGCAAAGTGAGCCAATTTTGGTTATCCTAAGTTGAATATATCTTATATTAGAATATATATTGTTTTGTATAAAACAATCTCCTCTATAGTATATATATGTAGCATCAGAGTTAATATATATTATATGTTGATTACAGATTATCAAAAGTATATTTTGTCAAGCGACTGTCATTATAATTTCCTAAAGTAATTCATTGTTGCATTTTTTATTAATATGAACAAGCATTTCTAAGTTCAATTAAGTTTTGTGAGAGAAAGGATTGAAGCTATAGTAAGGAAGAAGGGCCCCTTTTGGAAGTCTATAGTAACAATCCAACCCATTTTAATAGCTAAACATGTTATTTGATTTCTTTATGCATTATGTTTTTTATTTATAAATTGTGTGATTTACATTCTTGCTTAGATTTGTTTAAAGAATATTCCAACATATAAGCATTTATTTCATATTATTATGTTTATTTTTAATTTATAGCATTTCATTTACTGCATGACTTTAACATCTTAGATAATAATTAATAGAAGGTCAAATGAGAAGATTGAGTATGCACATATAGTGACATCATTCTATCAGGTCTACGTCTTCAAGTTGACATTTAAATAAAGTAGAAGGTATAAGTCTATGGTAAATCTCCTTATTCATTTTGATCAAGAGAAGTATATCTTAATTTGAATCGACTGCTAGACATTTTTGGTGTTATTTCCAAGGAAGGGTGTCACACACTTGTAATCTTCAATCTTGATAGCAATTGTTTCTGGATGCTTATTATTTTTTTCAAATCTTGTTGATCTTTAGATTAAATATTTTTTTCTTTCATAGTTTAAATTTCCCTTTTTTAAAGTAGGATAGTGAAAATTTTCAAAAACCCCTATATTACTAACCCTATGCAGTAGAGTGGGAAAAAAATTTAAAAAAGTGGTTGACGTATGCAAAGTGAAGGGGACTATATAGAAAGATTTTTTTCTAAATCATTAATCATTTATACAAGATCAAAAATTCATCCTGTAACAATTGAGGAACATGAAATAATTATTGAAGATCACTCACAGTTGTCAAAAGAAGAGGTAGAGAAGGAATAATTTTTGGTTGGACTAGTAGCACAAGCTGGAGACCTTGAGGAGGTTCATACCCATTAAAGATACCCACATATACCATCTCTGAGAATTCCCACTTTATCACCTCATACTCAAGAATCTAAAGTTTGCTTCCCTCTGACACCCAAATTTATTAATAAAGAGGCATTCAAGGATATTTTTGCTCCTAGAAGAAACACCAAGCCAATTGAATCTTCCAATTAGAAAGAATCTTTACCAAGACACTAGTTGAATCTTCTAAAACATCCACACCATACCCATTATATAAGAAGCCATATATTCTTAAGAACAAAGATAAAGTTTCCATCTTCTACACCCCAAGAAATAAAATAATTGATAGGAATTTTAAGTGGTGGGTAGCAACAACCTCCTATCTATCAACACAAAGAGTATTCATGGGGGATCACCAGGGAGAAAACACTACTAATGAGTCTACTATTTTTGAATTTTTTATCCTTAATGCTAACAAAAATGCACCTATGAAGAATATCCCTCATTTTTCCATCCCTACTTTTAGGTAAAAAGCATATGATGATCCAGACACATTTCCTTTTGAGTTTGACATCTTATGCCACAGCTATGATTATAATTAAGATGCTCAAAAACTTGAATTGTTTCTAGCAACACTCAAAGATGTATCACTTAGATGGTTCATAGGACTTGCAAAGAATGCCATTTCTAATTAGGAAGAAATGAAGGAGAATTTTTTGATGAAATACCAAGACTATTTTAGGGGCAAGAACTACATGAGAGATGACATATTCTAAATGACACAAGTTGATGATGAGTCATTATAAAAATATATGGAAAGATTTTTATTTATCTTGTAAAAATCCAAGTAGACTGCAATGAACAAGGAATAAATCAAGTTGATATCCCTGAAAGGAATTAGAGATGATTGTCTAGAGGCACTAAATCTAATGTCTAGTGGGGAATTTTCTACACTGCCATTTGATGAACTAACATTTCTATGTACAAACTACTCCAAATGAATCATGAACAAAATTAGGGGAAGAACCCTTCCTAAAACATCTATAGTAGGATTGTCTAAAGGTAAAGTTAGCAACCTAATCTAGGACATGAAGTAGGATATTATCATCCATCTAACTACTCAATTTGATACATTAGATACATAGTGGAAGCAAGAAGAAATTCAGAAAGCCTTACCTATGTATTTCCCTAAATATAGAAAGAATAAGGCATATTACACATGCCATTCTATGAAAGCTCATATAGCCAAAATAACTGACGAGAATCTAGAGATAGTGAAGCTGCATGCCATAGGAGAAGATGACAATCAAGTGTTTTTCATGGGTCAATGAAAACCATGGGTATAAAAACTAGGTATGTCATCAAACTCTATGTTTATAAATTATCTATTCTCAAATAATCTTCAATATGGTTTTTGGATGAATATAGTCAATCAAAATTGATCTCGAACAAATTAGTAGCTACCCCAAAATTAGTTATAGATGCAATAAAATGGACAACAACCTCAACTGGGGTAATTCCAAAACCAACAATGGTTCTATCCCTCTAATCCATGGTAACAATAATGGAGAGGTAATCAAGGATTTTCCCAATAAATACAATAACCACAACAATAATAGGCCATAATGACAAACACTTGGCAATCTATTCAAACCACTCAATTACCCACCCAAGCCATCCCCAATCCAACCAATAAGTTAGATCAACTAACATAATCCACTGAAATAATGCAATATCTAACATACACCTTAGATATTAATAAAGTACAACTTCACTCAAGTCATGTTCTTCCACAACCCACCTCACCCATAATCACAGAACACTTTGAACTATCCCACTCCATACTAATACATAGCCACCCATGGCCAAACCTAAGCCAAGTCCATCAGAAAATTAAAAATAAACTAACAATCCTCCTTTTTTGAAGAGATTGAGCATATCATGTCCTGAACCAGAGGTTGAATTTGATATTTTAAGACAAATAAAGAATGTGTGTATGAAAATCCTATTATTTCAAGAAATAAAGGAAGTTCTTATCTAAAATAAATCTATTAGAGAGTTATGTTTGAAAAAAATAGGAAAAAATAAGAAGTATCTCAAAATAGTCTAGGTCATTGGCCAACTAGTAGATATTACGTTCGGGAACATAGTTCCCTCAAAATATTTTGATCTGGGAAGTCCTGTAGTTAATGTTAGCATCCATGGCCAACCCATCTCGAATAATTTAATTAATTTGGGTGCATCCATCAATGTAATGACCATCAAGACCATGCAATAGCTAAAACTTACCACTCTCCATCCAACACCCACTATCCTTCAAATCGCTGACAAATCAACTGTTAAGCCTGAGAGGATTGTTGAGGACCTTGTTATCATTATGCATTCTTGGAAATATCCATTAGAATTTATTTTCCTACAGCTAAAGATAAATTTGGGAGGTTATCCTCTCATCCTTGGCCACCTAGGGTTTGCTATCACTGATACTTTTATTGGTTATAGGTCAAGAAAAATGTTAATTTTCAATAAAAATGACATCAAGAAATTGGTTTTATATCCACTAGCTTAGCCTTCCCAAAATAATGGTCCAAACCCTTGGTTTTATGACTTTGAATAAGTCATCTCCTTAAAAACTCTTTGTATAATTGATCGGAGTCCAATTCTGTATGCATTATAACAAAACACTATCCTTACTGGTATCTTACAAAACACCTATCGACAGGGTCCTGTAGCCACCAACCTGTTGGAATGTACACCATGCCTTCTTCAAAATACCTTTATTGAGAATGATCTTGCTGAAATTTCAAGAGACATTTGAACATTCCATCAATTACTTCCCCATCAATGCAGCTATGCTCCTTTAATCACCAATGCAAAAACCATGCTTTCTTTAACAAAGCAAGTAGACATTCTGCCAAACAAACCTTGCAATATTAGCACCTCCTTAACACCCCAACAAAAAATTCAATTATTTACAATGATAAGAAATCACACAGCAACATTCACTTGGGATTACCATGACATGAGAGAAATACCCCTAGATTTATGCACACGTCATATTTACATTAAAGAATGCAAACCTATTCTCCAACCCTAATGATGAAAGAATCTTACAGTTAAAGATATTGTCAAAATTGAGTTATAAAAACTCTTAGATGCAGGGTTTGTTTATCTTATTATGGATAGCCAGTGGGTCTCTTCCTTAGTCATTATCCCTAAGAAAGGGGGAAAATGGTGTATTTTCATTGACTACCAAGAATTAAATGTTGCTACCAGAAAGGATCACTTTCCCCTTCCATTCATTAATCAAGTGTTGGATACATTAGTAGGGAAAAAGTACTTTTCCTTCCTACATGGCTATAGTGGTTATAATCAAATACAAATTGCTTCACAAGACCAAGATAAAACCACTTTTACTTTTCCTTTGAGAACTTATGCCTATGTCATCTTACCATTGGGTCTTTGCAATGCCCCAGCTACTTTTTAAAGGATTATTTTGAGCATATTTTTTAATCTCTCCCATGATTGTGTTGAAATCTACATGGATGATTTCACATTCTATGGGTAGACATTTGAAAAAACACTCACCAACCTAGAGAAAGTTCTTCAACATTGCCAGGACCACCAATTATCTTTGAGCAATGAAAAGTGTTACATGCTTATGACTGAAGAGATTGTAGTGGGGCATCACATATCCCCTACTAAAATTAAAGTTAACCCAACAAGGACAAGTATCATTAATGATCTACCCAAACCAAAGAATCATAAATATGTTAGAAGATTTTTAGGACATGTTGGTTATTATAGACGATTCATCAAAGATTTTAGTAAAATTACTACCCCATTATTTGGATTGCTTACTAAGGATGTTGAATTTACATAGATTAATGATTATCAAACTACCTTTCAACAACTCAAAGACCTTCTCATAACAAATCCTATTCTAAGAGGGCCTAATTAGAAGAAGCCTTTTCACATCCACACAAATGCATCTAATACCACTTTAGGAGTTATCCTTAGACAAAAAGATGAATCCTTGAATTATGCAGTCTATTTTATTAGAAATAATATTCAAGGGATTGAACTCAACTACACTATAATAGAGAAGGAATTTCTTACTATTATTTATGCCATAAATAAATTTTGACACTACATTACAGGTCACCAAGTATTCATCCACATAGATCATGCAACAATCAAGCATTTAGTGAACAAATCTATTGCAATAGGTATGATAATTCGATGATTGTTTGTTCTATAGGAGTTTGATATTAGCATTGTGAATAAACCAAGGATAATGTAGTATTATATTTTCTATCTCTATTACAAAATGATGAGCACAGTCTTATTGTTGATGATTCTTTTCTTGATGAGAATTTATTTATTGTAATAATTCAATCTCTTTGGTTCATATATATTTCTAACTATCTTGTTGCAAGATCACTACCACAATATTTCTCACCCAGGGACAAATAACATCTGATCCAAATGAACATATATTATTCTTGGATTGTAGGATATCTCTTTATCACTAGACCAAATTCAGTTATGAGAAGTTGTATTTGAGAAGATGAAGCTTATGACATTCTCAAAACCTACCATGTGGGAGTCATTTTGTTACCAAATGGACTACCATGAAAGTACTCACTACTATATATTATTGGCCTTCTTTGCATAAGGATGCCATGATGTATACCCATATATGTGATCAATTCCAATGTATGAGAAAACCCACTCTCTCTAATGAAATGCCATTACAACCATAACTAGTTTTGGAACCCTTTGAAAAATGGGGATTGGATTTTGTAGGTCCCATTGATCCTAAATCCAATAATAAGGAATATATACTGATGTGCACTGATTATATCACAAAATGGGTAGAGGTCAAAGCTTAACCCATGCCTAAGATGAGAAAGTATATGAGTTCTTATATGAAAAAATCTTCACCCACTATGGAGTACCAAGAGAAATAGTCACAAACCAAGGCCCATAGTTCACATTAGACCTTATAGCTACCTTGGTCCAAGAATATGAAATTAGACACAAAAAATCTACCCATTACCATCCTCAGTCAAATGGTTAGGTGAAAGTGACAAATAAAGAATTGGAAAATATACTCAGTAAGACTATCAGCCTGCATAGAAAAGATTGGTCAACTCATCTTCTAGAAGTAGTCTGAGCTTATAGAATCACTTGAAAAATCTCAACTAGTTTCACTTCATATTAACTAGTTTACGGTAAAAATCCTATTCTATCCATTGAGTTTGAACTTCAAACATTAAAGACAATAATTGATTTGGGCTTAGATCTTTCCCAAGCTCAATAAGATAGGATCATGTAGCTGAATGCACTTGATGAACTAAGAAAGGAAGTACTTCATCACACTAAAATAGTGCAAAGATAACATGTGGGTTGGCACATCAAGACTAAGAATTTCTAACTTGGTGACTGGGTACTCCTTTTTTACTCAAAATACAAGGATCATAAAGGAAAGCTAAAGTCTAAATGGCTTAGGCCTTATGAAATCAAACATGCTTTTCATAATGGAGTTGTAAAGCTCATGACCATTGACTCTATTTGATTTCAACTACTTGTTAATGGCCACAGGTTTAAGCTATATAAGAAACTAGTTTCTAAAGAAACTCTCACTCACCAACTTCTTGAAGAACAGCATTCATCTCTTTTTCATAAGGCAAATCAACCTATTTTTGTAGTTGAAGGGTATTTTTTTCAACCCTTCTCTAATATTTTATAAGAGTAATAAATATTTCTATAGCCAAGAACAAGTCATTCACAATGGCTTGGTTTAGGTTGAATAAAATCATATCTCTTGGATTCTTGTGACTCCAGTTGAGTTTGGACCAAAAAATCTAATAAAAAAATAGAAAATTCAGCAATAAAAACCTTTGGGCATTGCTGATAGACATTCATTAAAAGAGAGAGAGAGAGAGAGAGAGAGAGAGAGAGAGAGAGAGAGAGAGAGAGAGAGAGAGAGAGGGAACTAATGTAATAAAACTTTTTGTTTTCAAATTTTTTGCTTGAAGATTCATTCCCTTGGAGTAGAAATATATTTTCCTTCTTGCTACAATATGAAAAACTTGTTACTATAGGATAAAACTTGTTGCTTTAGGATAAAACTTGTTGCTACAAGAAACATTTCATGCTACAGGATGTATTATTATCATTCCACCCTACATTCCATTCTACATAAAATGTTTTGCTCCCAATCAAATGAAAACACACCCACAACCACCACTTTGAATCATCATTTGTGCATTAATAAAAGGTATTTATATAAGTAACAAGTTAATTATTTTATATTTATTTTATGTCATACATTTTATTTATTACTAGATGATGGTACTTAATGCTATTAACACACTACCATATCTTCTCTTTATTATGCCAACTCACCATATTTTTTCCTTCACTGATTGATGTGACCTTTGAGGCACTGTTGTCACCACCCTTTGCTATTACCATGAGCTATTTTACATATGTAGATTTCATCCCTTGAGGATAAGTGATAGTTTAAGTTGGTAAGGAGATTTTTCATAATTCAAATAGATTATTTTTCTCTAAAAAAAATTGCAAATATTTCACCAAAGCCATAGAACCCTTACTGCAAGAACACAACCTAAAACTCAAATTTCATCTCACAATATGGGAGGGGACTTGATAAAACATGAACCACTTGATATCACCCCTTTAACCAATAGCCCATACATGTTGGCCCTATTATAAAATGTAGGATGAACACAATATTTTGAAAAGATACATGCCCTGGATAATGGAATTGTAGAATAATTCACTTGCTCATTACATAATAACCTAGAAATAGTAAGAGGAATGAATATAAATCTGACAGAGACTATCATTACTAGAGTAATAAGATTGCCACAAATAGGGGAGGCATGGCAATATAAATTTGATGTCGAGGTAGAGAGGTAAAAATTCATCAAATAAAATGAAATCCTAGAAACTTCAAAGTAAGGCACTATAAGATTATCCTTACCTAGATGATGTGCCAAAGTTGTTGAGTTCAACTATATATATTTCACTTACGAAGGGAGGTATTCCATGTTGCATGATATACACTTCAAGTTCATGAATTATTTGTAGCATGGTATAGAGATAAACATCCCCAACTTCTTTCTCCACATGATCAGAAAATGTTAGAGGCTTTTCAAAAAGGTAATTCCAAATCTCTTTCACATCATTATCTGATCTAGCTAATTGTTCAAGACTATTTGCAAAGGACTAGACCCAACATAAGTTGGGAAGAATTTTGTCAAGTACCAAAAAAAGTAGAAAGTGATAGAGAACGAAATGAAATAAAAGAGGAAATAAAGGTAGAGGAGTAGAGATAAAAATAATCCCTTCTTGTAGCTCCACAAGAACCTGTAGTAGAAAACCTTTCTGCAACTCCATAAGAACCTGCAGAAGGAGACCTTGCAACAACACAAGAACTTGCAGAAGATATTTCTACAATAACACAAGAACCTATAGTAAGGACTGAAAAAAGGACTTCCACAAGCAAGGAATCCAAAAAGAGGAAGAAAATCATTCTCTAGATTGATTCAAAGGAGTCTGAAGAGGAACTTCCACCTTCTCCCAAAAAGGCCAAAGTAACCTCTACTCCTTGTAGATCTCATAGATTGAGAAAAAAAAGAGAATTTTATTATTGAAATTAATGAAGAATATAGGGAAGAACATATTGCTAGCAGTGATGAATCCCTAAAGGATGAAACAAACAAGGAAGAATTTCTTTAGAATATAATCAAGAGGTAGAATAAGTAGAGTATAGTCTTGAAGAGTTGCATGAGTAACCAATGCAAGAGGAAGAGAAATAATTAGAGAAACCTACTATAAAAATAGAATTTTCCACTCTGGAGCAAGCCCTACAAGAAATTGAGAGACTAAAAAAGAAGATATAGGATTAGTTTAGAGGAGGACTAGTTGCACTTGCTATAGTAGCTTCTTAGCTATAACCCTCTGTCGAAGACCATCCTGCAATCATTATTTCACAACCTTCTATAGAGGTAAATCAATAGGAAGAACCTAAAACCACCCAAGAAGTCAGGTATCATTCTTGATTTACAATGTCTTCTAAATTGATGATGGATAGTCAGTCTAAAATTCTAAAGGAATTAAGAAAAGAAAATAAGAAATTGAAAGAAGAGAATAAGTTGAAACAAGAGAGAATATCCAAACTGAAGCAAAAAATTGAAGATATGGATGGTATTACCCAAGATCTCCTTGATTGTAGGCCTCCTGCAAGAGTTTATTCAGTCTACCTTGAAGATCAATGGCATAAGTTCAAATTTATGAGAATTTATTGTGATATTCCTCATGAATTCATTGATCTCCTTTCCTTCTTTTCTATCTATAAAGAAAGTTCACAGGAAGAACAAGCAAAATTATGTGAGTTCTACCTTCACAATTATGTTCTTCCTTATGAAAAAGAGTGAAACCCTAATATAAATGTTAGAGATGTCTAACTAAATGCATTTTCATCATATTTTTTGAATGAAAAAAGAAGAGGAAAAGAAGTAGCTAAATATAGGAAAAAGGAGAATGAAAATTAGTTGTTTATCATGGGAGAATCAATGGCACCTAATGTTGTATTAACTGAATGGGATAATATCATATTGAATAAAAAATTCAGAGCTTGGTTTGTAAAGAATTATGATGAAGCCCAAGATTTAAATTTAGAATTGAGAATTTTGGTTGGTCTTACTGCAAGATAATCATGTATTGAATGATGGAATGAGTTCACTCCTGCACTAAAAAAGAGAGAGCCATATTCCTCTTTTAACTTAAATGTAACATTTAATAGGATCACAAAATATATTTTTATTGCAAGAGAAATGGGATCTCAATTACTGAACCTAAATTTTTAGTCCCCTCTATTCTAGTATCATGTTCTAGATTGGTAGGATAAGACCGCAATGGATGAAGCCAAAGAAGTCAAAATCTAGAAACTATTTAAACAAAGGTGCAGATTCTATGTTCACCTTACTAGTGGTGCCATAGATCCCATGGATTTTAGAGTTCTTTATGAAATGGGAATGAATAAGTTTTTTGATCGAGGTTGAGCAAGATCTTAATTTGGGGGGTGTGATGAGGCCCAAAAATCTTTTGTTCTTGTCCTCATCTATTTTACTCAACCCACTTATTAACCATGCTTTTAAACACTTTTTTATAAGTTTCCTTCTACATATAGCCATAATCTTGCAAATAACATTATGTTTATATACTCTTTTAATAGTTAGAATTATGTATTGGAATTAAATATATGATAAGTATCTATTGCTTTAGGATGATTTTTCCATAATGTATTTTAAGGATGTTTTGGAGAGATAGGTATATATCACAGAACATCCTGCAGCAAAGGAATCTCATTACATAGGCTATCATGTAGCCACTTTGTGACCACAGTCATGAATGAATAGAATTTGATTCCTCTTTTAATTGACTTATAGAAACAATTATAACCTCCATGGAGCCTAATAAGGAAGCAGTTGAAGACTAAAATAGTATTGTTTGTCCTGCAACAATGTCATAGAATTCATATGAAGATGACTTTTATAAAAGGAGCCAATTTTAATTATCCTAAGTTGAATGTGTCTTAGATTAGAATATATATTATTTTTTATAAAATAATCTCCTCTGTGGTGTGTGTGTGTGTGTGTGTGTGTGTGTGTGTGTGTGTGTGTGTGTGTGTGTGTGTGTGTGTGTGAACAAAGTTAAAATATAGTATATGTTGATTAGATATTATCAAAAGTATATTTTGTCAAGCAACTGTCAATGTAATTTTCTACAGCAATTCATTGCTACATTTTTTATTAATATGAACAAACATTTCTAAGTTCAATTAGTGTTTTGAGAGGAAATATTGATTCATAAGGAGGAAGGGCCCCCTTTAGAAGTCTGCAGCAACAATCCAAACCATTTTGATAGCTAAGCATGCTATTTGATTTCTTTATGTATTGTGTGTTTTATTTTTGAATTGTGTGATTTACATTCTTGATTAGATTTGTTTAAGGAAGCTTCCAATGTATAAGCATTTATTTCACAATATTATATTTATGTTTAATTTCTTGTATTTCATTTATTTCATGACTTTAACATCTTAGATAACAATTCATAAAAGGTCAAATTAGAAGATTGAGTGTGCACATATAGTGACATCATCCTATCAATTCTATGTCTTTAGGTTGACATTTAAATGAAGTAGAAGGTATAGGTCTATGATAACTCTCCTTATTTATTTTGATCAAGAGAAGTATATCTAATTTTGAATCGACTGCTAGTCAAGTTACACAAACCCCTAATCCTATTATTTATTCATAACCATAAAGTCCTATTATACATACGTAGATCATCATAAATACTACACTGACAAATATTACACCTATACATATTCCTCAACAATGTCACCAGTTTATTAAACTAGGTTCACAATGGGGAGATATATATGACCAACCTTTGGATGTGATCATATGATAGTATTGTCCTCTCATAGATCCCAAAAATACTTAAAAAATAATATTCAAATATCCAAAAATATTTTCATCATTTACATGTTTTATTAGATCTTTAGCACATATGTTGTTGGTTCCATGTTGGTAGATGGCATATCAGTATTTTATATATACACACAATTTTCACACATCTTTTGAGTGTAATTTAAGCGTACATAGATACATGATTTATGCACTTTTGTATGTTGAGATTTTCCTCTACTCATTTCACTAGGATGTTGGGGGAATCCACCTCTATGATCATGATACATCTAAGTTATATCATTTTATAGTCACCTTAAATTATCATGTTTGAGCTTATATGTATACTTACACATGTCTTTATCCATGTTTATATATTTTGCAGTGTACTTGATATACTATGTACTTCACATTTTTTGCTAACACATATATCTAAGAAATAATATGACATGTTTATGTTGGTTAATTATGCTTTCATTTATGCACTTCCTTAAGTGTCTTACTTTTCTATTGTTCTACTTTTGAATATGTTCCATTGTTTATAGCTCTTATTCCTTTGTTTACCTTTTTGACATCTGAATATGTAATTGTTTATTGTATGTTGACATTTGAATATGTCATTTCTTAACTTGTGGACATTTGACTAAGTCATGTTTCTTCGATTATGTGACATTTAAACATTCCCCTTGTTTGTAGTCTCTTTGGACCTTTGTCTCTTGATTTGCTTTTTGAATGCTATTGTGTGTGTGATTAATTATTCGTTAAGCTTTTACTATTATTATCTAGATTTTTTCATGATCTACATCATGCATCATAAGACTTGGTGTGATCACATGCTTCATGTTTCAATGACATATCTACCTAGACATGTTCCTTCTATATGTTATATGGTACATTCATCGTTTACATGGTTATCATTTTTTTTGAAGTAACATAACAACTAGTTGTAAATTTTCCTCACCTCAAAGGGGGGCATGTCATGGAGGCATGAATTACATATTACTTCATAGATTCATATTGTAGTGGGAGCATATTCTGAAAACATATTCTCCATATTTTTCATATTTTTAGATTCAGTAAGGGCATGCTTTGGAAACATGTTATCCACACTTATTCAATATATAATATACATAGATTATAGTTTGGCATATTTTGGAAACATGTTCTTCACATTTACATAGTTTTAAATTGGCCAAAAATTAATAGTTATATGATTCAGATACACAATTATGGTAAAATTCTATACATTGGTACCATTTTTATACACAGTTTTAGCATGAGACATATGTAAGGTGCATATGCTATGAAATGTGTACATAATATTACAAAATCAAATTAGTTTTATATTTTAAACAATTTCAAGCACTATCATCACCTACTAGGTTAGAATTTTATAGATTATATTGAGCTAATATATTGTAGTAGTTGGCTCACTTTTTGGTATGATTAAGGTGATTAAATCACTTGTTTTTGTCAAATTTATAGGTTGGAATTGATTACATCATCCAAGATCACCATTTTTATATTGGAGTTGACTTGGTTTGTTCATACTCATAAGGTTACAAGTATGATTGAGATTCATGGTTGTGCTAATTAAAATTATTAGGTGGCAACTCATATTTTCTCGAAGGTTGGAGGCATGTGTCTTCTAATCTCTCTTTATATCTTTAGATATATGCACTTTCTATATTTATATTTATCCTAACCTCGGTTTCAATGATTCATAATGATATATCTTTCTAATAAAATTTATAAAAGGCAAGATGGTTATATCAATATACAGGTGTACTCCTAAACCTTGCTCTCTTTCAATTTCAATCATTTAAATACTTTAAATTTCCAATTATATACAATTATTATATGTTGGAACATGTTATTGGTTGCAGGTTAGTAGTCACTATAAAAGCACTCAATTTAGACTCAAACAAAGGCAATGCGTGTTATACACACCGAAGTACATATTTTTATTAAATTACTAATTTCATTACTAGATTAAAGTGGGAAAATGTAGACATTATTTTATAATTATATAGCACATCATTCTTATACACTTAGAAAATACATATCATGGATGTAATTTTAGTGTACAGTATTTTCTTGCTATTGAAGGGCTCACATACACTATCTCTTTATGCCTAATTACTTATCTCTTAGTCTTACCAAAGTTATTCTGATAACCCAGGGCTTCTATCTGGTTTAGAATGTTATAAAAACTTATTTATCTTCCATCTCTATCATTTTTAAAATTGCATCTATTTTCCAACTACCTGAACACTTGTGTCCCATTTAGACATCTACATCGATGCAACTTTAATATTCTAACATAAGCATCTAGTTCCCTAAAGTAATTCCATTTAAAAATTAAATATATACCTATGGTCGGCCTAAGTTCTTTACTATGAGATATTCTCTAAATAGATTCGTATAAAATATAATATCATCCCTCATTTATTCATCACCTAACACAAACCTAGAGAGACCAAGGAAACTTATCTAAAACACTATATCAATCACTCAAGTGAGAAAAAATTCCATAATTTCTCCTATCTCCATATCAATCATAGGTACAACACATATACATATCTAAAATATTGAAGGAGCAACCCAAGAACTATGTTTTCCAAATTACAAGCTAGGTCACTATTGTACTTATTTATCACACATTGCATGATTCACACACAAGTCAACATGTAGGAAATAAATACATAAGTCTGAGGCCTTCTTCGGAGTATTGACTATGTAGGCAATGCTCATTAATAAAGGGGTCTTTAGGACAACTTGACATTATGTGCCCACTAACCCATTTTTTCCATAGCTAATATGAATATGAAGAACTAGGGTTTTGTTATTTGGTAATGAGTGATAGTCCATGATTTAGTTTTGAATGCACCAAAATGAAGGAAATGCAAAACTCAAACACATATAGGTGATTGCAACTAATTTCCATAGGTATTTTATAGTATACACTTACATCTGAGTCAGATCATAGTGTCAATGTAACCATCCCAAGTTGACACAAGTGTCCATGACTATATAGGTATAATTTATGGAATCAATCAAATGATATATAATCCATACTTAGTTTACTTTACACCTATTCTAGACCTAGATCTATATTAGCATTAGAACTCACTAAGTATTTTATGTTTTATTATCATTACATTATATAGCATAATTGTACTTTCTAAAATTTAGCATCTCAACATATAAATTAAGTATATGTTCTATCTGAGTTTCATAAATAATGAGCCTACTATAGAGATAGTCTACCATTTTTATTCCCTAAGTTATATCTTCCCTTTTAACCTTAGAATACTCACATCTAGATTTTAGGGCTAAATAGCCCCAAGGAGATGGATCAAGTTTTGAAAAGATTATTAAGGATTTTTATAAGTTTTAGTTGTTATATAAATGTTGTGATAGATGATATGATAAATGATTTGATTTGATAGATGATGGGATTGATGGATAAAATATGGATGCTATGATTTTTCAATCCCAATAGACAGGTGCAGGAGATTGACAAAAAGATCACAGAAATGATTAAGTGGATGGCTGAGTGGTAGAAAAATGATTGTGTAGGACTAGGTGACCATGAAGATAAATGATGATGATGGATGAACATATAAAGTGACATAATTATGGTTGAGCTGACCTAAAACACCTCAAGCCGATGTATTTATCCCAAAGTGGGAAAAATAAGGGGAAAGAGGATGTGAACATGCCCCAGAGTTTTCCTAGGGAGATTAACTAGGATAGTGATGGTAAATAGGTGAATGAGAAGAGTGATAAGGATGGACATGAAATGGGAGGTTAGTTAATAATTGATTAGGAATAAGGATAGGGGAAAATAGGGATGTGAATTAGGACATGGGGGACAAAAATCTAAAGAAAAATGGAGAATTATGATGAAATGATTATTAAAAGGGTTAAAATGGGATAAATGGGGGGAGATTAATTAGATGGGAGGAGGGGTTAAAACTATTAATTGTCACCCTACCTATTTTCAAAATTGGGCTTTGGTTTACCATGAGGTTACCACACATAGATGGATCACATTATACATCATCACAACTAAGGAGAGAGAGTCTGAGAGTTTTGGAGACCTGAGGACCACAGGGACATGATGATCACCTTAAATGTATGTAATTTATACACTTAATGTAATTAATTAGGACTAGAATTAGGATAATAGTACATCCTCTATGAGGAGTAATTTCCCTCGTAGCAATTTTGTTACCACAAAATGCGACTTTATAGTCACAAAACATAAGTTCTTGACGAATTTTTTTTGAATTCATCATATTTTTTAATAGATTAATGGATTTGTGTCAAAGTGTAGATTTTTTGTGATGGCATTAGATTATTGATCCCCATACATTAATTTATTATTTTTGAAGCATATTTATTAAAAGGTGAAACATGAATCTGTGCTTATGCAGAGGCAAATTCGCTTGAGGAATGTGAATTCACTATCGACAAAAGTGACTTTGATTTTTGGCATAAACTGATGTCATGAATGGTGAAATAATGAATATGAATTTACAAGAAGTGAATTCATATAATAAGAAATGATTTTGATCAAAATAAGTGGGATGGAAGAAGTCATAGAATAAATGATGAAACATAAGTGATGGAGAAGTGTTAGATGGTGGATTAGTCAAGTTACTGAGATAGATAGACTAAAAATTTAATGTGTGATGATTTTAGGAGAGGTTACCCATTATTACATCATGAGAATGATGATTGATAGTTATAAAACAAGTACATGATCTAACAATTGAGGATTTTAGCATGGTGGATTTGGTAGGATTGTATCACATGGCATGGATGCCCCTGATTAGGATAGATAGGGTCCTAATTGTAACAATAGTGGAGAGGTGGAATAGTGAGACAAGCACATTTTAATTTCTTGTAGGTGAGATGATAGTAATTTTGGAGGATGTTTAACACATATACAAGATCTCTATCAGAGGAGATCATATTTACCACAGTCATGGGCTCAGATGGTGATAGTGTGATAGTTAGTTGAGCATTTGAGAGTGGTCTTATATAGGGGTTGAATTGATATATATTAGTGCATGCAGATGATGAATATTTATTAGATCACTTTTCTACCTATGGTTATTGTTAGTGGCATTCTGATACTTGATAAGAGTAAGTGGTTCTTTCCTATTCGTCTAGGTAACATGGTGGTAGATATGGTAAAGCTAGGGTGAGTGTTCACATGGGGCCCAATAGTATTGCCATAGATTTATCAATACTTACATTTAGCCACCTATAGGGAAGGTGTTAACATTAGTGAGGTGACCCTCCTACAGATATGGTCATAGGAGTATATATCCATCAAGCAATTGGTAGGTACACATCACCAAAGGGAGATAGATGAGCCAATGATCTATGGTTTGGAGATTATGAAGGGTAAACGTATGGGACATGACAAGGACTCATTATTATATAGACAAACATTAGATGATGTGAGTACATAGCATATCACCTAAATGCCTTATAAATAGATTCAATGGAGATGGATAGAGGATGTAACATCTATGAGATTCATGATTACAGATTGTTATATTACTAGGAGATAAGATATGGTAGTGGAGAGGTATCATCCAAATAGGGTTTTATGATAGTTTGGGATACAAATGGGGGCACCACAAGGTCCTCATTTTTTTGTTTGAGTTGCCATAGAAGGGACTGTAGAGGTAGATAATGATTAATGCTATGACAATAGTTGATTTTGATGTAGTGTTAGTTGTCCCTTGGGATTACCAGTCAGTGATTCTAGACCCTGAGGTGATAGGATATTTAAATACTTGGTAAACACATATCCCTAGATAGATTGACATAGGTAATATGGCTTGGATAGAGACTATAGGATAGCATTAGAGAATGATGTAGGGTTTTTGACACAAATGAAAAATTTGAGACATTTTAAAAATCCATCCAATGATGAGGAGATATGAATATGGATAGGGAGGAGGGACATAGGTCAAAGTAGCATAGGTGGCATACCTTGGAGGTGGGGATGGGAGAGGAGATTATATTCACATAACATAAATCTTACAGATGGGGAGATATGGATATGGAGATGGGATCCCTACATAGATGGATGTGGATATAGGAGGAGATAGAGGAGGATAGGGTACTAGGGGTGAGACAAGTGGTGGTATAGGATGAGGATGAGCGGGGGAGACTAGAGGTGTGTGAGATCCCAGACACTCTTGAGTTCATAGTGTTATACCCCAAACATATAGAAATCATGACAGAGAGAGGAATGATTTTATATTTTTTATATCCATCAAAAATCATAGAGGAGAAGGGTGTGTGGATTGAGGATTTGGAAAGGCCATCTCATATCGATGATGATGGTCCTTTTCATGCTAATTGGCTAATTGGAGGAGAATATTAATGCTAGGGTTGAAGAGATAGTTGGTATTGAATGTTGGGTGTATACTAGAGATAACAATGTTGTGGACAGGGACCAATAATTTTTTTTTACAGACTAGGAGTACCTATTTGATGACCACATTAAAAATAGTTCAAGTAGAGAGGGATGTTTCATAATAGGTTTTATCATCACAGGGATTGGGATAGCTGGCCAGGCATATAACTAGAACTAGGGTAGAGATACGATATTTGAAATCATTATATGAGCAGGTCATACCAATAGGATAGATGGAACCATCTTATAGAGAATAGTCATATAGTGGGTTCATCTAGGTCTAGAGTTTATACACAGTTGTTCCATTCACTATTGATGCCACCACCACCTCCAAAACATTAGATGCAAATGTGACTTAATGATATACTTTGTATATTATATTTTTTCACATGGATGTCCATGATGCATATGTATATGCCCATTTTTTTGTATTCATGGACAATAATTATATATATGGTGATTTGATTTGGTATTTGTTGACTCTTGATGTATGTGATGGTTTGGACTCTACTTATGTGTTATGGTTCATCGATATTTTTGGATGCTTATGGATTAGATTATACATCATGTAATGTTATGGATGTTATTTTTGATGATTTTTATTGATGTTTATGTGATACGTGAGATGATACTTTGATGAATTTTTAAGTTTCATGTCAGACTATTTTTCATTTATATTGATGTGATGATGTTAGATTGGAATGTTAGTGATATGATTGATTAGATAATGATGTCAAACTATGATGTGGTATTTAATTAAATGATGTGGTTTATGATGTTAACATGTTAAATAAATAATCATATATGGTTTTGACATTGATTAGATAGTTGTGATGATATAAGTGATGTTATAGATGTCAATGATGGATATTATGAGGATTAAATAGAATGGTTTAGGACATGATAATGTGGATGGTTATGTAGAGATATTTTGATCCATTTGTATTTCAACAATCCTTTTTAATGTAGAATTAGATAATATTCACCATGATATGTGCATAACCATTATGACTTCTTACCCTAATGCATGATGGATTGACACAAAAAGATAAAGAAAATGTGCAAGTAGCATTGAGTGTGATGCATCATTGGTATTTGATAGACCAAGATGTCATCATTACTTCATGCCACTGCACAAAAATATAATATTACATAAAAACAATCAAAAAATATAACATTAACTATATTCAAATAAACATACGCATAAAATGTCATTCATATATTAAAAACATGCAACAACAAATCACAAACAACATACACATATATATACATGCACAACAATTATGGACATTGTGATTCAGCCTTAATCATGATGTCAATCTTAGGGACATGGGAAGTGGTAAATCATGATTCAACTTAAACTCATTGAATTCTTTCCCCTAGGCCATGAGATATGTCATAATATGAGATGTAAAATTACGTGTAGTGACTTTCTAAAAAGTGGCATGGGATGGTGAAGTTAAAGGGAGGTAGGACAAATGGTATAGGATATAGATGTGAGGGAACTATATGAATAGTGTTTGGAAAGAACATAAATAGATGAGAAGATTTGACAAATGGAAATCCAGACTTAGTATCCAAGGGTATAGGGCTGACCAAGGGATGAAGTGACATAATGATGGGTGATGATAGACAAAGGAAGGATGAAAAATAAGCTCCAAATAATTATCCAAGAATCTTATTTTCATGTTGTTGAATTCCATTTATGTCCTTAAGTTGAAGAGTAATCATCATGCAAAAAATGTTCTCGAAGCACTTATTCAGGTACACATTCTAAGACCAAGGTCAAATGGGATGGATGGAATAGAAAATATGATAGGGAAAGTGACATGGGATGAAATGAGTGAATAAATGAGATGAATGGATTGTGCCTAAGTATACAAGGTCTCTTTTTATGGGATACTTTTAGATAAAAGGTATATCATGAGTGATGTTGGAGATCGATTTTCATCATCGTGCTTAACCAAGGCATCATCGAACTAGTTTTCACCATTGGATGAATGATTTTTTTCTTATTATTATTATTATTATTATTATTATTATTATTATTATTATTATTATTATTATTATTATTATTATTATCATCATCATTTTAAAAAATCTAATTTTTAGGGTTTTTTGGAATATGTATGTACAATGATGCAAGATCAAGGACATGAATTAGGTATATAACCTCTTCAAGTACATGATATTCATCAGCTCATCCAATCCCTAACCTTCTTGAGTAGCCAATGTGTAAGCTATAAAACCAAATTTGGTGATAATGACATAGGGACCAATGCAATTAGGTTAAAATTTGACCTTCTTCTCATGATCAACATTTGTAATTATTTGATTATTATTAAGGACTAGGTCACCAATTTTAAATTCTTGTGTCCAAAACTTTCATGTTATATTGATCGTCTAGCTGATTTTGATAGAACTTCAAGTGATTGAGGGCATTGAGCTATATTTCATCAAAGAGTTCCAATTCTTGAAATCATGCATCCCTATATGTTTCTTCATTGTGAAACCCTATAGGGTTATATGCAAAAAGGGAAATTTGACATCGATTGACAAGATGGATTTAGCACCAAAGACTAGTGAATATAGAGTAGCACATGTTGGAGTACATATGCTTATTTAGTAAGCCCATAGTTTTAGACACAGTTGGAGATGCCAATCACATCCAACATCATTGATGATCTTTTTTATAAAGTTAATAATATTTTTTTATTCACCTCTACTTGACCATTACCTTGGGGGTAGTACAATGTGGACTACTTATGCTAGATCTAGAATTATTTGCACAAAACTTTGATATTTTTATTTTTTAATGATTTGACATTATCTAAAATAATGACAAAGGGGATACCATAATATCAAATGATGTGATTAATAATGAATTTATATATTTTATTTCTAGTGACATAAGTGATTTTCATGGCTTCCACCCATTTAGTAAAGTATTATGTGGTAATGATATGCTTATGGTTATTTGAGGAACAGGGATTAATCTTACTAATGAGGTCAAATCCCCAAGTAGAAAAAGGCCATGGAGTATTTATGGATGAAATTTTTGGGATGGAGATGAATTATATCTCCATATTTCTGACATGCTATGCATTTCTTGATATATTGACAAGCGTAGTGATCTATAGTCAACTAGTAGTGACTAATGCGAAGGAAATTTTTAGCTAGGACCATCACACTAGTATGTTCCCTACAAATTCCATCATAAGCCTTCATGATCACTAGGTGGGCCTTGTCATATTTCAAATATCTTAATAGGGTTTCATCATATCCTTATTGATAGAGCATGTTATCAATAAGGTTGAATTGGAATCCTTTCTCAATGAAAGCTCTACAATGGTATCAGTTAAGGTTGGGTGGAAGGAAGGACTAGGACCAATGATTTCATAAAAAAAATTGACGTAAGAACTTGATGAGTTGGAATTAAAAAAATTTCTAACAAGAACTAATGTTGTTTATAATTTTAATTCATTTCAAGCATTTAACTAATTATAGCCATCACGTCTACATATTTATTGTTGGCTCGTAGAACTTGTTCAAATGTGATATACTATAATTGTGTCTTAAGACTATCAACCATATGTTTATAAGGAAGTAACTTTTCATCCTTTATTTTAAAAACCTCATTGACCAAATTATTATAAGTTGTGAGTCATCGTCAACTTGGATATGTTGTATGTTCCATTGACAAGCAATTTGAAACCCTATAATCAATGCCTCATATTTTATGATGTTATTGGTATATGAGAAGGTAATTCTAAAAGCATTTAGAATGAGATCACCTTGATGTGTGATTATAAGTATGCATGCTCCATACCCATGAGTACTAAATGATTCATCAAAGTAGAGCTTCTAAATGGGTGACTCATCAGTGGCAAGGATTGACTCATTTGGGAAACATGTGGTCAATGGTTGAATATTATATACTAGAATTCCTGCCAATTGATCTTGTAAAACTTGTCCTTCAATTGCATTTTGATTTATGTACTTAGTGTTGAATTCACTTATAAGAGTGATCCACTTGGACATTTTTCCTATTAACTCTGATTTAAACAATAAATATTTTAGAGGATCAATCTTGGCAATGTAATTAGTTTTGTTGTTTAGTATGCAGTGTCAAAGTTTATAAGTTTCAAAGATGACTTCTAAACATGCATTTTCAATTAGAGATTAATTAAGATCATAGGAGACTAATAATATATTGAGATAATGCATGGCCCTTTATTTTTCATGCTCATCATGTTGGGCCAAGAGAGCACCCAAGTCGCATTGAGTCAATGAGATGTAAAGGAGTAATGGTTGTTTGGGTGTTGGTGGTATTAGGATTGGAAAATTCAACAAGTACTGCTTAAAATTGTCAAAATATTTCTAGCATTATGTACTCAAGTGATAGTCAATTATTTTATTTAAAATATGAGTAAATGGTTGACATTTGTTGGTCAGTTGGGATATAAAATGATGAATGGATTGAAGCTTTCCTTGTAGACTTCTGAGTTTTTTGAGATTCCAAGGGGAGGCATTTATGTGATAGTTTGACTTTTACAGGAACAAATTGAACCTATTACCTAGATACAATGAACCCCAATATTTTTCTTGATGTAACACCAAAGACACATTTCTTGGAATTTAATTTTACTTTATACTCTCTTAGTCTTTCAAATATCCTCCTAAGGACTGCAAGATGTTTTACCCATGTTTTGGATTTGCCTAGGATGTCATCGACATAATATTTAACAATATCATGCATCATGTTATGGAATTTTATTATCATATCTCATTGATAAGTTTCACCAATGTTCTTTAATCCAAAGGGCATGACTTGATAATAAAAAATTCTCCATAAAGTAATAAAAATTATTTTATGTTGATTTTTTGGTGCAATTCAGATCTGATAGTATCTTGAAAGTCCATCCATGAGTGACAAAATTTCATATCCAACCATTGAATCAATGATCATGTCAATATTTGGAAGAAGGAAATCATCTTTTGAGAAAGCTTTGTTCATGTCTCTAAAACTAGTGCATATTTGAATTCCACCTTGTGGCTTGCAGACAAGGACAGTATTTGAGATACACTCTATATAGTAAATAGGATGGATGAAGTTGGCATCCATAAATTTTTTTAATTCTTATTTCATTATAAGGTTTACCTTACGATTCAACATACAAAGTTTTTGCTTGATAGGTCTAGCATTTAGATATACAAAAAAATGATGAACTACCAAAGAAGGATCCAAGCCTAGCATATCCACATAGGACGAAGTGAATATGCCAATGAATTATTTGAGTAGTGATACCAGGACATATTTATCTTTAGGAGTGAGGGTGGCCCCAATTTTGATTATCCTTGGATTGTCTTTTATTATAATATTGACATCAATTGTTTCTTCCATGGGCAAATGACATTGATCCTACATATTTGTTTAGATAGGAGGAAATTGATACTCCTTTGGTGTCAACATGATGTCTGGAAATTTGGTAAATAAATCATCATATGCATGTCATTCCCTAGGACTAAGAGAGCCACCAAATTTTATGATCTAGGGGTCTTTAAATGCATTAGTGTCATTCTTAGGGGACAAGCACAAATCCCTATCCATTGGTGCCTCAAAGAGATTTTCATCAACAAACACATATTTATTTATTTTTATTTTTTTTGTCTGCTAGCGCCTCTGAGAGGTTTTCACTAGAAGACTGTATTTTTTTATTATTTTGACCTTCTTATCATCTCTTGATTTTTTTTATTTTTATGACTGGGGAATTTGACTTATTCCCAAAAGTAGGCACACAAATCTAGATTTATTTGAAACCCCTTTTTGTGATATCTAGAGGGTAAATGATCTTGAATTCCCATAAAATATGTAGTTACTTCATCATTTTGAAATAAATGAAAAGATGGTTCTTATCGCTGGTCCTAGTTAATAAGGCTAGGATAATGGAGGGCAAGGTTGATGGTGTAAACATATGTGTCAATGAATAAATTAGTGGTAGTAAGGTCTTTGTAGAGGCTATGAACAAACCCTATTTCAATATCTTTTTTGAGTAAGGATTCCTCAAAGATTGAGGAGGTGTTATAGATGACATCATATGGGTCACCACCTAGTGGTTTGTACCCTAGACCATGATAGTGATAATATTTAACTAAAATGGGTTCCAAAACTCCCTACTTATTGATTCCAACTCCTTTGCCTTTATAATTCATCTTCTTCCACATCATTAGCCTTTGGATATTTAAGATGTTGAAATCAAGACACAAGGCCTTCTTCAGATAGCCATGAATCATCTGATCGCTTGATTTATTCTTTAGATAGGAGGCTAGATTGAGCAAATGTTATCTTTCCAAAATGATAAGTGTTCAGCATAACTTCCTACATGGTGGAATGCCCATAGCTGTAGGGTGACACTGAGATTTCACCTACATGGAAGGTGTGGTATTCATATTCATTGCATCCATTAGGAATGATTTTAATACTAAATGCCACAAGTGGATTAGAGGAATTAGATGGTAGATCATCAAGATGGATATATGATTTGGATTTGTTATTATCAAGGGGTATGCTCTCGGTACTTGGATAATAATTGGCATATGGATAGATACCTTCCAACATTTGATAGTATTGTAAAGGTTATAAATCATTGGGAATTGTTACTTCCATTCCAAAATTTGAGAATTTGATACACTGATGGAGAGTGGATGGTATAGTCTACATCACATGTATCCATGGGCAACCTGAAAGGATATTGTAGGGAAATTTAAAATCTACCACACAGATCAAAGTTTGATGTGTAACAAACCCACCATGATAGGAAGATAAATAATGTCATATGACTATATTTCATTATCATCATAGGCCTTTATTATGATGATTTGTGGTCCAAGTGAGGAGTCTGAATAGCCTAGAATTTTCATCAAATTAATATTAAAGAGATTAACACTAGACCCATTGTCTACAAGCACTCTTTTGATTTTGTAATTTGTGATGATAAGCTCAATATACAAGGGGTTATTATGATTAGGACCAAGTGGAGACATTTCCTAAGGATTAAAGGTAATCTATTGAGTGGATGAAAGATGTCCCACAAGGGTTTGTAACTAACTAGGGTCAATATCAAATGGGACTCTTAACTCCTAAAGGGTCTTGTTAAGGATGTCGTGATGAGTAAAAGATGATTTAATAAGATCCATAATGGATATTTAGGTGGGAGTCTTCTTGAGTTGTTGAAGAATGTCATATCCACCTTTAGGAGTAGTCAAATGAGGCCTTGTGACTGTGACTTTTGATGTTTCCCTTTGAGATGGTGCTTTAGGAGATGCCCCTAGTATAGTAACTTTACCATGATGTGTGGTAACTACACAATCTGAAGAAAGACCTTTCATCTTGATCATAAGAAAATTTTGAATAGGAGGGTGTTCAGGTGATTTGGCATTTATCTTAATGGTGGAAACTCTATGTTTGCAATGGTCAATGTGGCCAATGAGAGATTCATAATGATGGTGAGCACTCCTATAGTCTTCTTGGTTGGAAGTGGAGGCTTGACCTTGGTTCTTTTGTGTACTTTTTTGTTTATGGTCATGATTTGGAAATGGATCTTGATAAATACCAAGTTGATGATTTTTGGAAGAAGATTCCTCTCCTTCAACTTTTATTTCACCTCTGTCAATCAAGTCCTAGATGTAGATGCAGAGTTGCATACATCTACGAGTATCATGGCCTTTAACTCTATGGTAGTTTTAGTGCTCATCTTCCTTATACCATGTAGGCTTGGGCTGAATTTCATCAATTGGCTTGGTTTTAGGAAGCATAATCATATTAGCATTAATATGCTTCTTTAAGACATTTTCTATAGGCTCTCCAAGGTCCGTGTAGCGATGATTCCAAGAGTTTGTATTTGGTTTGCCCTTAGGAACAATGATATTTGATGCACTTTGAGATGTATGAGGATTTGAACCTTGAATGGTCTAGATGTGCTTTGCATCTATTACTCCATCAGCAATAACATTCTTGTTCATATTAAATAAATTTGGATTTTCTAATGAGGGGTGAGTCTAATTTTGATCAATTTTTTAAAATATTTTTATTATCCCCTTGGAAATGAGGGATTTTTCATTTTGAATCCCCTTTTCCACAATCTTGTTAAAGGTACTAACACAATGCAATTATAATTGAAGACCTAATTCTTGATTTAGACTACCAATGGTAGCCAATTGTTTCTCTTGGACCGAGTAGGGGAAGCAGCTTGCAAGACTTTTCCATCATTGTAAGAATGATGAAAAACTTTATTCATTACTTTATTTAGCATTGTATAGATATAACCAGGTGATTTCATGATCCACATTGTATAAGAAATGTTTGATAAATTTCTCAGTTAAATCCCCAAATGATGTAATTGATCCTTTAGGTAGGTGTGTAAACCATTCCAAGGCAGGTCCTCCAAGACTATGAAGAAATAATCTAAGCATGTAGACATCATTTTATGACACTTATTGATAAGACATGGAATATTATTTGACATTTTCTCTAAGATATCTCTTTATGTTATATTTTTAAAATTTAGGAGGCTCAAAGTGAGGTGGGAAGGGAACACACAATATGTTTGTGTCAAGTGGGTAAGGACATAGATATTCAAATTTGTACTTCTTGTTGCATGACCCTGCCTCTATTCCTTAGAGAATATCTTTCATTGCTTGTCATTTTTGGGCAAACACAAGATCAAACAAAGGGACAAATGATGATGTATGATGTTAAGGTTGGATTTGATTTTGGTTAGTAAGAGTCGGATTGGTTTTTGATGGCCTTTTAAGATTTTGATGTCTATTAGCTTTTGGGTCTATTTGAGATGTAAGGGAATCAAGTTTCTAGGTGATTTGGTTGAGGTAATCAAGTAAGGCTTGTTTGTGTTCATGATTTTATTGGTCCTCCAAAGTGGATTTCCCTTTTTCATGCTTCATGTATTTGATATTTACATATTCAGCTTGGGGTTCTGCTTCATCTTCAAATGGGTTACAAATTTGTTTAGGTCTTGGCCTTTTAGGGCGTCATATAATGTACTTAAGATTGTCTTAGTAAAATCTAGAGGGAGTGAGGATCCTACCTCAATAATCTAAAGCAATAATTCAGCCCTATTCTCATATATGTACTATTCAAAATTCAATAAGTTGTATTACACATCTTGGTTGTGTGTGCATCTGTCATACAATTATCTTCATCATTATCATGAGGTTTCCCAACCCATAGAAGAGTGTCAAGGTCATTGGTGTGGATTTTGTTTTCCAATCCAAAATCATTGTTGGGTATGCATAGGCATGGTGTTGAAGTGTTAATGAACTAGGTACTTGGATGATAGGAAAAAGGAGATTAAACTTGCTTTTGATCAAATTTATATTTGTGATATGTGATTAGAGGATGTGATATGGGATTAGATGATTGATAAGGTGTTCTTGAGTAAATTTTATTTTAGGGACGTGAGCTATTTTTTATTTTGATGGGGTTTAGGGTATAATAACCCTAGATTTAACTTAGACAATGAGCGAAGATAATCTTGTGATTTTGATTGGGTTGGAGGGGTGCTAGGTTAGACTAGCTAAAGAGATGTGATGGGTTAACTAGGTTATGGTTGACCTTAGCCAACGTTGACTTGATTAGATTAAGACTAGCTCAATAAAGTGTTTGGACAGGGTTTGCTCAAGATGAGGTTGGATTATGAAGGTGAGTTGACTATGGTTTTGATTTCAAGCAAGCTTAGGGAGATTTGATAATGGGCAAGTATGAACTAATGTGTGTAGAAGGTGGGGAAAAAGGGATGTGATTAGATAGTTACAAGGTGAAGATTGATTAATGTGGGATTGGACATTAATATGTGAACCTTGTATTAAATATGGTAGGGTGATTTGTTTGGTGTTGGGATTTGGTTTACAAACAATAATAGTATTGACAACACACAAGTAAGAGAATGTAATATGACAAACCTATGCTAGTAGATAAGGGTGTGCAATGAACAACCAACACACTGATCTACTCACATAGAGTGGTGCCTAAGTTAGTATACCAACCCTCACCCTACGTCTATATGTAGTGAATGTTTTTCAAAAATGTTTTTTCTTTGCACTGGAAGTTGTTTGCAGTTGAAGGTCTTAATCTAAATTGTATATGCTCTCTAGGGGAGTCCCCTATATACCTTGCGATATAATGGGGCTCGTGTCTGTATAAGGATGGTGTCTGACGTCTATGTATTGGAGTGTTACCTCTTTACTTCACGGATACCTTTATAGGAAAATCCGCTAGCTTTATGAAAATTGTTCTTGATATTTATGCTCCATCAGAACATGGAGTTTGGATTAGTGTGTGGTGATGAAATCCATGTCACGACCCACTGACTATGATAAGTGTGTGGGGTTGAATTCCATGTTACATTGCCCCTAAAAAAGAATAATAAAAAGAGAATGAAGTTTATCTATTGTTTTTTATCCCCAAGATTTCCATAGAAGTGCGAGGGGAGAGCATACAAAACCTTAATCTTTAGTTAACAAACAAACAAACAAAAAAAATTAAAAATTATCAAATTTAACAAACACAAGTTAACTAATTAATCTCAATTAAATGTGACAAAAATATGTTAGGATAGGTTTTATATGTTGAGTATTTAACATGCGGACATACAACACAAGGATTAGTAATTTAATTTGACTCTTAAAAGGCAACCTGCAAAAAAACAATCAAAAAGCAAAATCACGTTTCCCCATGGCAATGCCGCTCATACCCAGTCGGAAGTCGCGTCTGCATAAGGGGAATTCACTAAAAAGATAGATTAGCTCAAAAATAAATAAGAAGCAAAATCACGTATTTCAAGAATGAATCTGCTAATCAATAGTGCGAACCTACTAGGGTTAAAACAAATCTACTAATATGAAAAAACTCATATACAAAAAATAGCGAATCCGTTTGTATTAATTACAAAGTCGCGACTACAAATAGACGTCAAAGTCACCAGAAATGAAACGCGAATTCTCTAAAATCAGAAATATATTGACAGGCATAAAATCGTATACCTTCACGAAGCTGCGTATGAACTAAGCAATGTCACTTCTGTCGAGGATGATATCATGCTTTGTCAGAGGTGAATTCATAACCTACAAACGAAGAGAACATAAAAGATGCAAAATCGTTAAAATGGTGTCAAAATTATCAGTATTCAACATGATTTCACAAATAGATAAATGTGACTTTGCGTAAGCGATCGAAAAGGTGAAACGGTCAGACAAACTATTGTAGTTAGGTCAAGCAGTTTATCTCAAAGTTGTAGATGTTAGGAGCGAAACTTCTTCTGTTGAAGTTAATGTCGTGTATTTATAATAGCAAATTCATACCTGCACAGAGACAAAAACAAAAAGAGCGAATCCGCAAAAAAGTAATCAAATCGTTAATACCAAAATCGAATTCAGAGATTGATAGACATAATTTTAAATAAAAAAGTCAAATGGTTAGTTAGGTTGTGTTGACGTAGGAAATTGCACCCTTGGCAGGACGCTGAGCTCCTTGCCTTCTCTTCGCAATTATGGAAACTCTCTTCTCTGGGACTGGGGACGCTGGAGGGGAGAGTCTCTAGATAAGGGCTAGCTCCCTTTGATGCATCATGTTCATTCCAGCAAGTGCAAACATACATATATATATAGATATAATGGGGGAGGGGGAGGACAGGGGATGAAAAGGGAGAGAGATTGCAGGAAAATAAACTACTCTAAAGAGGTGATGCACCAAAATAAGTCAACCTTCTCACATCCACACGTGAAACCAGACAAATGCATACATACACTTCAGGCTTGGCAGAAGGACCAGGCTGCAAGGAACTGGCAGGAAGGCTTTTATGAAAACACAGAAAACAGAGATTCACCAAGGTGCTATGAAATGCACACTGTAAGTAACTCCCTCTGTTTTGCACTTCCAAATACTGCGCTTCTTGTGTCAGTTGCAGAGATGGCACCTTGTAGACAACAGGTATGCTGGGGTTGGACCTGTGAAAGCATAAGAAGACAATGACTGAACACAAACAAACACTCAAGGCATACACAGAAAAATCTATCCAAGATGGAGGTAAAAATTGCTTTTATTGATTCAAGTGGAAATTTTGCCAGGGCTACGCCTTACAAATGTGGAAGATATTTCTTAAAATGACAAGTCTTCAATATATAGGAAAAGCAAGGAGGCCCATTTGGCACTCTTTTTTTACAAGTGGCCTATTTGAGTTGTGCGCTTTGTCTATTTGAGGTCTGCCTTTTCAAGGTCAATACATGGTTTGTCTACTCATTAAATGTAAAATGGAGAAACCAATTGCATTGCTAGTTGTTTGCGTCCCCAATGATCAATTCACAAGAACCATTTCACTTGTCAGAGTCACTTCTCAAATTGGCACCACTTGGACTAACTGTTTGTTCGTTCCATGCTTGTCTCTTTGTCTTTTCTCAATTTTGTCTCTTCCGGCTCCTTCGGCCCTTGGGGGTGAACATTCTGGCGGGTCACTGCATCTGGGCTTTCTTTTCCATGGTTAGAGCTCTCTCATTTGAAAAGGAAACGCTGCTTCACTTTGTTAACTTTGACGTTTACACGGTCATCATTGGTTTGAAAACCAACAGCTAATTTGTTTTGTTAACTTTGACGTCCTCCGGGACGTCACCATCCCCGTCAAAACGTCATCCGGTCCTCATGGCTTCTCTGCGGCTTTGCTTCCTCTTAGCACCCTCTCGGGCACTCTTTTGCCTTCTGCTTCTTTTTAGCACCTTCCCGAAGGGAAGGTGACCCTCCGGCCCTTTGAAAGTGTCCCCTTTGCTTTTGGCCAAGAGTCCCCCGCAAGGGCACTTGCCCTTCGGGATCCTTCAGCGGGTCGCTTGTATCCCCAGACTTTACTCCGGGTCCCCGCGGACAATTTTCCCGGGTTTTGTTTGTTCTGTGTATTTTCTGCGGGCTTTTGTCCGCAGGCATTTTCCCGCAGACAAAAAGTCCGCGAAAATTCTACTCGGCCTTTGCTTTTGTATAAGCGGCCCGAATTCCTTCGAACTTTTGTCCGAAAGGAATTCCTTCAGGCAAAATTCTGAAGGAATTCGAAGCTTAAATAAATTGAACTTAAACAATGTTGGGACTTACTCGGTCTTTTCAATTGAAGTGTTTGCCCTCCGCGAGGGTATTGAACTTGGACTAGGCCGATGAACCAAGGCTGAACCAGTGAACTAGGCGCTGAACTGAACTTGACGAAGGATGAACTAAGTGTCGATGAATCAAGGGGCTAAACAAATGACCGAATCAAATGAAGAACGAAGGCATTGAACTTGTGCAACCTGGGAATGACTGTCCTCGAATAACAAGGGAAGAAGGAGACCAAAAAAATTTCCTGTGGGCAAAATTTGGTCAACAAATTGGTGACTACCAGGGGAAGCATGCCTACTATGCTTAGAGACCAGTTGCCTTGCAGTCCATTGGGTACATAGTCGGATGGTAACTTGGAAAACCAACAATAGTTGTGATAAATCTTAGAACCAGTCATGCAGATCTACCTCCAAGAAAATAAAAACACACACAAGACTAAGAAACTACCACTTGTGCAACATCACTTAGGGAAAATAAAGGAAAGTATATATTGCTGAAAAGAGATTCAGTGGCAATGCTTCAGATGTATCCCATTAACTAGGATACGGAGTTCTTCACCATCTAACCTGGAGAGTTGGAATGCATTATGCTGCTTGCACTAAGTGATTACATACGTGCCACTCCATAGGGCATCAAATTTTGCATGCTTTCCAGGCTTGGCTCGGTCTTCGTCCCACTTCAAGACAATGTCTCCTTCAGAGAAATCTTTTGACAAAGATTTCTTGTCGAAGTGTCTTCTTACTTGCTGTTGGCGACTGGTCATAGAAGCCATAGCTCGGTCCCTTACCTCTTGGAGCTCCATTAGCTCACACAGCCTGATCTCCATGCTACTTTTTTCTTCAAATTGTAGCTGGTGAGCGAGGTCCAGTGCTGGCAATTCGAGTGAGATGGGAAGCCTAGCTTCCCTTCCATATACGAGTGTATATGGAAAATTTCTGATTTCTCTCTTCGGAGTGATTCGATCGGCCCACAAAGCTGTCTTCAGCTTGGCATGCCAAGTCCTTTGATTTTCATCCATGGTCCTCTTTATGATCCCGATCAATTTTTTGTTGGTGGACTCAGCCAACCCATTCCCCTGCGGGTAATAATTGGATGAAGTGCTGAGGTGTATACCATACCTTAGCACCCATTCACTTGTTTTGGTTCCTAGAAAAGCTAAGGCGTTATGTGAGATTATGGTGGCTGGGACTCCAAATCTTGTTACCAGGTCCTCATAAAACTCCAAGACCGCACTTTCATTTGCCTCTTTCAGAGCAATAGCCTCCACCCACCTTGTGAAATAGTCTGTAGCAGTCAGGACCCATTTGTGTCTAGCACTGGAGGGAGGATTAATCATCCCTATGAAATTTAGGCCCCACTACATGAATGGTTGCTCCACCTGAATAGGTTGTAGAGGCATGGCAGCGAAACGTTGTTTTCCATCAAAAAGTGCACACTTCTGGCACTTTCTTATCCAAGCATGGGTGTCCTTGAAAAGAGTAGGCCAGAAATAAGCAGCTCTCATTATCCTTGCTATAGTAGCTCTAAGAGCGAAATGACCACCTGCTGGACCATCATGGAACTCAGACAGTACTTTATCAACCTGGTTTGGGTCAATGCATCTTAGAAGGACCCCAAAGAGATCCTTCTTAAACAATACTTCATCAACTAGGACATAAGGGAGAGACTGCAGCCTGAAGTACCTTCTTTCAGTCTTATCAAGACCCTGCAGGCACTCACTAGTGAGAAGGAAATGCCTCAGGTCCAACGTCTAATCCTTTATGACAGCTGGTTCTTCTGCAGTGGTTGCATCATGAATTAGCAAGTTATCTTCCCTTTTTTGCTTGATGTCTACAACAAGCTTTTCGCATAGGCCTCTTCCCCTCACCAGCTTGGTGATCTTGATGTCTATGTCATACTACATCACTTTGGTGATCCACCCTGCTCTCTTCTCATTTAAGTCTCGATTGGTCGAGAAATCCTTGACGCTAGGATGTGGGACCATGAGGTGAATTCTGTTGTTAGACAACATATGCCTAAATTTTTTTAGGCTCTGCACTACTGCCAGGACTTGCTTCTCTACATACGTGTATCTGACTTTGAAATCCTCTAACCCTTGGCTAAAAAAGGCAAGTGGTTGCTTGAGGTCATCACCATTTACTTGGGTAAGCATGGCAAAGATCACCTCTTCATTGTTGAAAGTGTAGATGTTGAAGTCTTTGTTGAAGTCAGGGCTGATCAAAGTAGGAGCCCGGGTTATGGCATGCTTAATGGCTTCAAAACTGTCTTTTCTTTGTGTTATCCACTTGAACTCCTCACCCTTCCTCAGCATAGAAATTAGGGGCTTGACTATCTCTGCAAAATTCGGAATGAATCTCTGAATGAAATTTATCGTGCCAAAGAAACTCTGCAGGCCTTTCTTGTGCTTTGGTAGGGACTTCTCCAAGATAGAGCAAACTATCTCAGGGTCAATGGATAAGCCCTCCTTGGACACGATGTGGCCAAGGAGTTTCCCCTCATGAACAACAAACACACATTTCTTTGAATTAAGAGAGATGTTGAATTCCCTACACCTTTCAAAAACCTGCCTGAGGTGTTCTATGTGTCAGCTCGCTTCCTTGAAGAATACCGTCACATCATTGAGGTATACCAGCACATTATTGTTTATCAAGCCTCCGAAAGCCATGTCCATGGCTCGCTAAAAGGTAGCACCAACATTAGATAGCTCGAATGACATCTTCTTGTAGGCAAACATTCCCCATTTAGTGGTGAAGGCCATTTTGTGTTGGTCACTACCTTGCACCAGAATCGGATTATACCTTGAATAACCATCCAGGAGGGAGAAACGCTCGCTTCCCGTTACCTTCTGAAAGATCCGCTCCATGCTTGGGAGGGGATAATGATCTTTTAAAGAGACTTTATTAAGGTCTCTAAAGTCGACACACAGCCTGATCTCCACATTCTTCTTTCTAACAAGAACATGGTTGGCTAGCCAGGAGGAATGTTTGATTAGAAATATAATTATGGACTCAATCAATTTGGCCAGTTCCCTCTGCATGAGGGGCTCAATTGTCAGATTGACAGGACTTTGCTTTTGTGTGACTGGCCTAGCACCTTCTTCTGATTTGATGGTGTGCTAGGCGAGTCTTGGGTCGAAGCCCTTCAAGTCATTGTAATCCCATGCAAAAACATCTGTGAATTCCTGACACATCAAAATGAAAGCTCACCTTTCTTGAATCATGTAGACTTTTCCAAGCGCAAGCAGCTTGTCCTTGAAGATCTCAACCCTTTCGTAATTCTCCTCTTTGGTTGTGATGCATGCCTTGGCATTTCTCAATTGGTCATTCCCATTGAAGATGCTCTCAAGCATGACCAAACCTTTAGGGAGCTTATTGTTCTTCAATTGAACAAAGTGATTGCCATATTGCTACTGCAATTTCACCTAATTCTATGTTGCGAACTCAGCTTCTTCCTGTAGGAAGAAAGCTATTTGTTGGTCACTTTCGAAAACTTGCCAATTTGCAATGTTGTCAGGGACAGAGGGCCGAACCACCACTTTCAAGTGGCGCGAACCACAGTCTTGACTTATTTCCTTGGAAACATTGAACTGAGCGCCAATTGTTGCTAGCCTATCCACTTGTTTGTTTTGCTCTCTAGGAATGGAGGTGATATTGAAAGTGAGGAAATCTTCCACCAAGTCCTAGACCCTATGCTTGTAAGAATTCAGCAAGGAATTCTTGGTTAGATTCTAACCTTTCACCTAATTTACAATCAGCTCGTTGTCTCCCAAAACTTGCAACTCCTTGATCCCTCTTTTTCTTGCCCATTCCAACCCATGGATAAGGGACTCATATTCTGCAACATTTCTTATGCAAGAGAAATGGAAATAAAAAGCTAAAAAGTACCTATCCTTTGAAGGGGAGACCAACATCGCCCTATCACCAGGTCCCAGCTTACTTCTGGAACCACCAAAATACAACTTGCATAGGCCTAGGTCATCCTAGCTGGCTTTCATTAAATTTGGCATGAAGGGACCCTCTTCGTGCATACAGTAGACTCCAAGGTTTGCCTCCTCAATGAACTTGTAAGGATCATGTTCGAAGTTACCATTTCCCCACTCATCCAAGAGTAGGTCTGCAACTCCTTCAAGAGTAGAGGACGGAGATTGGTCTATCTGGGACTCTTCTAGGTCGATAATGGTGTAACTGACGTTCACTGCCTTGGGCGAGTATAGTTTTAGATGGTCCTTGTAGAGTGGCTCAGATTTGATTTTCACCTTGGTCCCATACTTGGTTCTAAAAACCAAATATGACCAATTCTCTGCTAGATAGCCACCTATCTTTGATGTGAAGTCCCTAGACAAGCAAATTGCGAAATAAGGAAGAACATCTGCTACCACTATATCATGGGGAATTGAGAAGGTTGGGCAAGCATGCAATGTCAAGCTTAAACCCTTCAAAATTCTAACTATTTTTGTAGGTGTCCCATCTAGTTGCAGGACTCTTTTGTTCATCTCTTCATATTTCAATCCCATCTTGTCAGCTATGCACTTGGGCATCACTGAGGTACTAGCCCCACTGTCAATTATGCAGTTGTGTACCAAAAAATCCCTTATGACCAAGGATACATAGAAAGGGAGAATTTTCTCTTCCTTCTTTACCTGTCCTGAAGTGGAACGTTGTCCATTTGTCATCAAGACATTATCAGTGCTTGTTGGGACAGCTTATCGATCTAGCTCATGTAATTCCTTCTTCAATATGTCCTTCTGTCCTAGAAGAGACAATGAATCTCATAAAGAGATGTTCATATGTAGCTTCTTCATCTGGTCCACTATATTGACCTGGGGACTACCTCCCTTCAAGCTTTCTTTGGGGCTGATTCCAACCTGAGCTACAAGTTAAGGGGCTGACGGTACAAATAACTGTTTGAAATTTAGGGCTTTCTAATTTGAGTGTGATGGAGAAGGTGTTGCTGCTGCTTGGATGGTAGCCTAGGCTTCTCCCATTGATTTTCTCTTAAACCTTGTGTTGGCTGCAACACAGTCGGCCTGATTATCTGCATTGCCTACATAATTGATTGCACAAAACTCACCTTCTAGGTGGTTCATAAGAGTAGAGTCAGGCTGGTTCTGACTGCTGGTTGTGATGGGTCGAACAACTTGGCTGTTCTTGTACTAGATTGTGTTGAACAGGCATCATCACTTTAGATGATGAAGGGGGGCCTGTGTTGTAGCCTTGAAATGGCCTGGTCTGAGTAAGTTGACCCTGTCCTTGATTATAGTTTTAGAAAGGGGGTCTAGGGACTTGGTCGTAATGCTGGTATCTCTAATTCAGTTTGTTACTTTGAGCTTGCTGCCTTTTGAGAGCTACAAGTTTGTTTGACATGCTCTGCAATAGACCTTTAACCTCATGAAGCTCATTGGGCAGAACAGCAACTAGTTTCTCTATGGTAGGCAAAGGAGCCAATGTGGGAGCAACGGTCTAAATTAGAGGTAGCATTTCTGGGAAAAGTGGCATGTGAGGCTTAGGGGCTATTTTCCCAACCTGTACTAAGGAGTTTTCAACTGCTATGGCTATGTCATAAGCAGTATGCAAAATATGCCCTCCCATAGATTGGATCATCACATCAATATCACTGTTTAATGCCTTTAAATAGTACAAAAAAGCATAGCTGGGAGCCGGTCTTACCAAGATGGGGATTCTATCCCAAGTCTTCTGAAACCACGTGTTGAAATTTTGCATATACTCATGTGGAGCTCTCTTTATGGTCGTCAGTTGCTCAGCAAGTGAGAGGCCGTCGCTCTTTTCCCCAAAATGATCTGTCAACTGAGTACCCAACTCATTCCAAGAATGTATTGAATTTACAGGCAAAGTTTTGTACCAGTCAAGAGCCTTGCCTTTGAGAGACAATCCTAACAATCTAATGGCGATATTTTTCTCTGTTACATTGTGAATATTGCAGAGGTTAGCAATATTCTTAATAAGCTTGATGACTGTAATGGGCCCCTCTCCATCGAAAGAAGGCACATTTTTTAGGGCTATTCCTGGAATTGGATCATAGCATGGGAGATTCAAGGGGCCCTGACCATGAAAAGCCGCAAAAGGCAGTGCCATCGCTGGGATGGGCTATAACTGGGGCTCTGCTTCGTCCGCGTCCCTTACAACAGGCCTAAGAGGATTGCTTGTTGGATAAGGATGGGTCCTTTCAAATCGTAGTCTTTTTGCAGAGTTCAAAGGCAACTAAACAAAATAGAAAGGAACCCCTTTTGAAGCAGACCTTGTGGTGACTTTAGGCATCAAAAGTTTAAAAACTGGTCTTAATAAGAAAACTGAAGCTCTTACCAGTGGAGTCACCAGATGCTGGAAAAATTTGAATTGTTGTGACAGGACCAGCATCAATCCTGAAACCTTACTGAGTTGTCAAACTAAGTCCCACTAGGCGTGCCAAAACTATTGACGTAGAAAATTACACTCTTGGCAGGAGGCCGAGCTCCTGCCTTCTCCTCGCAAATATGGAAACTCCCCTCTCGCCTGTGGGACTTGCGAAGCTAGAGGGAAGAGTCTCTAGATAAGGGCTAGCTCCCTTTGATGCATCATGTTTATTCCAGCAAGTGCAAACACACACACAAATATATATATATATATATATATATATATATATATATATATATATATATATATATATATATATATATATATATATATATATATATATATATATATATATATAATGGGGGGGATGAAAAGGGAGAGAGATTGTAGGAAAACAAACTACTCTAAAGAGGTGATGCACCAAAATAAGTCGACCTTCTCACATCCACACTTGAAACTAGAAAAATGCATACATACACTTCAGGGTTGTTAGAAGGACCAGGCTGCAAGGAACTGGTAGAAAGGCTTTCATGAAAACACAAAAAATAGAGATTCACCAAGGTGCTGTGAAATGCACACTGTAACTCCCTCTATTTTGCACTTCCAAATACTGCTCTTCTTCTATCAGTTGCAGAGATGGCACCTTGTAGACAATAGGTATGCTGGTGTTGGACCTGTGAAAGCATCAGAAGATAATGACTGAACACAAACAAACACTCAGGACATACACAAAAAAATCTATCCAAGATGGAGGTAAAAACTGCTTTTATTGATTCAGGTGGAAATTTTGCCAAGGCTATGCCTTACAAATGTGGAAGATATTTCTTAAAATGACAAGTCTTCAATATATAGGAAAAGCAAGGAGGCCCATTTGGCGCTCCTTTTTTACAAGTGTCATATCGCGTCCCTTCAATGGGAAGAACAAGTCACTCAAAACATTAATGAGATGTGCGCTTTGTCTATTTGAAGTCTACCTTTTCAAGGTCAATACACTATTTGTCTACTCATTAAATGTAAAATGGAGAAATCTATTGCATTGCTAGCTGTTTGCGTCCCCAATGATCAATTTGCAGGAACTGTTTCACCTGCCGGAGTCACTTCTCAAATTGGCGCCACTTGGACTAACTACTTGCTCGTTCCATTCTTATCTCCTTGTCTTTTCTCAATTTTGTCTCTTCTAGCTCCTTCGGCCCTTGGGGGCAAACATTCTGGCAGGTCGTTACATTTTGGGCTTTCTTTTCCATGGTTAGCGCTCTCTTGTTTGAAAAGGAAAGGCTGCTTCACTTTGTTAACTTTGACATTTACACGGTCATCATTGGTTTGAAAACCAATGGCTAATTTGTTTTGTTAACTTTGACGTCCTTCGAGATGTCACCGTCCCCATCAAAACGTCATCCGGTCCTCATGGCTTCTCTACGGCTTTACTTCCTCTTAGCACCCTCCCGAGCACTCTTTTGCCTTCTGCTTCTTTCTAGCACCTTCCCGAAGGGAAGGTGACCCTTCAGCCCTTTGAAAGTGTCCCTTTTCTTTTGGTTGAGAGTCCCCCGCAAGGGCACCTTCCCTTCGGGGTCCTTCGGTGGGTCGCTTGTATCCCCAAACTTTTCCCCGAGTCCCCACGGACAATTTTCCTGGATTTTGTTTGTTCTGTGTATTTTTTGCAGGCTTTTGTCTGCGGGCATTTTCCCGCGGACAAAAAGTCCGTGAAAATTCTACTTGGCCTTTGCTTTTGTATAAGTAGCCCAAATTCCTTCAGACTTTTATCTGAAGGAATTCCTTCGGGAAAAAGTCTGAAGGAATTCCTTCGGGCAAAAGTTTGAAGGAATTCAGAGCTTAAATAAATTGAACTTAAACAATGTTGGGACTTACCTGATCTTTTCAATTGGAGTGTTTACCCTCCGCGAGGGTATTGAACTTGGACTAGGCTGATGAACCAAGGCCGAACCAGTGAACTAGGCGTTGAACTGAACTTGATGAAGGACGAACCAAGTGTCGATGAATCAAGGGGCTAAACAAATTACCGAACCAAACGAAGAACCGAGGCATTGAACTTGTGCAACTTGGACATGACTGTCCTCAAATAACAAGGGAAGAAGGACCAAAAATTTTCCCTGTGTGCAAAATTTGGTCAACAGGTTGTAGCAGTCAAGTCTAACAATTTAGAGCGAATTCACAATTGTTAGCAACAAAGTTGCATTTTTAGAAAGCGAAGTTGAGTTTACCCATAACGAAGTCGCGCACAGTCTGGAAATGAAAATTCATGATTTATTTTTTTTGTGTTTTTTCTCATCAGATCTTAGTTCAAAGGTACCTACAATCTTGTTAACACACACCAAAGCTTCAACAAGCACAAGCTACGGGTAAAACTCTCACTGTGGTTGCAAAAAATGTGATGTGATAAATTAGGAATAGAATTCAAAGCTAGAAACAATGGAAGGAAAATAAAAAATACTTAATCTATCCCAACCTACACAACACCTTTGATTGGGCAAAAGAAGTAATTCAAATACAAATACATAATAAAATATAACCCATTATAATTCAAATTGCAATCAAATCTACTTTCCTTGACAAGTAGTTGATGAGCCCAAATGACAATGGATGAGCTTGATAATTGTTTGATGATGTTGGATTGCATTTTACAAGAGTTTAAGATAGTTGTAGCAATGGTAGATGAAGGATAATAAAGAAAGTAGTAAAAAATTCATGAGTTGAATTTGCATGGGAGTGAAGGTGATTATATATAAGGTGGTGGAGAAGGTTAAGATTTAGTCATGATGGAAGAAGATTAATGATGTAAGAATTTTCTATAAATTGAAAATTCCTATAAAATTATAAATAATGATTAGTGAGGGGTTATCAGCATCCTAGAGAATTTTAGAGCTCATTAGAAGCAATTAACGGAGATTAGAAAAGTGATTTATATGAATGTTTAGTGGGGGTAATTGGAGGTAAGTGCCCAATAAATCTAAAATTTCAAAATATTATGTGAGGTGAATTTACTATTTCAAGATATTATGTAAGTGGACATTTGTGATAAGTAGGATGTTAATAAGATAATTAATTGGCACAAAATGAATTATAAGGTTGGTGTGATGTAGGAATTGTAAGAGAAATGTTAGGATGATGTTAGAATAAGGAATACGACGTTATTTAGTGATTAATAATGGAAATTAGTAGTGGATGAGGGAGCGGGTTAATTTTAGATGTATACAATTATGTCGTTGGCTTAATATTTTGTTGAATTTGCAATTTTTTACCTTCAAGCTTGAGCACAAAAATGGTAGAAAATAAGAGTGGAGGTGGAAGGCTAAGGCCCTATTCAATATCCTCTTCATATAGTGCCAATAAAAACAAATTAATTCATTTGAATAAAAATTCATCCAAGGCCATTATGAATGTGTTGACCATATAAGTTATTGGTCGCTTAAACAATTGTGGGCCTTGTTATTTACAATTAGGGCACTAGGGTGGATAGTTAGAACCACTCCACATGAGGAGTAGACTCTCTCTCCACATGAGGGGCCTACATGGGGGCTCCTAGAAGTGCTTGATGATAAAAAGTGTTTGTCACAAGTGTTATGTTCTCTTGCATGTAAATTTCATTCATGTATTAAACAATAAACTTCTTAAGGCGTGTTTTTTTTTTTTTTCAAACTCCATTTTCCAAAACCATTATCTAATAAATTTTATTGCATTTGTTATTAAAGAGGAAATTATATCAATCCATCAAAACTTCTTAATTTGTTTTTCAAGCTCTATTTTTTAAAACTATTATCTAAAAGGATTCATTGCATTTGTTATTAAAGCGGAAGATTTATCAATCCATTCAACAAACATTTTTAATATATTCTTCAAAAATCACTTAGATTTACAATGTTTCTTATGCAGAAGACTCACAATATCTTGTGAACATTTTAAGATTCTACTTACAACAAACTCTTCTTGTGAACATTTTAAGATTCTACTTACAACAAAGTCCTGGTTGGAGCCTGTAATTAGAAAATATTGGGCTAGAACCTAGACTCAATCTCTTGTGATTATTTTATTAATTTTACAACAAACCCTAGGTATAAACCTGTAATTAGAGAAGAGTGGTCCAAAACCCATGCACAGATAATTTAGTAGGTCACAATCTATGTGTGTCCTTGGAGAGACTCAAAACTAGCTCTTTCCTCTAACAACAGATTTACCAATCAACTATGCTATTCAGATTGAATTATACAAGTGATAAATCATCCACACTTTTAAAGAAAATAATAAAGATATTTTCATACGCAAATAGATCAAAGAAGTACTCTTCCACTCAATCAATAAATTAATGTTTTGGATATATAACAACATTTAAAAATATTATACTTCCTCCTTTTAAGTTAAAAATCTCTAACGACTGAAAACACTTGACACACTTACAATGAACTTCCAAAATCTCTTCATCAAATTTAAAGTTAGTGGGATTGAATGTAATTTTAAAGACTCTCAAAGTCTGTTCTCCAACTGTTTAAAAAAATGTTTATAAACAAATAGATCAAATAAATAATCTTCTGCTAAAATTTTGGATCAATTTAACAACATTTACAAAAATTATACTTCCTCCCTTTAAATTAAAAATCTCTCCTGGCTGAAAAAATTTGACACGATTACAATGGAACTTCCAAGATATCTTCATCAGATTTAAAGTTTGCAGGATTGAATGTGAGCTTAAAGACCGATCCTTAAGGTCCACTCTCACAACTAAGTAGTTCTCGTGACATGGAATTTTAAAAAAAAAAAGAAAGCCAGTGAAGTGGTTGCACGATTTTCTCTATAGAGACACAACCACTACGATCAAGTTGAGATTTACAAGCCATACTTGATGAGCATGGCAAGATTTTCCACAATGTTGGCAAGGGTCTTCCACAAGTTTGAAAGCATGATGACGCTATCCAACTCATTGTGGACAGCCAACCACCCACTCGACACATTGCTACTCTTATGGTGAAAAGTGAGAGACCGAAGGCATGGTCCAAGAAATATATGAAGTTCAGCGACCAAAAAAATCTCACCATCCTAAAACTCTTTATTTGACTTCAAAATAAATAAATAATAATGCTCGAGTATAGAATTAAGTTCAAGAACTATCAATATTAATATTATCTTTTGTCGTGTCCTATTTCTCAGATATTTTTAATTAATGAAATAATTTAATAATAAAAATTTAAATTTTCAAGTAATTTTATTTTTATAACAATTTAAAGAGACGAATTATGTATTATTATTATTTTAAAATATGTTTAATGTAATATTTTATTAAAAGGTGTTTCTAGACATTTATAAAGGGAAATTATGGTAGGGAAAGAAATTGAAATAAAAAGGATAATTATAAAAGGAGTTGGGCTCAAAAGAAGACATCTATTGTCTGTTTAAATCAAACCCTATTTTTAGAGTGTGTGCACTTGTGTTCATCTTTTCACCCAAGAATGAAAAATCTTTGATGTGTCGGATTGGAGAATGGAAACCCTCTTGTCTATTTGTGATGATTCCATCTAAGGATCACATTTGACTGAAAGATTAAAGTTTATTCCAATCTTAATTTGTTGTAATACCGCTACAATACTTTTGTACCATTGCTACAGTACTTCTATACCACTACTATAGTAATTCATTTACCATACTAGCTAAAAATTTGTATCTCTATCTTTGTAGAATATTGTGCTTTCGTAGTAGTGGTGGCTTACCTTATATGTTGTTTCATCTTCAAACAATAGATCGACCCCTTTGTAGTTGGTGTATCTACTTCCAGCAATCGTACAACTTTACTCATGTTGTCCCTGCATGCAATGGTCAAACACAACTCTGTAGTAAGCATTTGATGTTGGATATTAACAACAAACTTGAGTTATATACTGCATATTATATGATCAGGGATTTTTATAGTGTTATCTTTGATGTCCAATTATATTGTCATCAATACTTTGAGTATTAAACTTGTTGTAATAAAGATTACAGTTGTTTTAATAACCTTTGTAATACCCATTTATGTGGTGATATCTAGTTAACATTCAAGTATTGTAGAAATGGACATTATAATGTTATCAACATTGTGATATTTCCAACTTGTGAATCAGACAATAAATCATGGGGGACAAAACAAAATACCTATAGAAGAAATGAACTCCTTACATGAAGCCATAAATCAAAGATGTAAATTTGGTAAGGTCCATATAGAGGATAGTGAAAGCATCTATGATGAAGATGATACATCTTTGTAGAATATAAATCAGAACAAGGCTACCTAAAGGAGTCCTTTAACAATAATTGACCCATGTTTCTTCAAGAAAAGTTCTTACAGAGGGAAGAAATATAGATCATACTCAAGAAGTGTTGATTAAAATACAATATGAAAAGAAAAGGTACAAACTTGAGGCCACCAAAATCTTTGACCAGTATCAAGGGATACCTGATAGTTTTAAATCTCAATTTTCCTTTCATGATTACTTGGACTTATTTGAAGTGAGGTACCAAATAAAAGAGGTTTGTATGAATACATAAGAAGGTTGAGAAAAAAAGAGAAAAAGTCATAACCAAAATAAGTTAATGAGCAGGACCCAAAGAATACGTTCCTAGAAAAAGAAAAGAGAATAGATACAGAATTCCAACAGGCTACAGAGGAATCTACCATACAAGTTGAAAGTAATGATCTTTTATCAAAAATATATATTTCATTGACTTATAAGATTGAATGTCAATGAAAAGTTTGTCTTAATGAAGTTAAGGAGGAACATATATTACTTGTTAAATGCAAATTTGTAAAAGATGTTCCAATAATTTCTAAGGGTTTCCATGAAACACCTCTCAAGCTTAGTAAAACCCCATTATGCTCCCAAGTAAAGATACATATACTATTTGGTAGAAACTAAGAGCTCATAACAATTAACAAGTCACAATGGAGTCATATATCTTAGTTGCAAGCCATAAATCAACAACTGCAACAATAAAGCATTCATCATCACCAAGGTGTGGTTTATGCATGAGAACCACAAAAAGGTATGCCATAACAATCAATTGTTGTTTTGTAAGTTTGGTTGATTTATCTTTTAGTCTATCCTTACCCAAAAGGACCAGATGAAATTATGCTAGTGAGACTGAGTAGAAACTAGATTTCTAATTGGACCACACATACATGTGTGCACCTTGGAGGAATCAAAGGAAGAATTCAAGTTATATACTTGTAAAGAGGAAGTATCATAGAATGCATGAATTATAGTATATGCTCAAAATAGTTATAATGAAGAGACCCTGAGACTCATGAGTCTAATTCAAAGTCTGAAGGCATGTCATCTCACATCCAATAGTGCTCTCAAGGAAAGTGACAATGGAGCAACTCAATTACAAGGTAAACAAATTCATACATATGCCATCTTGGTTAGATTCAAATTTGATGTTTGGATAGAGAGTGTAATGCTCAAACCATGGTCACATTGGCAAATGCATGTCATAATATTTGTCATTATGGTTAGCGGTAAGTGGGCAAATGAAAACTATCTATACATAGTCAATGGCATGCTTGGTGGGGAAATAAAAGTATTCTTTTATCACAATGGTTTTGATTCAGTTGCTAGTATTGTTGATTTATCACTCAACATTGGCATAACATTCACTGTGTGTAACAAACTGTATTTATGTGGAAGTAATGGCACATTAAGGAAGATTTTGCTTAATTACACTAAGGAAGAAGAAGTTATTGGTAATGCTTATGAACCACCATTTGTGATAAATAGTAAAGAAGGTAATTCAATAAATGTGTCTTGGTGTAAATTAACATATGATACTAAACATACTTATGAACATAAGTGCAAAAACTCTTATAATCATGTGAAGCATTTTAACAAGGGTGAAAATGTGAAAGGGCACATAGATAATTTTGCCTGAGGTAGCTTATGCATTCGAATATGGGATATAGATGATATCTTGAGACACATGATGGGTAAAATTGGTGATGAGTTCAATATCATTATTTCTAATAAAATATTTGTTATGAATATTAACCTAGTCATGAAAGTTTAGTTGTTGTAGTTCGTGGGATAATACTCATAGAATCCTCAATCCAAGGAGATAAACTTTTCTTTAAAATGGAAAGTTGTGATGTTTATAAAAATGGGAGTAGAAGGGGAAACAAGATGCTTGGTTTTAGAAGGCATTTGTACCTTCTCATTTTATGGTAAGCTAGATAAACACCAAGTTGATATTCAATGTTTCTTGAATCAATGTAGTACGGTGTTTAGTTATTTTCTCCTAGGATCACAGCCAAATAAAGGAATCCAACACATCATAAGTTTGGATTCAAGATCCAAACATGTTAGCCACCCCAAGATGCACAAATGAGAAATTTCAGAAGATGAAACACAACAAAATTAGATTGAAGGGAATCTTGTGGCTTCATTGGTTGAAAATTTGAAAATCATTTTTTTTTAACATTGCATATACTTGGGAGAAGGCTAAATATGTAGATTTGAACATATGTTGGAAACTGTTTGGTTTCTCATATCAATTCATAATAACGTTATTGAAATGACTCAAACTGATTTAAATATTGCTAGCACATATCAGAAGATGATTGGAAGTACAATTAGTATTAGGCAATGTGAAAGCTATGCAAATTTTAAACACCTTGGAGAATACAATAGAGTTTCTAAGGTTCATATCAGGGACAAAACTAGCAACAAGAATGTTTCTATACTTGATTAGATCAAATAAAAGATGGAGGTGAGTAAAGTACAAGAAGAACATGTTGCAAAAATTAAAGGTGCATGTCCCATTAAAGAGGTGGAAATTGGTGTAAATATAATCTATGTTGCTCAAGTAAGGATTATCTCAATAGAAGGATGGAAGGAAAGATTGGAGCATTCTAATAAATTTCAGAATGAGATAAACAAAAAACTTGAGGAACAAAGAAGGAAACAATTGTTCCAGCTCAAATAAAATGAGAAGTTAAAGAACATGGCCCAAAACTTTTCAGGATAGTGTGCAGTTTGCAAATAACAGTGTACACAACAAATAAAAACACTGGAATCCCAACTTGCAAAAATAAAATTTCAGCAACAACAAGAATTTTGTAGCCAAAAATAAACCAAGGTACAGTTGTGTATTGATCAAATTTTATGATTACATTTTTAGTTGATTTCTAAAGGAACAAGTTTTTAGTGATTTTAGAATAAGTTGATAGAAAATAATGAAGTTTTCAAGGCAAAGAATAAATTAGATGATTCTAAAGGCATTGTTACCCAAGGTGTTGTGGAATTTTGAGATGTTCCCATAATTATCCATCAGTAGTGGCCACATCTTTACATATAGAATTGTTGATAAATACATATCAAGTTGTGAAAATGAAAAAAACTTGCTAATAGAAACTACAAGAAATCTCTACCTATTGTAAGGAGAATCCAAGAAGGTTATGGTATTGCTTTCCCTACTACTCACTGGGAGGTTTCAGGGGAAATATTTTTAATTGCAATGAAAGAAAGGAAGCATGAAAATTTATAGATTATGTTAAGCAATGCATCAAACATGATTGTAGCCATAGTACAAAACATATTAAAAGATGGGGCATAAATTATTTTTCCATTACTCTTTATTTGATGTCAAAGCCACAACCTACAGGGAATTATGAGCCTTATGAAAGGATAATATTGACAAAAAATCATAGTTATATAAGTGTCTTCTAGTGTAGAATTTTCAGTTCCTAGTTGTATCATGGTAGTGTAATGGAAACATGGTGATGAACTCATTTTTCACATAAGGCAACCTCCAGGGAAGTTAGAAGTTGTGGGAACAAAAAAAACAACTAAGTTGGGTATTTATAAGGAGTCTACAAGAGCTTTGAGCATGATTGTGGATCGGCAAGCAAAGCACTTTGAGAAAGAGAAAGAAAAAATATATGCATTACACAAAGAGATGGAGAAGGCTTCAAGGAAACTACATAAACAGGCATCAATGAAAGTTTTGCAATGGAAGGAACATACCGCATCACATGAGTAATTCAAAACATAGAATTGCAAATTCTCAAGGATGAAATGAGGATCCATATATGACAAAGATGATCATTTAGGGAGAGTAAGAGTAGTTGAACTTGCATTACTTGAGGACAAACAATTTTGAGAAGAATAAACTGTTGTGTCCCTTTTTTAATATATTTTTAATTAAGAAAATAATTTAATAATAATAATAATTTAAGTTATCGAATTAACTTTATTTTCATAACATTATAAAGGGATGACTTATGTATTATTATTATTTTAAAGTGGGTTTAATATAATATTTTATTAAAAAGTGTTTTTTGACACTTGTCAAAAGAAATCCTGGAAGAAAAAGAAATTGTAATAAAAATGATAGTTATATAAAAAGACGTTGGGATCAAAAAAAAGACATCCATTGTCTATTGAAATCAAACCTTATTTTCAGAGTATGAGCACTTATGTTCATTTTCTCATTTGAGGAGGAAAACCCTCTAGTACGCTAGACTAAAGGACCAAAACTCTCTTATCCATTTATGGTGATTCCATCCAGGAATCGCATTTGGACCGAAAGATTAAAGTTTGTTCCAATCTCAATTTGTTGCAGTTCCACTACACTGCTTCCATACCAACGTTACATTGTTTCCGTATCACTCCTACAATACTTCTGCACTATTACAATACCGTTAAAATACTTCCATATTTTTGCTACAGTACTTCCGTATTACTGCTACTGTAACCCATTTACCGTACCAGCTAAAACTTCAGATCGTTGTCTTTGTAGATTGGTGTGCTTTGGAAGTGGTGGATTACCTTATATGCTGCCATTTCATCTTCAAATAGTAGATCGACCTCTTTGCAATTGTAACTAGTTTCGACAATCGTACGACTCTATCCCAGCTGTACCTACATGTAGTGGTCAAACGTAACTCCGTAGTAAGTGTTTTCTGCTAGGTATTAATTATATACTGCATGTTATATGGCCAGGGATTTCTGCAGTGTTATCTTTGATGCCCATTTGTATTGTCATCAGTTCTTTGTGAATATTCAACTTATGACAATAAAGATTTCAGTTGTTTTAGTAGCATTTGTAATACCCATTTGTGTGATGCTATCTAGTTAATGTTCCAGTATTGTAGAAATCGCAAAATATAAAACTACATCTTCAGACAATCCACTACTATCCTGAACTACAAAATAAAAAAATTTATGGGATTCAATTTCATAAACTCCTCTCCAACTCACAACGCCACCATAGCACGCCCCATTCATTGGCATTCAATAGTTACAAAATTATAACCATCTTCAATAACAGATTCACTTCTTGTGCAAGGCATTTGGACTGCTATTCACCAGTTCATTGTACCCAATATTCCCATGTCCAACTGCAGCAAGTTGAGGCTCCAAAGTGGAGTAGCCAACGATAGAAACCTCCGGGAATGTTCCCCACCAAGAAATGATGCATAATGGGTTTGTCACGAGTGTGCTCAAGAAAATTTTCCATAGTTTCTACAATTTCAGGGCTAGGGAAGAGAATATCTTTCACACATATGGGAGGCGAGTAACAAACAGACCCAATTCCTATTTGACAAAGTTCAGGTCAAATTCATTTAAATGCCTCTCAATCACACACATGCTATAAAATTTCGAGCAGTTCATTCTTCTCATATTGCCGCAACTCCAACCTACATTACCTCCCTCAAATATGATTCACTCTTTTCTCCACAAAGATCAAACGAGAAGCATGCTCTGAATTCATTTTTAATAAATAGTCTTCATATTATCAAGGCATGAAGTAAGAACGTGGGATGCATCAAAAGTTTCCCATTCCTTTTAATCACACCACTCTTATTTATAATCTCCTTTTGCCACCAACACATGGTCTTGGACCATTAATTATACCGATGGTTTGTTGATGTCTTCATTAACATGGATGAAAATGTGAACTGGATCAAGGATTCCAAGGTAATCCAAATTTGATCGGTAATGCTGACTCTCGGATGAAGCATTGTCACAACTTTAGCCAAAAAAGTCTGTAAATATATTCACTTCCATTGATAGGTAATGTAATTCAATTTGCTGCAAAACATTCATCAAATACTTAATTTATTTTATCATAATTGTCATTCAGCAGTTCTTGGGAGAGCTCTTGCTACAATCACCAATGAGATGGGCCAAAACCATAGAGTCATTCTCCATGACAAGCCTAGTAACACCTCTTCTTCTATCCATACCAATGTCATCTCTAATAGCCTAGCCTCCGTATAGTTATTAGTTTTATGTCCTAATCCCTTGGCATACCAAAACACAGGTTATCCCAGTTATCTCTGCAATAACCACCACCTCCTGTTTTCCCAATATTACCCACAGAGGTTCTATCAGCATTGATTTTCTATTTACTCATTATCGGAGGGGACCAAATGGCCAAACTATTATCATTTTTCATAACCCCTTCATTGATTGAATATTATTTAGTATTCCAAATTTACAAAAATGTTACATTTATTTTCATCTTGATCCATAGCCCAACTATAATATCGGAATTCTTTAAACGGTTAACAGAATAGGCTAAGCCAAACTGTGAAGAAATGTTGAAGTCACATGTTATGCCCAAGCATTTAGGTCAGAATATAGGCCAGCCGTTAGGAAATTATCTAATTTACATTGCCCTCCATAGAATTATCTTAGTATGAAAATAAATTCAAACTCAGGTACGAAGGCTTTTACCATGTATATATATATAATCCTTGAAAAATATCTTGAAAATACAGAAGAAATGCAGATTTCATAAGAGATCCAAGATTTAGATATTTGTATACAGAACGGGAGTGACGAAACTTACGAGAAGCAATAGACTTGAATTAAAAAATCTAGAAATAGCACCAAGCGCTATTGCAAATGTAACTGCTCTTTTCAGCCTATCAAGACTAACTAGATTTTTACCTAGCTACAAAGAAGGCCCATCCTCAGGGAGAAATTCCAATGCTGAATATGAGGTTTGATTTCAATTACAATCCGTCTTTTGCCGTCCAGATCCATAATGCTCATCCCTATATCACTAAATTTGTTCCTAAAGTGTATGATATCCCCATTTTGAAATTAAAATAATATTATTAAAATAAAAAACATTTTTAAATATTTAAAATAAAGTAACAATAATTTAATTTCCATTTAAGTTGGGGTCTTTTTTAGTGTCATAAACACTTAAAGTTTAAAGTGAAATTATAAGGAGTTTCTTTTAATATTTTAAAACTAAGAGTTTCCATCTTATTTTGGGCACCATACTTGGGACATGGTAATAAAAGGAATGTGAGTTGTTCATTCAAAAATTGTGTTTATTTGGATATTGACTATTATGTTCGAGTATGTTAAATTTAAACAAGTGAATTGAGGACGAAACCCTTCAAGTGCACAAAGGAGTTTGGAAACTAAAACTTTTATTTTTCTATATAAGACTGTTATTTAAAAATTGTAATTACATTTCAGATTTGTATGATTGCATGCAATTGAATCTACAAAGGTGTTTTATAACACCACCTCATTCAATGGCAAAGTGAATACTTTGGAGAGTTTGCATTGATTTCTTCTTGTTTAGTGGTGTAGTTGAGCTCTATTTTTAAGGTTGAAGGAATGTAACACTGTAACTAGGATTTTAAATTTTCTAGACAACTTTTAGAGAACTTCCCATGGAAAGAAAATTATGATTCTAATTTTATAAGATAGCTACTATTTTTGCAATCATTTTGAATTAATTTTTGCATTGAAATTATAAATATTCTAGATGATACGAATTTCTGAAATTTCAATTATTTAATAAATTATTGAGAACTAAAAATAAGGTAATTAATTTAGAAAATTATTTGTATAATTTTCCTTAGTGAAGCGATTCACTTGGGTAGATTGTTAGAGCATTTTGAGGCTCTAATATTGAAAATAATAATTTATTTTACATTCTAGAAATTATTAATAATTTTTCAAGTGGGATGAATTGATTTGAGGAGTTTAGAGACCTTATTGAAGGGGTAAAACAAGTGTTTGATTCCCAGATTTGTTTCTCCTATTTTTATAAGTGTGGTGACTTGTTTGGAGGGGCTAAATTGACTATTGATAGCCTTAATTTATTCTTTGAAAGCCCTAATAAATTGTAAGGTTTTTTTGCATATTTAATATGAATTTGTGCAAGGGTTTCAACGCTAATTGGAAGAAGAAAATGTGGTTGTACCTTCATTTTAAAAATAAAAATTATTGTAAAGAAGTTTCAACCACATCATCATTCCATCTTGTCATAAAATATGTACTTTATTATAATTTCATTTTTAGTAATTATTGGGGTTATTTTGGAGTTTTATTGCTTGAAATTTAGACATCTATTGTTGCTAAGATTTATTGATTTTAAGGTAGAATTTAAATTATTTTTAATTTGCATAATGGTTTTTTGGGAAACCCCAACTTCTCCTAATTATTCCATTTGAGCACATTATAGTGATATCATAGTCATCTCTTGGCTATACTATGGGATGGATCGGTATTTGTCAAACAGTGACATGGACAGGGTTAAAATGGAAGGAATCACTTGGTCCCAAGATCGATCGATGGAAATTTAGGCAAAGTATATGACATACCCACTCCCCTCAGGGAGAAGGTGAATCTCAATGACTATGTGTCATGGAAAGGAGGTAGGGATGGTTCTCAAGTGGGATGGGAGCTACATAAGGCCATGAAGAAGATTGCTCTTCCCATTTTCAATGGGTCGACGCATATTTCAACTGAGGCACGAATGGATAAGTTAGGTACATACTCAACACTTCATCCCATGGAAGTAGAGGATACTTTAATGTTCATCATAGCACATTTAAAAGAGGTTTCCCATGATTGGTGGCACCAAGGGTTGATAACCCAAAGCCATCACCTCATAAACAACTATGAGGAATTTAACAATAAGTTCATGGCAAGATTTGACAAGGTTGCAACTTCAGAGCAAAAAAAATTAGACCTTTTGGGGGAACAAAGAGAGCTACAAATGGGAGACATCAATGAAGAAATGTCAAATACTTTGGGGCAGCGAAGTGTTGAAATTTTTGAGCCTCAAAAATGAAAAATTTAGGAACAGCCAAAGGACAATTTTCAAGCATGTATGCACTAAGGATTAGTGCTTCATATGTGTCTTAAAATAAAATAAATAAATTGTTATATCAAAGTCAAGATATAATAAATGAGTTATTCATATGAAACTCTAGAAGATAAGAGTTCTATAATATTGTTAGGAGAGTTATGTGCTAACTCATAGTTTTTAGGAGTTTATTACACTATATATGTGATTACCTTATTCATAATAATGCAGTGAAATTGATCGATAATTTGTGATCCTCAAAATCTAGTATCAACGCAGATTCCTTAGACCTCTCTGTAATTCGTAACCTTGTTCATCACAAGAGCTCTTGAGTGTAGACCATGTCAATTGCACCTACCATCTGATAGGCTATTTTTTGCCAATAATTTTACAGTGCCAACCATTGTGAATGTTATTGATAGTATTTTATTAAAAATATATATTTTAAATTATTTTGAAATTTTGATTAGGGGTGTTTGGCATTCTGTAGAAGAAGAATAACAAAGTCATATTATATGTGCTTAGAATTTGAAGGATTTATTTGGCTTTCATTAATGTTGGATTTCAATGCATCCTTTTGCACTTCAATCCGAGGATCGCCATTCCTCTACTATAGAATTTTCCCCCTCTTGACATTATCCACCTTCCAACCTGCCTCAAGGCACAACTCGCCAAAGCTCAGTGCTTCAAATGGTGATTACCTCCAAATGAATTTGGCTCTCTCCTTGGCTGTATCATACAACTATTCACCTCCTCCTAACTAGGTATCAATCCACATCTATACTGTTTCAATCTGTGTCAATCTAGTTCTTTAGTGTCCCAAGATCTATCCACTTTCTACACGCCATACTCTCAGGTAGGTAGACCTGCCTGTTGACATCTGGTGATGCCTCTACCCACTGAGCTCAATTTTCTCTCCATCCACTTGGTCATCTCTCCTCAACTCTCACACCATTCAAGCATTGGTTACACATTCAAAAACAAAAAAAAGGGTTAAAATGTTATGGCTTTTAGTTTTTAAGTTGGTTTAGTGTTTTTTTTTATATAATCTTTTTATTTTTTAGTATTTTATTTTTTATTAAGTGGTTTGCTCTTTCAAAATGTCATTTAATCAATATAAGTTAGTAGTGTCATTTGATTGCTAAATGATTTTTTTAATATTAATTCATAAATAATTATTTTAGTAGTCACATTATTTTTTTAACTTTTAAGATAGTCAATATTATTTAAGTTTGTAGTTAGTATTTATTGTCAGATCAAAAACTTTATTTTTTATGTCAACATCAATAAATCAAGTCATAGGTTTCTGTCAAAAATAATTAAAATTGTCATTTTCATTGTAAGGATGCATTATCTATTGAAATCGATGTCCAGTCCAGTAAGTCAAAAGTAAGGGAGGGTAATATGGAAAAATTAAGTTAGATTGAAAATTTTGATGGCCAAAATCTCCATACATGACAAATCCAAATATAGTTGTTATTGATAGATAAAGATCTTTGGGACATTGTAGATGGCACTATTACTAAATCAACAGATGTGGATGCATTTCAAAAGTAGAAAATCAAAGATAAAAAGGCTTTGGCCACTATTGGCCTTGGTCTATTGAAACCATACTTACATCATGTGGACTTTAAAATTTCTTTCAAATAAGTATGGAAATCACTAAATACTTTATTTTGTTCACAAGCTAATAATATAGAGATAAACATGAAGAAAAAATTATATGGTCTAAAAATGGAAGAAGGAGATGATATAAGAACCCACGTCAGTAAATTTCATTCATTGATAAACTAGTTGGTAGGGATAAAAGAAGACATCAAAGAGAATGATGCAAAAGCAATATTACTCAACAACATGCCCAATAGTATGTCACATGTGGTGTTCACCTTAAGCAATATAAATCCAAGTTTGTAAAATGCCATTTCTACATTGCTTGTTTGTTAAGGTGTGGAGCTAAAAGCTTCACCAATGAGCAAATTTTGAGGCTTTTGTTTTTACACAGTCGCTGACATCGGTCATGGACCGACAGGAGGCTGTCAGTGTCGGTTATAATCAGCCAACGTCCGTCATGTGCAGACTGGCAGGGACTGATGTCGGTCACCTGTGTCTTCCAAAATGCTATTTTCGTGGAATGAACAGAATGTTTGCATGATAAGATTAACTGTTAGTGTTGAGTCCGCGTCTCTATCTTTAGCAGGACTGTTTTGAGCCTTAGATTAAGAGGTGTATCTAATGGTTGTAATTGCTTTGCTCATGATCCCTAATTCTATATAAGAGGGATATATCTTCTTAGCTTGTATGTATGTGTGTGTGTAATAAAGGGTGAACAATTCAAGTAGCTGAATTGTGTTTGTAATTGATAGTGAGAGAACTCTTGAGGGAGAAAGAGATCTATACATCTGAGAGAGGTGTATATGTTAGAGAGATTTCTTTAGTTGTATTTCCAAGAGTTTAATACAAGTTTTTAGTGGTTTCTTGTATCTCTATTTCTTGCTGATTTGATTTCTAGTTGTTTTCAATTTTGTGTTAATTCTGCATTTAGTTGCGAGTAAGGTAATCAACTGTTCTTATCTTGATCTTGACAAGTGGTATCAGAGCTCAGGTTCACTAATAGGTGGTTTTAGATCTGTTTAGTGTGTGTTGATTATAGGGCACTCACAGGGGTTTCTGCAGGGATTTCTGTTTGAGTGGGAGCAATGGCAGAAGAAAGCAAACTGAGAATGGAGAAGTTTAACGGCAAGAATTATCAATTATAGAGGATGCAGATAGAGGATTCTCTATATCATAAAGATTTGTACTTACCGTTGGGTGGGTTTTCATGCAAGCCCACAGATATGCAAGATGAAGAATGGAATGTTCTTGATAGAAAGGCTCTGGAATCCATAAGGTTGAGCTTGGCATCTTCCGTGATTTCCAACTTTTCACAAGCAAAGACCATAGTAGAGTTGATGGATACATTAGCAAATTTATATGAAAATCCCTTTGCTTAAAATAAGGTATATCTCATGAAGCAACTATTTAATTTGCAAATGCAGGAAGGTGGATCTATGTCTAGTCATCTAAATGATTTCCATGCTATAGTAAATCAGTTGAATTCAGTCAAAATAGTTTTTGATGATGAAATTAAGGCTCTCTTAATTTTATGTTCTTTGCCTGAAAGTTGGCATAGTTTGGTTATGGTAGTTAGTAATACTGCATCTACTACAAATATTCTAAAAGTTGATGATGTTGTTAGTGTAATCCTAAATGAAGAGACTCACAGGAAAAGCACAGGGGAATCATCAGGTAATGCTTTGAGTATTAGAAGTAGGCGAAGGTAAAAAGAGAAGAGCAAGCATGGGAGATCAAGGTCTAAGTCAAAGATGAGAAGAAGATCCAAATCCAGTATGGAAGAAAGATAACCTGCTGGAATTGTGGAAAGATAGGGCATACAAGGAAAGATTGCTGGTCACCGGTTAAAGAAGAAAATCAGCATGAAGGTAAAGAAGAAGCAAAAGTTGCAGGTATGGTTGCATAAGATGCTCTTTCACTTTGTTTGGATAATAGAATAGAATCTTGGGTTTTAGATTCTGGTGCCTCTTTTCATGCAACCCCAAATAGAGAATATTTCAATGATTATGTCTAGGGAGATTTTGGAAAAGTCTATTTAGGGGATGATGAGCCTTGCAAAATTGTTGGCAAAGGAAAAGTACAGCTGAAAATGCAGAATGGCAACACATGGGTGTTGAAGGATGTTATGCATGTTCCCATCCTGAAGAGGAATTTGATTTCTGCAGGAAAGTTGGGGGATGAGAGTTTTACAGTAACTCTCATGGCTGAATCTTGGAAGGTTACCAAGGGTGCACTTGTTATAGCCAGAGGTAAGAGAGTAGGTACTCTCTATTTATGTAATTGTATTACTAATAATTCTCCTTCTATATTATCTACTTCAGATGTAGATGCAAAGTTGCGGCACTGTAGGCTCGGCCACATGAGTGAGAAGGGAATAAAAGTTCTTATGTCAAAAGGTAAGCTTTCAGATTTGAAAAGCATAGATCTAGATTTTTGTGAGCATTGTGTTTTTGGAAAGCAAAAGAGAGTGAGTTTTCTCAAGACTGAACCAACAAGGAGAAAGCACAAGTTGGAGCTTGTTCACATAGACGTGTGGGGACTGGCTCAGGTAGCTTCTATTGGAGGGTCACAATATTTTGTTACTTTTATTGATGATGCTACAAGAAAGGTATGGATCTATTGTATAAGGAAGAAATATTATGTTTTTGACATGTTTATGAAATGAAAAGCTTTAGTTGAGAATGAAATAGGTATGAGATTGAAGTGCCTTAGATCTAACAATGGTGGTGAGTATTGCAGCAATAAGTTTGAAATTTATTGTTCTATGAATGGAATACGCAGGCAAAGGATAGTTCCAAGGACACCTCAGTAGAATGGAGTTGCTGAAAGGATGAACAAAACTATATTGGAGCGTGCACGGAGTATGAGGTTGCATGCTGGGTTGCCCTGACAGTTTTGGACAGAAGCTGTAGATACTGTGATTTACCTGATTAACAGAGGACCTTGTACTGCTCTGGATGGTGGAATTCTAGAAGAGGCATGGACAAGTAAAAAGGTAGATCTTTCATTTCTCAAAGTTTTTGGTTCTGAAGCTTTTGTGCACATTGATAAGGAAAATAGAAAGAAGCTGGATGCTAAGTCTATGAGGTGCAAGTTTATTGGTTATGGCTCTGGAGATTTTAGATTCTAGTTGTGGAATCTAGGAACTAACAAAATAATTAGAAGCCGTGATGTTGTTTTTAATGAGAAAGTGATGTACAGTGATCAACTCAAGAAGCTGAAAGATTTTGAGCAAGGCAGTGGAGATTTGGATGAGATTGTGGTCCAAAATGAGCTCACAAGAAAACACTTTCAAAAAAACACAGACACTAACGTCGGTCAAGTAAGAACCGACGTCAGTCATACAGGAACCAATGTCCGTCGGATAGACACCGACATCGGCTAGACAAGAACTGAGGTCGGTCAGGTAGAACTGATGTCGGTCAGGTACATACCTGGAGATGACTGAGATCGATCACTGACAGAGAATTTGGGCAGACAGCAAGCAAAGAATGAGTCTCAAACACCTTTGAGGAGGTCAGATAGGGTAATTAAACCTCCAATTTGATATTCCCCTTCATTATTCTACTTGTTGCTTACTGATGGTAGAGAACCAGAGAGTTTTGATGACACAATGTAGGTAGAAACCTAGAAATAGTGGGAGCTTGGAATGAATTGGGAGATTGATTCCTTGGAAAAGAACCAAACATGGGATTTGGTTGAGTTTCCAACTAGACAGAGAGCACTGAAGAATAGATGGGTTTACAGATTAAAGGAAGGAGAGGATGGAAAAATGAGATATAAGGCCAGGTTGGTGGTCAAAGGATATGCACAAAAACCAGGTATTGATTTTGGTGAGATTTTTTCTCCTGTAGTTAAAATGACTTCTATTCAGACTGTATTGTCTTTAGTTGCTATTGAGGATTTGCATCTTGAGCAGCTTGATGTTAAGATAGCGTTTCTTCATGGAGATTTGGATGAAGAAATCTATATGGAACAGCTGAAAGGGTTTGAGGTCAAAGGTAAGGAGAACCTTGTGTGCATGTTGAATAAGAGCTTATATGGTCTTAAGCAGGCTCCTAGACAATGGTATTTGAGATTTGACAGGTTTATGACTGAGCATGGCTTCAGTAGGTGTCAATCTGATCATTGTGTGTATTTTAAGAGATTGGATAATGGTAGATATATTATCATGTTACTGTATATAGATGATATGCTTGTTGTAGGTTCACACATGCAGAATATAAATGAGCTTAAGGTGAAATTAGCTCACACATTTGCCATGAAGGATTTGGGAGCAGCAAAGAAAATCCTTGGCATGAGTATCAAGAGAGACAGGAAAAATCACAGGTTGATTTTGTCTCAAGAGGATTATGTGAACAAGGTGTTGGAGAGGTTTAATATGCAGGATGCAAAACCAGTAAGTACACCTATGGTTGGACACTTTAAGTTGAGTAAAGAATAGTGTCCTAAATCACATGATGAGGTAGAGTACATGAGTAGAGTTCCATATTCTTCCGCAGTAGGGAGTTTGATGTATGCAATGGTATGTACTAGACCTGATATTGCTCAAGCAGTGGGAGTTGTCAGTAAGTTCATGGCCAATCTAGGAAAGGAACATTGGAAAGCAATTCAGTGGATTCTCAGATATTTGAGAGGAACCAGTAGTAGGCATTTGTGCTATGGTAGTTCAAACACTTCTCTACATGGTTATGTCGATGCGGATATGGCAGGTGACTTGGATGGCAGGAGAAGCACAACAAGATATATTTTCACTGTTGGTGGAATGGCAGTTAGCTGGATTTCAAAGTTGCAGAAGGTTGTTGCCTTGTTTACTGCAGAGGCAGAATATATTGCAGTCACAGAGGCTAGCAAAGAGATGATATGGATGACATGGTTCATGGAAGAGTTGGGAAAGGAGCAAGAGAGTTACAGATTGTATAGTGATAGTCAGAGTGCAATTCATTTGGCAAAGAATTTAGCCTTTCACTCAAGAACCAAACATATACAGCTTAGGTACCACTTCATTAGACAGGTATTGGAGGATGGTGAGTTAAAGCTGGAGAAAATCCATACAGATGAGAACCCTGTGGATATGTTAACCAAGCTGGTAACAAAGGAGAAGTTGAATCTTCATTCAACTTCTGTTGGTCTTCAAGATTGAGTTTGAAGATGGAGAAGCTAGAAGATGTTGTTGTACAGGTACAGGTGCAGCTATTTATCTCCAAGTGGGAAATTGTTAAGGTGTGAAGCCAAAAGCTTCACCAATGAGCAAAATCTGAGGCTGTTGTTTTTACACAGTCACCGACGTTGGTCATGGACCGACTGGAGCCTGCCGACGTCGGTTATAATCGATCGATGTCAGTCATGTGTAGACTGGAAGGGACCGACGTCGGTCACCTGTGTCTTCTAGAATGCTATTTTCGTGGAATGAACAGAATGTTTGCATGATAAGATTAACTATTAGTGTTGAGTCTGCGTCTCTATCTTTAGTAGGACTATTTTGAGCCTTAGATTAAGAGGTGTATCTAATGGTTGTAATTGATTTGCTCGTGATCCCTAATTCTATATAAGAGGGATATATCTTCTTAGCTTGTATGTATGTGTGTGTGTAAGAAAGGGTGAACAATTCAAGTAGCTGAATTGTGTTTGTAATTGATAGTGAGAGAACTCTTGAGGGAGAAAGAGATCTGTACATCTAAGAGAGGTGTAGAAGTTAGAGAGATTTCTTCAGTTGTATTTCCAAGAGTTTAATACAAGTTTTCAATGGTTTCTTGAATCTCTATTTCTTTCTGATTTGATTTCTAGTTGTTTTCAATTCTGTGTTAATTCTGCATTTAGTTGTTTGTAAGGTAATCAACTGTTCTTGTCTTGATCCTGACATTGTTGAAGAATGCAAAGCTTCAAGAAAAGAAGTAATGATCTCTCAAAGAAAGTCTAGCACTTCCTCTAAAAAAATCTAAACATATGATTAGAAAAGATAAATATACTTATTTTTATTGTAATAAGCTAGGCCATGTTGTTTTGAACTGCAAATAAAGATCATAGGATCTTCTAGATGGAAAAGTGAATGACAAAGCAATGACAATAGAAACAAAATAAAGTGATTAAGGAGAAAGTAGTCCTTCCTCAAACAATGAAGAAGTGAATTATAAAAGTGATGAAGCATATATTTATTAATATTGTTCATCACCCTATTTCAATACTAAGAGAGGCAATAATAAGGATTAACTATGCTCCGTGTGTGTCTTAAAATAAAATAAATAAGTTGTTATATCAACAGTCAAGATATAATAAATGATTTGTTCGTATGAAACTTTAGAAGATAGGAGTTTTATAATATTTTTAGGAGAGATATCCAATAACTCCTAGATTTTAAGAGTTTATTACACTATATATGTAATTACCTTATTCATAATAATGCAATGAAGTTGATCGATAATTTGTGCTCCTCAAAAGTATGGACCAAAAAATGCATGTGAACTATTGACTATCTAAGTCAACCCTTTGGTTGGTGTAAGTCCCCCAAAGAATTACGAAGAGATATCACACCAGCACAGCCCTAGGTACTCTAAACATGAAGTGCATAGATGCTTCTCGTATGCACCCAAGCTCAGGTTATAGGTGCAAGTTTGCACAATAGTAGGAAGATGATTCATGCTTGCAAAAGGACCTCAACATGTACTTGGTGTAATATTTTATGGTGGAAAACTCGAGAGGTGTATTTATGCAAAGGATGTAGGACCCCCAAATTCTAAATGGATGAGCAAAAAAAGTGTGCAAGGAGCAAGTACCAAATCATGAAGAGTGTGCCTAAGACCTTTAGTCTTAGTGTGCACTCTTATTCAAAAGTTTTCCCCACACCTATCTATTGGAGTTCCATGCTAAGTTCACAGGGTCACCCATACACACCCGATCATTGTGCAGAAGCACAATCCAAAAGCCTCATGCCACTTTTTTTTTAAGCCTATAGTTTCCAAGTGACCCACGGGCACACCTTGGCATAGCAGCCAACTATGAACCATAATGTGCATGCCTTAGAGCATCAATCCATGTGCATGCCTTATTTAAATATGTTATCACACCTATCTTAGGCATTTCCATCCCCACGTAGAGGATTCTACATCTGTGCCTCGTACAACCTCCTTTTATAACTGTCATGTGCTAGCTTAACGCTCATTCAACACAAGGTTCTTCATAGTCTTCCTAGAGGAAGCGTCAACTTTCCATGTGTGGTTCTCATGCCTTTCCTATATAAGAATCAAATATTTGCATTTGAGACCAACTAGAAGGTGCCATGTGCCAAAAGTAGATATCAACTATTAAGAAGGTGGTTGGAGGTGGTTGGGAGGAGATCAAGGCATGGTCAAAGAAAAATAAATACAAGAGTAGCTACTAGTCATTAGGATGTGCATGCACACCACCCTCTGACTCTGTCAGAAGAGATTTTCTATTTCCCCATACACGTATGCCCAGAAGCGACCCTACTACCAACTCTAAGTCCAATCAACCTGTTAGTTTCCAAAATTAGTGATATAACAATGCAAAGAATTAAATTTTATATTTTCTCCCCCAAGTGGTACATTTATTATAAAATTAGGCTTGCTTTCTATAAAATCTTGGACTTCTATTGTAAAATGGTTGACATATTTTTAGTAGCCTCACATTATTGGAATTTGCCTTCCATGAGTACTTGTATTGGCTAAGTCTTGCTAATTAATGAGAATTAAGTTCGCCTCTTTCTATTCTTCTAATGATCTATGTACTATTTACATGTTTTAATATCTAACTATGGGCAATTTTTTCCCTTCTTTCTATTTTCCATTCCCTGCACCTCCTCATTGAACTCAGAACTCACTTGCATGTTGTGTGTTGAGCTTACTCAGGTCTGTGTTGATGTTGTTTGTGGACCATTTATCATCCCTTTCAATGTAACATTGTGTTCTTGTGCCACTATGAAAAACACTTATGCATTGGAGTGTCCTTGGCAGAATTTGTGTAAACATCTTATCATAGTATGTGCGCTTACTCTATTCTAGACACATCACCTTTTCATTTTATAACTTTCTTACCTTTTCCCTCCCTTTTCCCTCTCTTTTCTCTCATGATCTTAGGTTTAGACTAGTATTATGTCACCTTACTTATCTTTATGTTTGCACATTGATCTTAAACTAGGTGCACTTAGAATAGAAGGAATCTGGCCTACTTCAGAGACTCATCCCAAGGAGCACAAGGATCCCATGTCTTGGGGACATTTATATCATTATGATGAGATAATCAATGCTCAAGTTCACAACTTCACAGCAATACTTTTGTACCCAATGTTTAGTTCGTCTACACCTTGCATAGGACCTCCTTACCTAGTGCCCCACCATAAAGTTTTCACGCACCATTGAGCATCTATGGGTGCACATTTTAAATAATAATAATATTTGGCATGCTCGATGGGACAAAGTTTGAATAAAATCTAAGGAATAAGTGCTACCCTTAGTTATCAAGTGCTGAAGACACTTTAAAAATCACCTAATGACTCTGAATATCTAAAACTACTAGTTAAGAATTCCAAGCACCTAAAAATATGTCTTTCCACCCCCCATTCTATGAAAATGTTGCATTTGTGCCTCCCCATTTCCTATACCAAGCTCATGTGATCCCCTGTAACTTTCCCACAATCCAGCCCTTGTGCTAACTTGCTTATGCCCCTAATCAACCTTGCACCAACTATTTTACTCCCAACCAGCATTATTATTCTCGTAACCCACCTCAAAAGAGTGTTAGTGATATATACTCTTTGACTTCCAAAGACATCTTAAGGAGATCAAGGTGGAGAAATATTATGGTAGGTAACAAGAGGAGTTTTCTCATCAAGCTCAAGCTTAGCAAGAGATGATAGAGCAACATAGATTTGAGGAATGCAAAGAAGAGTTTATCACTGCCAAAGAAGAGTAGATGCACTAGTTACTTACACAGATGCAAAAGATTAAATTGCAACCAAGTACCCCAGCTTCTTCCTTTCATAGATTTAATCAAATTATCCTTGTGCCTGTAGACCAACCAATGGGACATAAAGATTTCATGCCTAAAATCCCTAGCTTCAAGTAGGATAACTCTATCATGCCTCTAAACAACTCTCCCACTTTCAAAGTACCAAGCTTTAAGAACCCTGTATTTATGCCAATTTAGGAACCTACACTCCCACCAATTCAAGAATCCATCCTTCCTCAGGAATCTTTAGTGAAGTCATGGCATCCCTCTTAGACCATGCACCCTAACTTCATAATTCCCAACCTTGTAGAATCATCTTATTCCATGCTAGTTAAATCTTCCTACCCTCCCACCATCTCTATTTCCAAAGGAGGACTAGTTGTATGGAGGGAAAGTGAAGACCATTCAAATGAGGAAGGTGATAATTCAAGTGAGTATGATGAGTAAATCATCATTGGTAACCCTCTCCATGCCAATGATTCAAAGACTTTGGAGATACTAAGGGGAGAATATGAATAACATCAACCTATGCAATAGGGAAACATGCAAGCATGAGACATTAAGGTTCTCTCATGGGTAGATGAGTTTCCATTCAATATGGGAGAAGTTGCTTACAATGATGAGGGGCCAATTCATACCATTCTAGAATGCACCCAAGAATCTGAGCTAGATCTTTATTGGGTAGATGAATTACCACTCTACATGATAGAGGAAGACTTTGAGGGCAATCAAAGCCTTCAATAGGAATGTGTGCTTCAGAAAGAACACCTTGAGAAGCCTACAAGTAGTGCACAGGCACCAATGAGTGATGAGGAGATGCAGGATTTATTCAAAATCTTGTGTGTAGGCTACGCTCCTCTATAAACAAATAGAAATCTAGTTGAGGTCAAGGACAACACTTTTATTAGATAAGTTAGGGGGTGTGAGGGAAGCAGTCCATCAGAAAAACCTTCTCAGGAGTCAAGAACTAATTTGTTTGACATACTCAATGATGGCTATCAACTCTTAGATGACCTTGCATACACTTACGCACCCCTATGAAACATCACAGGCACATTTTGACCTCATCCTCCTAATGAGAAACATAAAGAGGATGGGAAGGGTACAATGACAAATAGACTTTAGGTCCAATATCTTGAGCATCTTACAAGGGAATTCATAGAAGACATAATGGGTTCTTAGGGATGACTCATTGAGTCCATAAGCTCCCCAAGCACTGAGCCCATATCTTTCACACTTTAGGGGGATTAGTCTGAGCAAAGGGTGAAACTAGGTACTAAGAAATATGGGTGGAATTGGTTCAACCCTGAAGATGCTAGACAATCAAGAATAAAATCTCTACACAACATAGTGGAGACATTCATCAAAGGGAAACCCAGTTAAACAAACTTCCTTGAGAACCCTTCAGAATTAATTGGTTTGTGCCTCCTTCACAATCAACAAATAACACTACACCTCTCACCATCACATGTCAACAATAGGGAGGTGCACAACACAAAGGACCTAATAGGATTCTATTTTGATGCAAGAGGGCAAATTCCTATGCTTATATTTTGTATATAGTATATTAGAGTAGCTTGCATTTCATTTCCCTAAGTGCCTACATGCACATTGTATATTCTTGTTTAATTTTTCTTTCTCCAAGTGCATTTCTCAGATTTATTTTTACTTTTTTTCTTCTTCTTTATTAAGGGCAAAACTCAATTCAAGTATCAGTCACAAGACCAAGCAAGTTACAACTAAAATAACTCTGTGCCTAATGGATGACTTGAAGGCTACTAGGTTCCCACTTAGCATGCAATAATCCCACATAAGTCACCAAAAGTGTTGACTTTCTAAGTCACCCCTTTGGTTGGCGTAAGGCCTCCTAAGAATTATAAAGAGATATCACACTAGCACGGCCCTAGGTTCTCTAAACATGAAGTGTGAAGATGCTTCCCATCTGTGCCCAAGCTCGGGTTATAGGTGCAAGTCTGTACAATGGTAAGAAGATGATTCATCCTCACATAAGGACCTCAATATGCACTTTCATGAAAGATTCTATGGCACAATAATTGAGAGGTGTATTTTTACAAGGATGCAGGAACCCCAAATTCTAAATGTATGAACAAAAGAAGTGTACGAGGAGTAAGTACCAAATCATGAAGAGTGCACCTAAGACCTTCAATCTTCATGTGCACTCTTATTCAAAAGGCTTCCTTGTGCCTACCTATTGGAGTTTCATGCCAAGTTCATAGGGTTGCCCATATGTACATGATCATTGTACAAGAGTGCAATCTAAAAGCCTCGTATTGCCTTTTTTACAAGCCCATAGTTTCCAAGTGACCTATCGTTGCACCTTAACACAAGAGGTAGCTATGAAACATGAAACACATGCACAGGAACATCAATCCATGTGCATGATTTATTTAAAGATGCCATCATGCCTATTTTAAGAATTTTTGTCCCTGTATGTAGGATTTTAGATCTACACCTTCTTATTGCACAGTGTGCAACCTCCTTTTGTAGCTACCATGTGCTAGCCCAGCACTCATTCGACATAAGGGTCTTCATAATCTTCTTGAAGCAATCATAAAATTTCCACATGTCGTGCTCATTCCCCTCTTACATAATAATCAAAGAGCTACATTTGAGAACAACTAAAAGGCATCATGTGCCAAAAGTAGCTACTAGATATTAAGAAGGAGGTTGGAGGTGGTTAGGGGGAGATTGAGGCACAGTAAAATAAAAATAAATGGGGTGGATACCAATGATCAGGATGTGCATGCATTCAACCCTCTAACTCTATTAGAAGATATCTTTCATTTCCCCATGTATGTATGCCTAGAAGCAACCCTGCCACCAACTATAGGTCCAATCAACCTACCAGTTTCTAGAATTAACAATGTAGTGCCACAAATAATTAAATGTTATATCTATTTTCCTCAAGTGGCACATTTATTATAAAACCAAGCTTTCTCTCTATAAAATCATGGCCTTCCATTGTAAAAGGGTCAACATATTTTTAGTAGCCTCACGCTGCTAGAATTTGCCCTCCATGAGTACTTGTATTTGTTAAGTCTTGTTAATTAATGAGAATTAAGTTCAATTTTTTATATTCTTCTAATAATATATGTGTTATTTGTATCTTTTAATCTCTAACTATGTGTAATGTTCACCCCTCTCTTTTTTTTCCATTCCCTATACCTCCTCATTGAACTCAAAACTCACTTGCAAGTCATATCCTAAGCATACTTGGGTCTATGTTAATGTTGTCTGTGGACCATTTGTCATCCCTCTTAATGTAATGTTGTGTTCCCATGCCTATATGCAAAACACTTATACATTTGGAGTGTCCTTGGTAGAATTTGTGTGGAAATGTCTTGTTCTCAATCATTTATAGTGTGCTTATGGTAGTATGAGTGCTCACTCTATTTTGGGTGCATCACCTTTTTATTTTAGCACTTTCTTACATTTTCCCTCATGATCTTAGGTTTAGACCAGTGATAGATTACCTTTCTACTCTTTAGGTCTACGCATTGGTCTTAAACTAGGTACGCTTAGAATAGAAGGAATCTAGACTACTCTAGAGACTCATCCCAAAGAGTGCAAAGGTCCCACACGTTGGGGATGTTTCCATCATTGTAGTGAGAAAACTAATGCTCATATACATAGATACATAATAATACTTTCACACTCAGTGTCGAGTCCTCTTGTACCCTGCATAAAGCCTTTGTGCCTTGCTCCCCATTGCAAAGCTTCCCCGCACTATTGAGCATCCACAAGTGCATGTTTTGAATGATAATAGGAACCTTAAGGCCTCTGAAACCACAAGAAGGGTGCCTATAATTACATGTAGTTATCTAAGTAATAAATCATTAAACTTAGACAAATATGAAAAATTAGAAAAGGAAAAAAATAAAAAAATTTAGAACATTTAAGTATAGAACCAACAAGCTTTGAGAATAAAAAAAAGTAAAAAATCAAAAAAAATAGAGCCAAAAAGGGGAGATTCAGAGGCATCCAAAACTGAATTTGAAGAGAAAACCAAAATGATGGACAAACCAAGAGAGTTGAACTCTAGACACACCATGGAAGAAGGTTCAAGTGGGACAACCACTTTTTATAAGAAACAAGTCATGCAAGAGGACAAGGTGAAGGGCATGCCAAAAAACATGCACACATATCACAAAATTGGTAATCATCACCATTCATTTGATACATTTCATATGCTACATATAATCATTGTGTTTAGATGGAAAATGCAAGAGGGTATCCAACCAAAAACAAAGCTTGAGGTATGTATTGTTATTTTTAAATCAACTGCAATAATTATAATTCAATTTTTAGGTGAAAGGATGCACTACATAAGAAATAATGAATTGTCCTTTGATAGTGTGGTAAAATCTTGCTATGTGGGATCACAAGTTTCAAGTTATTGAAAGTGTGCATTGTCTTTTGGAGGGAAAAGGCAAGAAATTAAGGGTTATTAAAATCCTTATACAGTCTTTGTCTATGGTGTTTTAAGTGGATGTGCTAAGGGAAAAACTTGGTTAGACATGAGAAAGGTAAGAGGTGACAAGTGCTATGACCTATGTGTCATTGCAAGAGTTATTGATAATCATTTGACGGTTGTTTTTTGTATTTTCAGCTTGTATCACTCATGATTTTTTGTGTACATGTTATGCATGGGTCTCAAGGAGGTGAGCATCACGCCCTCAACATCAAGAGGGTGGTGCAAATATACATAAATGAATTTCAAGCCACCATATGGGAAATAAAAAATGAAATAAGTTGCTACATTCATATCAAAAGCAACAAGAAAATACCTCTTGGTTTTCAAGTAAGAAAGAGTTGCAAGGGAGGACCAACGCAACAAGAAAGGATGTACCTTATGATCCTAGAGATTGACAATTGGATCAAAAAGGTGTTATTAAATACCAATGTTTTTCCTAATTTATTTGTTTCATATGTAGGTTTATTTTGGAGCTCCTTTGAAAAGAGCAATGCAAGGAATAAGTTGGCTTTCATACATGGGAAACCAATTGGAAGGGATGACATAGAGGACATGGAAGAAGATTTGAAGTCCATCATAGATTGGGAAAAGGCTCAAATCATGAGTAGTGATCGGCAAGGTAAATTGGTGGAAAAAAATTGTCTTTTTCCTTTCCAAAAAATTTAAAAAATTATTGGCAACAATCTTGGCCATTGAACCCCCAAAAAGGGCACATTGTTTGTACATGGTAGCGAACTAAGAGGCCTAAATTTTTTGTTAGAAGGTATGGAAATTTTGCTTTTGAGAAAGGTAAACTACTGAATAAAAATATGTCTTTTTCCTTTCTAGAAAATTGTTAGCAACGATCTTGGCCTATGAACCCCCAAAAAGGGCACATTGTTTGTACATGGCAGCCAACTAAGAGGCCTAAAATTATTTTTTGAAGGTAGGGAAATTTTACTTCTAAAAATTTTGAGTTAATAAAGCCACCCATAATGCATAATAGACTTGATTTTGGAACCATTTTGACACTCACACCAAAGGAAAATGTTGTTTAGTGTAATTCTAATTTTATGCAATCAAAAAACTCAGTTTCTATGCCACTACTACAACCAACAAAGAAGCTTGAAATTGTTGATAAGAAGTCTAAAAAAAATAAATTTTTTTTAGTTGTGTCATTCATTAAAGCCACCCATCATACATAAAAAAATGGTTTTGAAGGTACTTTATTACCCATGACCAAGAGAGAGATTATTCATTATGTTTCTAATTTTAAGCAATCCAAAAAATTAGGTTTTTGGCCTCTATTACAGCCTCTTTATTAGGAAGTAATTATTGATTTTTGTGAACATCTACAGTTGTAATGTGATTATAATTTTGTGCAATTAAAAAATCAATTTTTTTGCTTCTACTATGTTGTCCCCGAAAAATGTCACTCATTTTTGGGATAACCTATGGACTATTTTGGCCCTACATGGACCAAAATTTCTCTCTTCCCTTCTCAAAATTTTTTCTGAGCTTTCAAATTCCTCATTTTTTAAGCTTCTCAGAAATCTATGGACTCTGCAGGTCAAGTTCTATGGGCTTCACAGGTTGATTTCTATAGACTCTGCAGGAAAGAAGCTAGCTCTCAACACTTAGGTTCAAAGGTTCAAAGGGCTGCCCCAAAGCCAAAGGAACAAGTGCCCTTATGGAGGGCAGTGAGCAAAAGCGGACAAAAGTTGGAAATCCCTCAGGAAAATGGCTAAGTAAAAGTGGCTGAAAGAATTCTTTCAGGAAGATTTTTCTTGGAAAAATGTTTAAGGAAAAATTCCTTCAGACTTTTTGTCCGAAAGAATTCACTCGGAGAGAAAGTCTGAAGAAATGGAAAAGAACAAATGGCTAAGTAACAGAAACTTTCCTTCAGACATTTTTTCCAAAGGAATTCTTTCAGGATTTTTGCCCGATGGAAAAAGCTCGAAAGCCAAAAGCCCACTGAAGAAGCAAAGAACCCACCGGGGAAGTTGAAGCCTGAAGTCCATCCAAAAAATCCTGGAGGATAGGTACCTTTGCGAGGGGTGCTTGACGACAGAGAAAGGACCATTTTAAAAGCTTGAAGGGACACCTTTCCTTTAGGACATTCCAAAGGCTAAACAAAGACACAAAAAGGAGCCTTCAAATATTTAGACAAGAAGGGCTTCAAAGGATGAACTGAATGAATTGATTGAACCATTGAACCGTTGAACCAAAAATTTCAATGAGTTCACAGGTTCAAAGGTACAACTAGAGCTTAAAAAGATAAAGGAAGCAATGATTGAGTGAGACATAGAATGAACCAATGAACCGATTGAACCTTGAACCAAAAGAGTTCAAATTTTAATGGTTCATAGGTTCAAAGGTTCAAAGGCAGCCTCAACCAAGGAAAAAAGTAGCAAACAGGTGGTTCAACGGATGGTTTGACCAAAGAACGAGGAAGTGATTGAACCAAGAAGGGATGGAATTAAAGAGACTGAATGGACTAATGTACCATCGAACTTTCATAGGTTCACGGGTTCAAGGTTCAACATGGTTCAAGTAGCTGGTGACCATTGATGGTCCCGTGGACATCAAATTCAAAGGGAATACCCATGCAAATTCAAATAAAGCATGGAACTTGAAGGAAGAATCAAGAGACTAACTGGAAAGAGAGCCCAAAGACTTAAATTGTTATAGGGGAGAGAGGAGCGAGACCAAAGGACCAAAAATATTTTCAAAAGAGTTATTTCCAGTAGGTGAAATAGTGGATCAAGTAGACTGAGACTTTTGAGCGCACCAAATCAAGGATGCAAGCCTATTTTTCTTCCATAAAGTAATGGTAAATTAGACAGCTACGTAGATATCAAAAAAAGGACTAGACATTCCATACTAAGAAGAGACATATTAGAAGAATGGGCACGCCATAGTTATGGCAATACACTGTTCCTAGCATGGTCCCTCTAGATAAAATTGAAGGTGCATTGATGACGTTGACTGCAGCATGGGTCATCCCATGGGAAAGAATGCCAAGCCTTGCATAGTTGTTATAAGTTTGTAATTTCTCTCATTATTAAAGGAGAATTTTAATTTTTATAGGAGTGAAACTCTACCTAGTTGAAAGAAGAATATTAAGACTTTGAGCTCAGATTGTAATTTCATTTCATTTTATTTGAATAAGAAAGCAAGTTGTTTGCAGACTTTGTGTTGTTTTGGCTTGTATCATTTTAGAAGATTATTCTTATGTCTATCTTTTGAATGTGTTCTTATTTATTTAATTTGACAAGCAGAATTAGTGAAGGTAATAAGGGAGGTGTCCTAAAGCCAACTGTGGGAAGACTTTGTGCTTTCACAATCATTTTTAGCTTGTGTTCTTCTTTTCTTTCTGTGTTGAGAATTCTAGGATAACTTTGTGCCCCCATTATCCTTTGTGTTATACTCTTTGGGTAGTTGAGGTGGAAACTTTGTGTTCTATTCATCCTGCTGGTTATTGCACCCTTTGTCACTAGTTACTTTTACTACCTGAAAGAAAATCTTGTTGTTCCCTGCAATAACACTTATGAAAGAATAGAAGTGCCTTCAATGTTTCCACTAGGATTTTTCTCCTTTGTGTGTTAACATCATCTCTAAAAGAAGAGATATAGATGATGTATTCTACCCCTGAGTCTTACTTTCTGCTTATATATGTAGTATATAGTGCTACATATTTAATAGGGAACCTTCCCTTGATGAGAGGAGAGATTTGTCCCCATTGGATGTGGTAAACCTAAAACTTTGGATGACCAATCTCTTTATGTTGTGGTGATAGGAACTATTTTCTCACCAGTTAGCTGGTCAATAAAATATTCACCCAATAGTTTTTGGTGACTTTGCTAGGGAAGAGCGCATAGTTTGAAGTCTCAAGCTTCAAGCTGAAGTAGGTCCTGCTCTTTTATATTTTTCTTCTATAATCTAGCAACTCCATGTTATACCAAAAGCCAAAAATCCCAAGGTGTTGACCCTACTTTTGAGTTGGTGTAGTAGAGTAATTTTGATTTGTTTCCTCCACAACCTCACCTTCAATGAACTTGGAGTCTTCCTCCTAGCCCTACCAAGCCACCAACACAAGGCAGAGCTTCTTTTTCTATTGCTAGCAGAGCTTTGCCTATCCATTCTCCACCCAAATTTGTGATTCTATTTTTACATAATCAAATCATGGCTCAAGGACCCTGGGGTAACTCTTTTGGTCCACTGAATTTAACTCAACCTCTACATGAGCTTCCACGCAATTCAAGGAAGAATTTCCCCAAATTCTTTGGTGATGGGAAATTTCATCTTGATGAACACATTACAGATTTCAGCATAGCCTGTGGCATAATAGGGGTGGAATTTGAAGACAGTGATTATGCTATTCGAGGAGACACTACAAGGCACTGATGCAGACTAGTTCTACCACCTACAGGCTGGATCAGTGACTGATTGAGATACACTTAAAGACAAATTTGAATCCAGGTTCAAGCATGCAAAATATGTGCATGCCTTGCTAGCCCAACTCATGCAGATGAAGAAGGATCCCCATGAACCTATGAGGGACTTTATTGCCATGTTCAACAAGCTGAGGCACAGGATTCCCATGGTCACCCAACCAACACCTCAGAATCTCAAGTGTTTCTTCATCAACTCACAGCTACCTGAAGTGAGTTTCTTGCTAAGACGAGCTAGACACATAAACCTTGATACTGCTCAGGACTTGGCTACTGAAGTAGAAGATGACCTTATATTGTCAAGAAAGATAAGAAGAGACCCTAATAAAGGTAAATCCTCTTCATCTTATAAACACTCACCTATAGTCACCACTGACCCAATGGTACAAAAGCTAGCAAACAAAATGTTAGCTCTTAAAAATAAATTGGTGCAAGGGATGTCATCTACTCCTACATACAAAGATATGCCCAGGAGGACATTTTAGAATCAGGCATGCCAAGGTAATGCTACTAGGAATCAAGGATAGTAAAATTGCCTTCCTCCTCCATAGAGGAACCTCACCCTTGAAGCACCTCCAAACAACTCAAAAGTTGGATATCTTGAAGCTGAATCAGATTTCTCATTCTAGCCTGAGTTGAGTCCTAAAGATGACGCTAATCTCTTTACTGAGGATGAAGAAGAATTAGCTGGCAACTCCCATATTGGTTTCTTGAACTATCAGGATGAACCTAGAAGAGAAGGTAATGCAGCTAAGGGGACATATGTTATATTCACCTGGTCCAAGAATCAATCAACTCAACAAGTTGATAAGGAGAAAGTAGAGGAGCGACCTCAACTAGCAGTTTCAATTACTAAGCGGGGATCCACTCTTCCTTTCCAGCCAAAGGACCTAGTGATTGCGAGAAAGGTAAGTACCCCAAATTCCCTTATGCCTTCTACTTCAAATTTTTAGTCCAGTCCTCCCCCTTTCAAAAATCAAAAGGATGAACTCCCATCCTCTACTCCTAACTCATTCTAGACATTTGATATCATTGACCATATAAAGAAAACTAAAATTTAAATGTCTGAATTTAAATTTTTGCAGTCCCATCCTGAGCAATTAGACAGACTGGTTCAATGTGTTAAAAACTAGAACATCCCTATTGAACAAGCAATTCCCAAAGGGACACATGATCCCCCTCGACATGCACCCACCAGGAACAACCTTGTCATTGCTCCCCCTACTGCTCCTGGCAGGACTGAACCTTTTTATGTCTCATTGCTGATAAATGGACATTAGTTGAATAATTGCATCATTGATTTTAGAGCTTCAGACAATGTCATGCCTACTAAAGTGGATGAATCCCTTGACTTCACATTGACCAAGAATTTTGGTAGATGTTTTTCCATGGAGAATAAGCAAGTACCTTTTCTGGAACAAATCAAAGATGCCCAATTTACATTTGCAGCGTTCCCAGACAAAAGAATCAAGATGACTATCTTGATAGTCGATGTCCCAGCATCATATGGCATCCTTCTTGGGTAGAATTTCTGCCAAGATGTTGGTGGTGAATTGAGCATGGATTTATAAGAGGTGAAGATTCCAGTCAAAGGTGTTATGAAGAGGTTGCTCCCTGAGAAGGAAGCAAAATATGTGGTTACCCAGACCTCAGCACCTGAAGCTCAAATTCTATTTGAGTCTTCAGGCATGGGTAACTACTTTCTGTCCACAAATGGAGTTCATGAGACATCTGATGAAGCTCCTATATGTGACAACTTGGAAATGCATTCAGTTGAAATAGTAGAAGAATGGGCAGAGCACAAGGCAAGTGTGGAAGTATCTCCACCCCTGAATGAAGAAGAATCCAAAAGAAAATTAGTATCAAATGAGGTATGGATTCTTGAATTTGATGGCAGCTACTCCTCCATTGGTTTAGGAGCTGGGGTTGTGTCAATACCTCCTCAAGGAGATATTTTTCCCTCATCTTATAAATTGCAATTCAACAACATGAATAACATAGCTGAATATGGGTCTCTGTTGCTTGGATTGAGGGTTACTCGAGACAAAGGCATCAAGCTCCTTCATGATAAAGGAGATGTCGAACTAGTGGTTTGTCAGGTGAGGAACCTGTATCAAACCAAGAATGAAAGATTGCATCATTACTGCAATCTAGTATGGGACTAGCTTGAAGACTTTGATGCTTTCAGCATCTCTGTAGTTCCCAGAGAATTCAATGACCAGGTGGATGCACTGGCTATTTTAGCTACTCTCTTGGTCCCCCACCCAAATTTTAAAGGAAAAAAGTACATAATTGAGTTGGTCTTTCAGCCAAGTGTACCTGATAATGCTAGTCATTGGTAGGTATTTAACAATGACAACCAAATCATTCCCTTCCTAGAGCAAAAAGATAGCTTTGAATGGCTACATTTTGAAGGCAGTGAACCTCAGAAGTGTGAACCAGCTCCTAAATCAAATGCAGACACAAGTGAGGAGTTCTTGAAAATCAAATAAAATAAGATTCCCAAAGGCTTGGTTTCCCTTGAGAAGTTGTTTGATAATCATGATAGATTCATCAAATAGCAGCCAATGGATTCAAGCTCATCTCAGGAGTTTGATCAAGTAAATTTGGGAACCAAGGAAAACCCCAAGATGGTGAACATTGAGAAATGTTGTACTCCTAAGGAGAGGTTCAAGTTCACCAAGTTACTTAATGAGTACATGGATGTCCCAACATATTCCTATGATGACCTGAAGTCACTCTGGCTTGATGAAATTCGACATGGCATTCCTCTCAAGGCTGATTCAACACCTTACAGGCAAAAGTCTAGGCATTATAATCCAAAAATATCAGGTACTATTCTATCTGAATTACAAAAAATGCTAAATGCCAAGATAATCTTCCCAATCCATCATTCCACATGGATTGCCAATATAGTGCCTATAAGAAAGAAGAATGGTGAAATTTGTCTTTGTGTGGATTTTAGAAATTTGAATCAGGCATCCTTGAAGGATAATTATCCTTTTCCAATCATGGATCAAGTGCTACAGATAGTGATGGGCTCAAAGATGTTATAAATTCTAGATGACTTCTTAGGATATAATCAAGTTGAATTTGGTGAAGCAAACTAGCATAAGACTGCTTTCACCACACCTTGGGGCACATTTGCATATAAAAGGATGCCTTTTGGCTTGATAAATGTTGGTGCCACCTTTCAAAGAGCAATGGACCTTGCCTTCAAAGATGAGATGGGTAAGTTCATTATAGTTTATCTTGATGATTTGATTGTCTTCTCTAAGCATCACCCAGATCATGTGCACCATTTGTAACAAGTGCTGGAATGCTGCTGCCAAAATGGCATTTCTTTAAACCCCAAGAAGTCAGTTTTTGGAGTAACAGAGGGGAAACTTCTCAGACACATTTTTTCCAAAGGAGGCATAAATATAGACTCAGACAGAGTCAACTATCCAAGAGCTTACCTTGCCCACAAGTAAGACTATTGTTCACTCTTTTTTTGGAAAGGTGAATTTCTTACAAAGGTTCATCCTCAAGTTTGTTGAGAAGACTAGGCACATTGTAAACATGATGAAGGGAAAAGCCACCTTCAGCTAGACTAAAGAAGGTAAGTTGGCATTTGAGTATATCAAGACTGCCATTTCCCATGTTCCAATTTTGGCTTGTCTAGACTATAACAAAGAGTTCACCATTTACAGCTATGCTTCAGAACATACACTTTCAACAATTCTAGTTTAATAGAATAAAGAAGGTATGGAATCCCACATTTCCTTCATGAGTTGTCCTCTCAAAGCTCATGAGCTAAAGTGATCAAACATGGAGAAGCATGCTTATGTAGTGGTGAAGGTGGTGAAGCAATTTCCACTTCTACATCTTGAATACACATACAACCTAATTGGATCATGATACCACGGTCAAATCCATACTGACTCAGCAAGAGTTTGTGATGAAAAGAGGTAATTGGGTTGCAACGATCTAGGAGTTTGATCTAGTCATAAAGCCAACAAAGCTAGTGCATGGAAAGGGTCTATGCCAACTAATTGTTGATATCAAGCCAAGAGGAGCCTTGATGGAATGTTCTTTTGCTATGTGGACAAGGAGCAACAAAGCTGACTTCTGAAGTCCTTCCATAATTTGGCCTATGAAGGACATTTTTTTGCCCCTATGACTGCCCATAAGATCCTATGAGCTAGGTACTATTGGCCAACTCTCTTTCAAGATGTATACAAGTGGGTTAGGGGATGTGAACTGTGCCAATAGTTTGTTGGAAGGCCCAAGTTAGCAGTCCTGTCCCTCGAACTAGTGATCATAAAGGAGCCATTCTAGTAATGGGGAATTAATTTTATTGGAGCTGTAAACCCATCATCAAGTGTTGGACATGACTATGTCCTCACAGCAATAGACTACTTCACCAAATGGGTGGAAGCAGTTCCAACCAAACATGCTACTTTAAAAGTAGTATGCAATTTCCTCAAAGAGAACATCATTTCTAGGTTTGGGGTCCCAACCAAAATTGTCACTGATAATGTAGCTTGTTTCACTTCTTAGGAGATTACTCAATTCTATTTCCACTATGGAATCACACTCTCCCACTCTTTTGATTACTTTCCATAATGGAATGGGTAGGCTAAACTAAGCAATAAGAACCTGGTGACTATCATCAAGAAGCTGGTGGATGACAACCAAAGGACTTGGCATAAAGCATTCGTCGATGATCTATGGGTAGACAAAATTATGCCAAAGAGAGAAATTGGTATGTCGCCTTTCCAACTTCTTTATGGAGTCAATGCTGAAATACCAATTACCCTGGAGTTGCCAACACCGCAATTGGCTAAAGCAATTGAAGATCAAACATATGAAAGTGCCCTAGATAAGAGGATCATGTTCCTGACTGAGCTAGAGGAGCAGAGAACTACAGTGTTGGATCAAATTCTCGCCGATCAAGGTCTAGTGAAGAAGCTATTTGACCAAAAAGCAAAGAATTGTGATTTCCAGATTAGAGATCAAGTCCTGATGTGGGACAATAGAAGAGAACCAAAGGGGATGCATAAAAAGTTTGATTCCCTATGGAGGGGCCCTTTTACTATTCATCATCTCAATGGTAAAAATAGTTTCCTGTTGAAGTATCAAGATGGCACTCTCTTTTCTATGCCTCACAATGGGCAACATCTGAAGCACTTCAACTCTTAAAAATATCAGATGAGTTCCCCTGTACATATGTATATTTTTATAGTCTTTTGTTTTCATTTTTTTTGGAACCTTTCTTTTGGGTAGTGCGACTCCATATCCCAATGGCACACTTCAAGGCACTGGAGATTCTAGTTTCTACTCCCCTCAGCTGTATTTCAAGTTTCCAACTGAAGGTAGTTCCCCAACTGGAGCTAGTTGTTGTCCCAAAAAAATGTCACTCATTTTTGGGACAACCTATGGACTATTTTGGCCCTGCATAGACCAAAATTTCTCTCTTCCCTTCTCAGAATTTATTCTGAGCTTTCAAATTCCTCATTTTTCAAGCTTCTCAAAAATCTACAGACTCTGTAGGAAGAAAATCTATGGACTTTGCAGGAACAAAATCTACAAACTCTGTAGGAAAGAAGAAAGCTCTCAACACTTAGGTTCAAAGGTTCAAAGGGCTTCCCCAAAGCAAAAGGAACAAGTGCCCTTGCGGAGGGCAGTGAGCAAAAGTGGATAAAAGTTCAAAATCCCTCAGTAAAATGGCTAAGTAAAAGAGGCCAAAAGAATTCGTTCAAGAAGATTTTTATCACAAAAATGTCTAAGGCAAAATTCCTTCAAACTTTTTGTCCAAAATAATTCACTCAGAGAGAAAGTCTGAAGAAATGGAAAAGAACAAATGGCTAAGTAATAGAAACTTTCCTTCAGACATTTTGTCCAAAGGAATTCTTTCAGACTTTTTTCCTGTTGGAAAAACCCTGAAAGCCAAAAGCCCACCAAAGAAGCAAAGAACCCGCCAGGGAAGTTGAAGCCTAAAGTCTACCCAAAAAATCCCAAAGGATAGGTACCCTTGCAGGTGGTGCTTGATGATAGAGAAAGGACCGTTTTAAAATCTTGAAGGGACACCTTCCCTTCGGGACATTCCAAAGGCTGAATAAAGATGTAGAAAGGAACCTTCAAAGACTTAGACAAGAAGGGCTTCAAAGGATGAACTTAATAAACCAATTGAATCGATTGAACCATTAAACTGTTAAACTAAAAAGTTCAACGAGTTCATAGGTTCAAAGGTTCAACCAGAGCTTAGAAAGATAAAGGAAGCAATGATTGAGTGAGACACAGAATGAACCAATGAATCGATTGAACCTTGAACTGAAAGAGTTCAATGGTTCATAGGTTCAAAGGCGGCCTCAGCCAAGGAAAAAAGTAGCAAACAAGTGGTTCAACGGATGGTTCGACCAAAGAATGATGAAGTGATTGAACCAAGAAGTGATGGAACAAAATAGACTGAATGAACCAAAGTAACAACGAACTTTTATAGGTTCACAGGTTCAAGGTTCAACATGATTCAAGTAGATGGTGACCATTGATGGTCCCGTGGATGTCAAATTCAAAGGGAATACCCGTGGAAATTCAAATAAAGCATGGAACTTGAAGGAAGAATCAAGCGACTGACTGAAAAGAGAGCCCAAAGACTTAAATTACTATAAAGGATAAAGGAGTGAGACTAAAGGACCAAAAATATTTTCAAAAGAGTTATTTCCAGTAGGTGAAATAGTGGATCAAGTAGACTTAGACTTCTGAGCGCACCAAATCAAGGATGCAAGCCTATTTTTCTTCCATAAAGTAATGGCAAATTAGACAGCAATGTAGATATCAGAAAAAGGACCAGACATTCCATACTAAGAAGAAACATATTAGAAGAATGGACACACCATAGTTATGGAAATACATTGTTCCCATCATGGTCCCTCTAGACAAAACTGAAGGTGCATTGAAGATGTTGACTGCAGCATGGGCCATCCCATGGGAAAGAATGCCAAGCCTTGCTTAGTTGCTATAAGTTTGTAATTTCTCTCATTAGTAAAGGAAACTTTTCATTTTTACAGGAGCGAAACTCTGCCCAGTTGAAAGAAGAATCTGAGACTTTGAGCTCAGATTGTAATATCATTTCATTTTATTTGAATGAGAAAGCAAGTTGTTTGCAGACTTTGTGTTGTTTTGGCTTGTATCATTTTAGAAGATTATTCTTATGTCTATCTTTTGAATGTGTTCTTATTTATTTAATTTGACAAGCAGAATTAGTGAAGGTAATAAGGGAGGTGTCCTAAAGCCAACTATGGGAAGACTTTGTGCTTTCACAATTGTTTTCAGCATGTGTTCTTCTTTTCTTTCTATGTTGAGGATTCTGGGATGACTATGTGCCCCCATTATCCTTTGTGTTATACTCTTTGCACAGTTGAGGTGGAAACTTTATGTTCTATTTCATCCTACTGGTTACTGCACCCTTTGTCACTAGTTACTTTTACTACCTAAAAGAAAATCTTGTTTTTCCCTGCAAGAACACTTCTGAAAGAAGAGAAGTGCCTTCAATGTTTCCACTAGGATTTTTCTCCTTTGTGTGTTAACATCGTCTCTGAAAGAAGAGAGATGGATGATGTATTCTACCACTGAGTCTTACTTTTTGCTTATATATGTAGTATATAGCACTGCATATTTAATAGGGAACATCCCCTAGATGAGAGGAGAGATTTGTCCCCATTGGATGTGGTAAACCTACAACTTTGGATGGCCAATCTCCCTATGTTTTGGTGATAGGAACTATTTTTCTCACTAGTTAGCTGGTCGACAAAATATTCACCCAACATACTATAGCCCCCTTATACGAACAACATGACTAATTTAATTTCTTACTTCTAGATGTTCTTGAGTTTGAGAAATGACATCTTTGGAGAGCATGATTTACACAAAAATTGGGTAAAATTTATGAGTATGGAACAATAGTGTACCTTACTTCTCTTTGAATATTCCTTTGATGTTTACATGGTCACATACTTACATAGCAGTCATGAGAAGGGGCAGCCTAGGATAAAACATGTTTTGTGTATGATGGGGACCATTCATAGTGGATTGCATATGGTGATGATTTGCTTCAGAAGTATGTTACACTTGATAATTCTTTTTTCTACTTCTTTGCTTATTTGGGAGTCTTCCTCAAAACATAGAGGAATGATTAAGGTGAGTTGTGACTACAACCTTACTAGTATGCATTCATTGAGTTTGGTTCAAGTAGATCTCTAAAAATAGGACAATGGTTTAACATCTTCTAGAGTCCATGATTGGATTGACATGATGGTAGATTTCATCAAGCCTAACTCAGTATTAAGTGCATTAGAAGTATGGGAACATAGAGAGCCACTTGATGGCTTTTATGTGGATTTTGACACCATGGATCAGCCTCTAAAACATAGGTACAGTAAGGTACAAGTTTAGTTTGGAGCTTATTTTCCATGGAAAGAAGTTACAATTAGATGTTATTTAATAAGGTATGTTGGGACACCTCCATGGATATTGCAATTGCTTGAAGACAAGTAATTTTGGGCAGGGAAGATTGTAATATTCTCATTTTGAAATTAAAATAATATTATTAATAAAATAAAAAATATTTTTTAATATTTAAATCAAAATAATAATAATCTAATTTCCACTTAATTTGGGGCATTTTTAAGGGTCATGGGCACTTAAGGCCTAAAATGAAATTATAAGGAGGTTTTTTTAATTTTTTAAAAATGGGAGTTTTCCTCTTATTTCAGGAACCACACTTAGGGTATGGATATAAAAGGAATGTGATTTTTTCATTTGAAGATTATGATTATTTGTATATTGAATTTTATGCTCAAGTATGTCAAGCTTGAACAAGTTACTTGAAGATAAAACCCTTCAAGTGCACAAAAGAGTTTGGGAATCAAAACCTCCATCCTTTCATATAGGGAAGCTCTATTCAAGGGTTGTAATTGTGCTTTAGATTTACATGATTGCATGCAATTGAATTTACAAAGGTGTTTTATAATACCACCTTGATCAAAGGTAAAGTGAATACCTTAGAGAGTTGTTTGTATTGATTTATCATTGTTTGGTTGCGCAATTAAGCTTCATTTTTAAATTTGAAAGAACCTAGGGGTGTAACTAGAATTTTTGGAACTTCAAAACAACTTTTGGAGAACTTCCCATGGAGGGAAAATTATGATTCTAATTTTTTTGGAGAACTACTATTTTTGTGATCATTTTAAACTAACTTTTGCATTTAAACTCTAAATATTCTAGAAGATGCTGATTTTTAAAATTTCAGTTGCTTGAGGCAAATAATAAATTATTGAGGGGTAAAAATAAGGTAAATAATTCAAAACATTATTTGTATACTTTTTCTTAGTGGAGCAATTCACTTGGGCAGGTTGTTATAGTGTTTTTGGGCTCTAATATTGAAGGGAATAATTTATTTTATATTCTAAAAATTATTTTAATAATTTTCAAGTGGGGTGAATTGAGCTTGGGGACCTTGTTGAAGAGGTAGAACAAGGGTTAGGTTTTCATATTTGTTTCTCCTATTTTTCTAAGTGTGGTGACTTATTTAGAGGGGCTAAATTGACTATTGGTAGCCTTAATTAATTCTTTAGAATACCTAATAAATTGTAGGGATATTTGGCATATTTATTGTGAAATTATGTAAGGGTTTCAAGGCTAATTAGAAGGAAAAAATACAACTATACTTTCATCTTAAAAATCATAATTATTGCAAAGAAATTCTAACCACATCATCATTTCATCTTTCCACAAAAGAGGTAATTTATTGTAGTTTAATTTTCAATAATTATTGGAGTTATTGTGGAGTGTTATTTTTTGGAATTTGAACATATATTATTGCTATGGTTTGTTGATTTCAAAACAAAATTTTGAATATTTTTAATTTCGCAAAGGATTTTTTGGGAAACCCAAACTTGTCTTAATTATCCCATTTGAGGACATTACAAAGTGAATTCTAAAGAGGGCACCCAGAATGACATTCATCTTAATGATTCCTTAGTGTCAATCATCAATAAAATAAATACAAAAATATATCATTTGACCATCAAAATAGGAAATCATGATAGTCAGATCCCCCAACTCCCCCAACTTGGTGAACGTATTTTGTAAATGAATTAATTTATCAACAAATAGGATGCTTGTATCCAATACTTGGTGAAACATAATGAATTCTAGCATCTCTAAATTTAATACAATTTACAAATGTTGATTTATTATTCCATCAAGTATTTTGTCTATGAAGCCATGCAAGACCAGATTGAACAAGCCAAAGATCTAAAGAGACAAGCAACTACACCTAGCTGCTCCAACTTTGTCAAGGCCAGTGAATAGATTGGAGTGTTCTTATCTACCGTTCCAACTCCTATTCTGTGAGTGAAATGAAAGTTGCTACAAATTAGAGACCTATTACCCTAAATTATCTTAACTTTTATCTCTTGGGGTAACATAAAATAGATTATCTTTTGCATTTCCTAGTCTTTGAATATATTATATCAAGGGATCCTCCAATATGCATTTTTATGCTTGTTACATGCATTAATGTGAATATTTATATAAGTTTATACTTTCAGTGTCTTTTTAATTATGAATTTTAGTCTCTAATGTGTCTCTATCTATGTTGATAATCAATATTTGTTAAGTTGCTTTGTAAAGGAACTATGGACCTCAATGAAAATAAATGATTGTATCAAGCTCATCTGATGTTTAGCATCTATTCAAGTCCTCATTGATCTATGAAGATCTACCCTAATTTCATAATATTTTTCTTGTTATTAGTACAAAATCATGAATTTGGTTCAAAAATCAAAAACTGATGTCATGCTAAAAAAGATACAATCTAAGAATGCTAAAATGGAAAAAGTAAAGATGATGTCCAAATTATGTACAAATTATAAAGGAAGATATTTCCTCACACTCCTGAGGAACTTAGATCATGGACACATGAACACTTTTCAAATGAAGTTGTGTTCAATTAAAATTTAATACAAAATAAATAATTCTTGAATTGATTGAAAATCTCAAATTTATTTCATCATTAGGTGTAAGGAATAATACATGATATGTTTCATAAGTAATCACTGAATAAAAAGGATAGGTGTATTATCTTAAAAGAATCTCAATTTAGAAGTCTCCAAATATAGTAATGTAAATTGTTTTGTTGCCAATCAAGGACCAATTTCTCATTAGAAAGTAATTGTTAGCCCCAATTAGCTTTATTTTCTCTCTTAGGACAACAAAAAAAAATTATCTCTTAGACTTTCTAGTTTTTCAAAATCCTATGTCAAGGGCTCCTCCAATGTTACAACCACTAGGTTGAGTACTGAAAAACTCATTGATTTTTTTTTTAAAGATATTTTTGTTTACCATGTCAAAGAATATTGTTCTTAATTGAAGAGACTAGCTAGAGAGAGAGATAGGTCAAGTAGTGTGCCACACATAGCTTATTATCTAAGGGTTCATAAGTTGGAATATGTTGGTTCTTAGTTATACACCTTTTGCACTTAGCCTTACACACTTGAGAAAAATGACAAACATGGATGATAAACCCATTGATGTATCATTATAGATGGGGAAGGGTTTAGCATATGGATGACCAAATGTAGACAATGAATGGAAAGCACCGACAGAGGGTATGGTTAACTTCCTACTACTTTCAGCACTGCTTGAACCAAGGTGAGAGAAGCTAAGAGGTAGTTTTCTCACATGGAGGGATACTGCAATTCAATCTTCATGGAGATTATTGTAGTAAATAAAAATTTTACCAAGGCATAACCAAATTTACACACTCCACTCAAGAAGGGTTGTCATACAGAATGCATAAATGCATTAGTCAGACACAAGTTACTGAAGATAGATGAAAATGTGCTTGTAACCTTAATTTATAAATAAATTTTTAACATTTTTGGGGGGGGGGGGGGGTGGGGGTGGATAGAAGACTACAATGTTGGAATTTAAATCACAAAATACAAACGCATTTTATATATGCAAGATTTATGCATCTGCAGTCAAATAACATTTATAATATGCAATAGTTGTATTATTTGCAAGGCAGAATAGAGTAGGATGAGTTAGATAGTTTATAAAAAAGAGTGGTGTGATAATGGTTTTCAAATACAAAAAAATATTTCAACATTTATGACATCATTCATTTGTAAATATGTAGAAAAAAACTAAAATATAACCTAAGGGAAATACTAGGAATGGTTTGCATTTATTGGTGCCAATATAATGCAAATACCCAAATGATTCTTAAAACCCTAAAGCATACACAGCAACTATAATCTCAAATAATTTTTCCTATTAAATCCATAAACTTAGTGTTCCCTTAAGAGGATATCAACAACATGTTTACAAATCACTATGTAGAAAGGGGTTTATAACCCAGATCTATGCCCAAAATGATAACCAATAATATGTATAAAACCAAATATCCAATTAGTAAAACTTACAAAACATATCATTGCATTTCATCAATAGGAAAGATTAAAAACAAGTATTTTTCATTATCTTGAAAATATATCTTACTTACATCAATGTTTTAGAATGCTACCATGGGGACAAGCATGGTGAGTTTGCTCCTTGAGTAGGGGAGACATATTACAATGCTCTCAAATATTGCTAATGGTTGTACAACTGTAACCACCTTATCAAGAGAGACAAAATGCACACACAACAATGGATCCCTAAATTTTTGAAAAAGCCTAGACTTAGAAAAAACTAAAAACTAACAACAACCTTTTAAAATAGAACAAGCCCTCTTTTAATACAACTCTTTCATCTAGAATATTTCAAGAATATGCTTCATCTATAAGATGCCTTTAATCATGCCTTGTAATGAAATCATTCTGGTAACTATCTATCCTTGTCATGATGAAGATTTCAAATAAGCACTTGATCTTCTTGGATGGAAATGCACTACACTTGAGTTTGAGGAAGAACATCCCCTTCGGAGTAAAACAAACTCCTTGTCTTCATGTGTAATTATTTGGCCATGCTCTCTCATTAATCATTCACAACATTGGAAACTTATGGACAGTTTCCCTTCCTCCTGTGCATGCCAAATAAAGTCCATTGCCTTGTGATGATTGTATTGGAATACTCCAACTATGATAGAAGCAAAGAAGGATCCATGACTATTTGGAAAATATGCTTGGAATGGCCCACATTAGCTTCATAAACCCTACAAGATATTTTTTCTCAAAGGAGGTCTTCAACACAAGCAAAATATTAACACTAGAAATACTTGGCTTATTTTACCCTTTTGATTTTTGTGGTCAATGCCAAATTTTCCCGTACCTTCTCATTTTCTATTTTGTCTTTAACCTTTTAGGGTTATCACCAAACTATATAATGCCTAAGTACATTATTTTCCCCTTTTAAAAGTTTGTCTTCATTATTTGACCCTCCACATGGGTTGTATTAATAGCATGTCTTTATTCTACTTAAAATCTTGAGCTTTGATTTTTTTTATAAACTTAACTTCCACTTAGATAGGTCATACATTTTAGAATGAGCAAAAATACTAATGTGGCCTCTTGAATACTTATGTGGCCTTACTTATTTTTCCACGTCAACCTTTGATTTCCTTTGAAACTTCATTGCTTCCCTTTTAGACCATCTCTCTTCTGATTGCATGTTGATTGTTGAGTGGCAGACATTGACTTGAATCGAAGGCTCTGAGCACAAAGTTTTTGACATAGAAGTTTTGAACAAAAAGTTTGGCATAAAAAGCTCGAACAAAAATGTTGAGCAACCAAATCCCTTGAAGTAAGGGCAACTCAGAACAAAATGTCCAACCAAAGATTTCAAACAAAATGTCTGACCACAAAGTCTAACCAAAAAGTCTCACTTTGATTTTTTTTCAACTTTTTTTTGTGCCATATATTCCCATTGACCTTTTCATCCCAACTTTAATTTGAAATAATACAAACTTGCAATCAACCTTGAGAATTATGCCACTCCAAACCCTTTTAGAAGATGGAAAACATTATACTTAGCATTATTTGATCTTCCCAGCTTGATTTTTATCACAGACCTTGGAATCTTATTAAAACATAAAAATGTTAAGCATTAGTTAGAATCGACATTACATAAGGTTTTCACAAGGCAAAGGTAATAAATATAACTCAGATGAACACTTGAAAAATGAGAAAATAGTTAGATATTTATGCACTAATATTTTGGAAAAAGGCACAAATTTCTAAGTGCAAGTTTAGACATTAACACTATCTCTCACCTGGGATGTACAACCCTTGTAGGTATGCAAAGAACCCGTAAAAACAAAAGTAGGTGCCAATCCTTTAGGCCATGTAATCAAAATTTTATCAAATTATTAGAAAACACCCATGAAAAATCAATTGGACAAATGTAGACCAAGAAAAATAGATTAGGAGGATCTAAGAATGAACACACAATTAAAAAACAACAAAAGTAACTATACAAACAAGGCCCAAAGTAGAATGGCAAAAAAATAATGAAACTATACACTATACAATACTTTACATAGTCATAGACTCAATCAAGGAAGTATTTTAGATGTATATCATTAACTAGCAGCTCAAGTATCTCGCCATCAAGGTCTTTTAAGAAGAAAGTGTGTTCCCCAATTCTACAATCAATGGAATAAGGGTCCATCCACAAGGCAATAAATTTGGCATGCTTGCCTTTCTTTTCATACCTATTGTTCTAAATTAAAACCAAATCACTTACTTGAAAAGTTCTTGGAGTAACTTTTCCATCAAATATTCTTTTAAGTCTTTCCTTGAACTTGAGGTGTATCTCATGAACTTGTCTTTTAGTTTCATCAAGCTCAACAATTTGGTTCATTCTAATTTCGTAGTGGTTGATTTGCTCATCTTTTTCTAGTTGTTGCTTAAACTAATAGGTTGGCAACTACAAATTCATAGGCAAAAGATATTGAGATCCATAAATTAGCTCAAAAAGGCTTTTTCTTGTAGCTCTCTTAGACGTAATCCTATCATCCCATAAGATGAACTTCAATTGTTCATCCTACTTTTTCTTGTTTTCTTCCAAAGTATGTCTAATGATTTTTAGCAAGTTCTTGTTACTAGATTATGCTTACCCATTCCCCTGAGGGCTTTAATTGGAAGCAATGTGATCCCATAATCTTTACACATTGCCAGCAAAGGTTTAGATTTGAAGCTCGTGGCATTATTATTAATTACCTTGATAGGCACACCAAATCTACATATAATTTGATTCAATAAAAATTCCATAACCACTTGATTTGTAGCTTTCTTTTTAGGGATCATCTCAAACCATTTCATAAATTAATCAGTTGCAACTAATATCCATCTATGTCCAGTGCTTGATGAATCAATGATTTTTTTAATGAAATCCATTCTCCATTGTATAAATGGGCCTTCAATCATCACAGGCTATAAGGGAAGAGAACCAAAAGTTTTCAACCTTCCATCAAAGTGTTGACATTTCTCGCACTTTCTAATTTTTTGTGCAATATGCTTGAATAGTGATGGCCACCAATAACTAGCTCTTAGAATTTTATGAGTTGTGACTTTAGGTGCAAAGTGACTACCACATACCCCACCATGAAAAATATTTAATCAAATCAGTAGTTTTTTCTTCTAATAGGCATCTTAGGATAAACCCATCTAGATTCTTCCATGTTAGTCCACTTTCAGTCAAGAGATATTTTTGGGAAATAACTTTAAGATTTCTCCTTTAGTTTTTATCTAAGTCAAGGGGATAATTCAGATTTTACAAGTAATAGACAATGTATTTATACTATGGAGATATGCTAATTTGACTCAAATAATCATCAACATTGAAAATAACAGTGTTTACATCAAATGCTTACAAATTGGTCTCAGCAACGAGCTTGGCTAGACTTATCCCTCTCACTAACTTGGTTGTTTGAATAAACATGTCATACTCTTACAAATGTTGACCCACCTACATCTCTTGTTGGATGCTTCAATCTGAGTTAAGATGTCCTTCACCATTATATGCGAGACATAAGCAACTATCTTCAAACTTAGAATATAAAGTCTAAATGTCTGAACAACCTTCAAGAGAGCAAAAGCTTATTTTTCCATGATGGTATAATTTAGTTCAGAACCTTGCATAGCTTTACTAAAAAAATAATGGACTACTCATGACCATCTTTATTCTTTTACATCAAGACAACACCAATAATATTATGTGATGCAAAAAAGAATATCTGAAATACTTTTGTGTAATCAGGGCTGGCCAAAATAGGGGCAAACTTCAAGGCTCCTTTAAAGTCATTAAATACTTGCGCAACCTTCTCCTCCCAATTAAGGGTTTGTTATTTCTTCAACATGGATGTAATAGGCTTTAAAATTAGACACAAACCATCTCATAAAGTTAATTTGTCCAAAGAATGACTAAATTCCCTTCGTGGACTATGGGATAGGCACTTCAATAGCTTCCACTTGCTTAGGATCAATCATGACACCATCCTTAGACATTATATGTCATAACAACTTAGCAAGAAAAATTCCAAACTATTTGCATCTAATGAACACTTTTTCTAGATGCTCCAAATGTTCCTTTCTATTCTTGGAGTACACAGTAATGTCATCCTAATACACAACTATAAACTTGTTAATTACCCCTACAAATATAACATCCATATCTTGTTGAAATATTACACCAGTATTCATTAACCTAAAATTCATCCTGATGCAGACATATGTGCCCCAAGGTATTGTAAATGAGGTCTTAGGTCTCTTAGATTCTTTCACCACAAATTATTTATACCCTAAAAACCATCTAGCATGGATAACATCTTTGATCTAGTAACACTTTATAGTAGGTTATCCATATTAGGTAGGGGATAATTATCCTTCAAAGAAGCTTTATTCAAATTATGGAAATCCACACACAAGCGAATGTCACCATTTTTCTTTCTCACATGGACTAAATTTACCACCCATGATGAATACCTAATGGGTTGAATAATACCATCATTCCTTAGCTTCTTTAACTCATCTCACATCTTGGTGGCCAAGATGGGGCTAATAGGTCTTTGTTTCTACCTAAAAGGCTTATTATCAGGCTATAATGAGATGACATGTTGAAACAAATATTACTTATATGATTTCAATTCAAAATAAGACCATGCTAAATAGTCATGGTACTTCTTTAATAGTTGCATATATACTTGTTTCTCAGTTTCACTTAGGTGAGTACCTAGCCAAACCTTTCTTAGATTCTCATGAGAACCCAAATTACATTCAATCACATCTTTTGAAACAAATGAGTCTCAAGTTTTGATTCTATCATCTCCATCAAAAGATGCTTCTAAACTTACCAATCTGCTTGGGAGTGTGTTTGTCTTCAGTTTAATAATATCCTTCCCAAACAAGGTTTCCTTCCTGTCACAAACCTAAACCATGGATTCTAAGTCTATGAGTAGATCATGTAATTATGCTTCACAATTTATAAACCTCTTAATTTATTCATCATCACCAAAAACCTACCAATGATGAACATTGTCTGGGATTAAAGGCATAATAATCACATCCACTTGATATTGATAATCAGGGTTTGTATTTTCAATTTCAAACTAAGCACCTAACCTTGCAATTCTATCAGCTTCTTCATTGAAACTTTTATCATGATGACAAATTTTGAATGCATCAAATAATTTTAATAAATCTCATATGACATTCTGATATTGTTTCAAACTTTTATTTTTGGTGGCATAAGCATTGCGGACCTACTTAACCACTAGCTTAGAATCACCCTTTACAATCAGACTTGTAATTCTATGTTTGTGGATAATTCACAAACCAAACAAGAGTCCCTCATACTCAGTAGTATTATTTGTGCACTTAAAAGACAACTTGAAATAAAACTAAAAATATTTCCCACTGGGGGCATAAAAGACAACCCCAGCTCCATTTTCAAGATTGGAGCAAGCCTCATCAAAAGACATTTTCAAACATCAGCACTTTCATTGTCAAACCCAACATCAAGAACAACTAGTTGTTTAACAACATCCACATTCCCAATGAAGCCACCCAGCTCCACATCCATGTACAACACCTCATTTAGAAATCTTTTTAGATCTTCAAGTACATGTAACATCTTTGACTCTCTATGAAGTTTGACCATCTTACCCTATAGAGGAATGGTGGTGTAAGATAAGTCGATCTATACACTTCTACCCATGCTGATAGCCCATTTCCATGATAGCAACATCCTCCACTTTGATGGGTAATCCACAAATACCACATCTATATTCAAATATTTACCTAGATGAACTACCAATGGCAGCACCAACCCTTTGACTTGTCTAACAACTAGACCCTCTCATGAATCCATGGTGTAACACTTGCCAAAGGTTGATGTAATTTTCACTCCAAGCTCATTAAGGAGACCTAGGGGCATCACATTGCAAGAGGCTCTAGAATCAAACATATAATTTTGAATAATTAGACCATTGATCAGTAGGGTTGTGTAAAATAGATCCACATTTAGCTGACTTTCTACCAATGCGATCTCCAAATAAACTTTTGGGGCTGGTTTAACAACCTCATATGATACTTCATCATCTTCCTGAAGTATTTGGGGTGAATTCATTTCATTTACTTTTGTACTCTCACCAAATTTCAAATATTCAAAAGCCCTCTTCCTATGTTTAGGTATTCATAATAATTCAACAAGTGGCATAACAATTTTCAATTAACTCAAAACCTGAGCCATATCACACACACTATACTGAGGAAGAGGATTATTTGCAAGAAGAGTAATAATACCTATAGTTGGAATACAACCATTTAAAATTTGAAGTGGAATAGGCTAGGATGAATTTGCTTGTTTAACAGTAGTCTTCAAGGAAGGATTTGTTCTAACATCACTCACACCCTTAGGGATACTAAACAAAAAATATACTCTATTATTGGCTGGAGCACCTCTTTGTTTGAAAACTTGGGAAGTAGGTACTAGCTTGGAAGCATTAAGAACTGCTATAGTATTCTTAACTTCTTTACTTGCATCCCCTACCCTTGGATTTGTAAGGGTAGTGTCTTAAGGAGAAACACTTTGTTGCTTACTTCTTAGACTACATTCTTTCTCTTAGGCAATTACTTCATTAATTAGCAGCTGCCTATCCTCAACTAAAGGAATTCCCACATCATATTTATTAATCATCATTGATTGTAATAATTTAAAATCATGATTGGGTAACTCATATGCTTGTGTCATGTTAACATCACAAACAAATTTAGAAGTTGGGGCACATACCTTTTGTATTGCACTCCAAATCTGATCCACAGTGGTAACACTCAATAATTCCATGGAGGTAGATAATTTACTTCAGGAGACTTGATAATCAATCATCAAAATCTCATCATCATTAAATGCAGACTCAGTGTCCTATGTATCTTCATCAATTCATTCAGCAATATCACATGGAGGATGGGGAAGGAATAATTTATCACACCAATCAATGTCAATATCACAATTTACAACATTGACATTCAATGGATCAAGAACTTCATTTCCATCCCCTCTATTCTAATTTCTATCATTTCTTTCATCATGAGCAGGCCTTTTCTCTATGTCATTATCTCTAATGTGGAAAGGGGGTCTCCCTTATGCTTGATTCTTATTCTGAGTTCTCTCTTGACTACTAGACCCATGAGGCAACCCCTTTTCATCTCTAGCCAACTTGTAGGACATCTCCTTGATAGCAGAGGCCAAATTTTTCATGATTTCCTCAAGGTTGGCATTCTTAGTGGAACGTTTTTTTCAGGGTTGATCAATTTCACATCAGCCCACTTGTTCAAAGGTTTACCCACATCCTTTATGTTGTTTTCAATCTCAGGTTTGTAGGAACCTTGAACCTCAAGTAATAGGTTGCCTTGTTTTCAAATGCATCATAATATTTAATTAGACAAGCTATATCACTAGGCCTAGTATTTTCAATCAGCCTCATCATAGTCTTGTTGAACCTTGTATTAAAATCCTACACACACTCATTAGGGTTCTTAATATTTTCAAATTCAGCAAGAAGGAACCTATGATCAATTATATCACCATATTATATTTTGAAAACATTTTTCATTTCTTTCCATGAGCCAATGCATCTATGGGGAAGGGAATTGAACCACTCACAAGCATCTTCTTCTAGCGTGTGCACAAAAAAATTAATTCAATCATCCTCATGCTCAACCTCATAATTTTTAATGATAATGTGGAAAGCCCTCAAATACTAGTCATTAGTTAGTGCATTATTCCCTTGAAATTTAGGAAGGTGATTCCTTACTTCATTCGGGATCTCATTGGGATAACCATCCATTTCATCAAAATTAATTGGTCTAAATCTAAGAATCTTGAATTTAGGGTGCTCATTCTCATCTTGATCCATATGCCTCATGATTGGTTCAATATTGGGTTCAAGATCAAATGGTAAAGGGCTATGAGGCAGTGAGTGAGGTAAACTCAGTGGATCAAATCTAGGAGGAGATTCAGTTGGTTGGGAAGGTTCTAGGTAATAAGTTGGAATATAAGGTTCTGAATGATCAAGAGAACTATGATAATATTCAATTAAAGAAGGTTTAACCAATAAGAGTTCAGGTGTACCAAAATCTTGTTAGTCCAAACACTCTTCTGATATCAAATTTTGTCTTTCAATGGTCTCCAAAATTGTCTCCTTATTTGATAAACACTTAAGGGTGAGACAAGTTGCTTCGATGGGTCACCTTTAAAGGATGATCTTAGTCCTTCTAGCTTTGCAAGCAAAAGAACACTCAAAGCTAAAGGAATTTAAATGGGCATTGATCTTTCTTGAAACCAAATACAATGTTGGATTCACCACTAGAAGTAAACTTCTAGAATATAACATATTACAAACATGTGATACATATTAAAATCACCCTTTGTTGAAGCTATCGATGAGATATGAAAGCAAAGATACTAAAAATCTTGATTTATGTTCAAAAGGGAAAATCACTTCAAAACATGAAAAAAATTATAGTTCCTTGTAATAAATACAATAGATACCAATCTACCAAATATTTCAAGTCACCAACAACATCCCCAGCAGAGTGTTGTTTATTTGATAGCCCAAAGTAGTAAAGCACACAAATAATAGGTAGAAGACTCTTCAAACTTGAACTTATAGAGCTTTCTGCAAGAGTCCTCAACAACACAGGTGATAAGGATTATCCCCAATAACATTTTCATTAAAGTGTTGGTTCCTAGTTGTACACCTCTTGTGCTCAGCCTTGCATACTTGAAAAAAATGGCAAAGTGGATGATAAACCTGCTGATATATCATTATAGTCAAGGAAGGGTTTAACACATGGATGGACCAAATGCAGACAATGACTAAAAATCACTAACAGAGGGTATAGTTAACTCCCTGATACTTCTGGCTTTGTTTGAACCAAGGTGAGAGGACCTAAGGGGTAGCTTGCTCACATGGAGAGATATTTCAATTCAATCTCTAAGGAGATTATTAAGACAAAATGCAAATTTAACCAAGGCATAACCAAAGTTTCACACTCCACCTTGGAAGGGTTGTCATATGGAATGCACAAATACACTAAGTCAAACACAATCTATTGAAGATAGATGAAAATGTGCTTACAACCTTCATTTGTAAATAAATTTTCAACACCAAGGAGCCAAATAGAATATTGCAATGTTGGGCTATATTATTTGCAAGGTAGAACAAGGTAGGACAAGTTAGTTTATAAAAGAGTGGTGTATTGGTGGTTTTTAAACAACAGCAAATCTTTCAACATTCATCACATCACTCATTTAAAAAGATGTAGAAAAAATTGAAATACAAGCTAAGGTAAATACCAGGAGTGGTTTGCATTTATTGGTGCCAATACAATGCAAATACCCAAATGTTTCTTGAAACCCTAAAGCATACATTGTAACTAGAATCTCAAATAATTTTTCCTATTAAATCCATAAACTCAAGGTGCCCATAAAAGGTTATCAACAACATATTTCCAAATAACTATGCAGAAAGGGGTTTATAACCCAGATCTATGCCCAAAATGACAACCAATAATAATCATAAAACCAGATATCCAATCAGCATAACTTGCAAAACATATCATTGCATTTCATTAATAAAAAAAAGTAAAACCACAAGTATTTTCCATTATTTTGAAAATATATCTTACATACATCAGTGTTTGAAAATGTTGCCATGGGGACAAGCATGATGTTTTTTCTCCTTAAGCAAGGGAGACATATTACAATGCTCTCAGAGCTTACTAATGGTGTATAATTATAACCACCTTAACAAAAGAGACAAAATGTACACACAGTAATGGATCCCTAATTTATTTGAAAAATCCTAGACTTAGAAAAAAACTAACAACCAACAATAACCTTTAAAAAGAGGATAAGCCCTTTTTTATACAACTCTTTCATCCAAAATATTCTAAGAATATGCTTTAGCTAGATGATGCCATTGATCACTTCTAGAAGCTCATGCCTTGCAAGAAAATCATTCTGGTAACTGTCTATCCTTGTCATGATGAAGATTTCAAACAAACCCTTGATTTCCAAGCTGAAAATGAGTTGCACTTGAGCTTGAGGGAGAACATTCCCTTGGGAGAAAAACAAACTCCTTATCTTCATGTGTAAATGCTTGGCCATGCTCTCATGTTAATCATTTACAAAACTATAAACTTATAAAAAACTTCCCTTCCTCTTGTGTATGCTAAATAAATCCCATTGCCTTGTGATAATTGGATTAAAATACTCCAGCTGTGATAGAAGCAAAGAAGGATCCATGGCCATTTGAAAAATATGTTTAAAATGGTCCACCTTGGCATCATAAACCTTGTAAGATATTTTTTATCCAAGGATATCTTTGACACAAGTAAAATATTAAAAATACAAAGACTTAGCTTATTTTACCCCTTTATTTTTTATGGTCAATGCCAAACTTTCCCATGCCTTCTCATTTTCTATTTTTCCTTTGACCTTTTAGGGTTGCCACCAAAATATATAATGCTTAAGTGCATTATTCTCCCCTTTTAAAATTTTGGCATCATCATTTGACCCTCCATATGGATTTTATTACTAGCGTGGATTTCTTATACTTAAAAGCATGAGCTTTGAATTTTTTTATAAACTTAACTTCCACTTAGACAAGGCATACATTTTGGAATGAGAAAAATTACTAGTTTGACCTCTTAAATGCTTATGTGGCCTTGCTTATTTTTTCATGTCAACCTCTGATTTCCTTCAAAACTTCACTGATTCCCTTTTGGACCATCTCTCTTTTGACTACATGTTGACTGGCGGGTGGTGAACATTGGCTCGAATCGAAGGCTCTGAACACAAAGTGTCCAAACAAAAAGTTTGACACAAAAGTTTCAAACAAAAATTCTGAAACAAAAACCCAAACAAAAAGTATGATGACCAAATCCTTTGAATCAAGGGAAACTCAAAACAAAATGTTTGACCAAAGATTCTGAACAAAATGTCTGACCACAAAGTCCAACCAAAAAGTTTGACTTGTGATTATTTGCAACTTGTTTTTTTTCCATATATTCTCGCAGAGCTTTTCATCCCAACTTTGATTTGTAATAATGCAAACTTGTAATCAGCCTTGAGAATTCCATCACTTCAAAGCCTCTTAGAAGATGAAAAATATCATACTCAGCATTATTTAATCTTCTCAGCTTGACTTTTATCAGAGACCCTACAATCTTAGTAAAACATGAAAACATTAAGCATTAGCTGGAACTGGGATTACATAGAGTTTTCATAAGGCAAATGTGTAATTTTTAACATGGATTAGCACTTGAAAAAAAGAGGTAACAGTTAGATATTTATGCATTAATATTTCAAAAAAGGGCAGAAATTGTTGAGTGCAAGTTTGGGCACTAACAAAATAGAAAATTTCTCATTAATTCCCATAAGTAATAACAAACTATCTCACATTAGGTACAACTAAAGGAGTATTAGCTTAACTTTGGACATGTAGATAAGAGTTTTCAATTCATTATTAACCTCATGCTCTTCAAAAATTTAAACATAATAGCAACTAAAAGGCCAAAATTCTCTTAAGAACAACTACAAGTAAATGCTATAGTCAACATTACCAGCATTACCTTATGGCTAAACAAATAAGCCATAACCATCAGATTAAACACAAGATCCTTTTATTTTCCAAGATATATATGACTAACTAAGATTAAAGGTGGATAAAAAATGGTGCAGATATGTCTACAACTAGACATGAATACTAATTACCAATTGTAGAAAGATTTAACCAAACAATGCAAAAGTAATAAATCCTTTATTTTTGTATAAATAAAGTAGTCATAAGATAATTCTAGATAACCATTATAATATTGATGTTTCATAATTACCTCAAGAACGATAAGAGTTTAATCATAATAACAACCAATAATGCAAATAACCTCTTTATGAATAGCTAACAAGTACTATGGCCAACATTACTAGGTATATTCAAAAGCCAAACAATAAGCCCAAACCATCCCATTGATCTCTAGTTACTAGATACATTGATTTTCTTAGTGTTTATGCCACTAAATAGAGATGGAAGATGGATATCAATGGCACATAGATGTCCACAGTTGAACAAGGATAACTATTACCAACTATAGAAAGATTAATCATATAATGCAAAAGTACTACTTACTTGATTCATCATAGTGTTATAGTTTGGAATTTCACCCTTGTGGGAGAGTTTTTTAGGCTCTCCCACTTCTGGATATAAGCATGAGAACCACCTCAAGATGTGGGTGTCCTATGGTGAGGTTGAGTTGCAAGGATTTTTAAAGAGGCTAGTTCCTCTTGGTGGATCATCTAAAACTAATGTTGAAATGAAACTTCATGAGGAAAATGGTTAGAAAGAGGGAAAAAGGATCCTAAAAAGGCTAACCAATTGATGCACCAATTTAAAATAGGAAAATCCCATAAGCTTAAACTCACACTAATTTTGTAGAGGACAATACTGGATTACACAACCTCAAGATCAAGCTGGTTTCATAAATATTTCATGGAGGAGGTCCAGGGAAGCGATGAATGTGAATGGAGAGGAGATCTAAGACTCACTAGAAGTTCACATTAATGGAAGAAAGAACACTCAACCAAACTTGTAAAAAACATCTAAAAAATCCTTAAATAAGTTCAGAAAAGAGGACCATGGATGAGGAAGACTCTCCTTCACGCGATGCCATAGTACACAGCTCAATAAACACAAGTCCAAGGTAAGAGACAGGGAAATAAAAATCTTTTATTACATAAGAGGTGGTTCTTGCAAATGTTTGGTAGGGTTGAGCCTAACCAACTGAGCATATCTTGTGATATCTCTAAGATTGTCTCATCTCCCAAGAAGATAAAAATATATAAAAAAACTATGAACCCTTTACAAAATGGAAAATGTGAGATATATAGAAAGGGGGAGAGAGAAGAGGAAGAGCTTTGCGTAAAGGGAAGGGAGAGAGGAAGTCATTGATGATCGACAGCGATGCTTATCCTACTTGAGTTCTTTTCATTCAAAGCATGTAACTACTTTGACCACTATATGAACCATCCAGAATCACCATCTATCTCTCGAGCTCCTCATGCATTCAATTCTATTATTTGGAACTAAGTGATCCATATCAAAGGTAGTTGTATGTTTCTACCAAGCGTGAGAAATTTGTCCTTGCATTTAAAACTCAACATGTTCTTACTACAATTTGGACTATCCAATTTGGTTTTTGCATGTTCATTACTCCACCTAGATGTGTCTAATCCTTGTCTGACCACTTTGCATGTTCTGGAAGTGAGTTGTATGTACTTGTGCCACTTGTCCTTGGCTGACTAGCCATTTGGATTTACTGACCATTGACTTAATATTCCACGGTCTTTTGCTTTTTGTAGACTATTTTCCATAATTTTCCTTTCAAAACTTTTCATTTTACTCATTCCTTCAAGATTTTGACTCCTTGAAACTTACTTCTTATTTCCTTACTTTGGGGTTTCCACTACATATGACTTATAAAATAATTTATGTCGTTCACCTTGAACACCCTAAAGACTTGCCTCTTGAAGAACTCACGAACCACAACACAAGACCATCTCAAGTTTGTCATGTCCTTTTTCTTATTTCAGGTTTCTGATTGCTTGCAACTTACTTCACCTTTTAAGCAAGTCAGCACCACAAACCTGAAGTTTTATCTCCAAGAGAACTAGAAAAGCACTAGCCAAGACTAATTCAGGCTTCTCAAAAGGCACTACTTACTTTATATATTACTTGGAACTTATAAAGTGAAATAAGTAGTGTGCCTTCATAAACTTGAAGTCTTCTTACTTGAAAAACCTGAGGTCTTATGAGAGAAATCTCGAAGTCTTTTATTTGTTAAACCCTGAAGCCTTCTCCTTCCAAGAATGTGAAGTTGTCTGGTGTCTACTCCTGAAAGCCTGAAGTTGTTTTGAACTTACCGCTTTTGCTTGAATGTCCATATTCTCACACTTAGGCAAAATTTGTATGTGGGAAAAAAATAGCCAACATTTTTGGTGACTTGTAGAGAAGCATGTTTGTTATGCTTAAGAACCTAGCTCATGTTGCCTTGTCTAGTCCATTGGGCATGGAGTCATCAGCTTCTACAACTGGACTAGTTTGAAATTGAATACAAGGCTGACCCTTTATAGAACTTTCTCTTGAATAACAAGGACAACAAAAACAAAACAAAACAAAGTGCCCAAGGCACTTAGGGAAAGTTAAAAAAAATAGAACAAAAAGGAAATGTGGACAAGGCATTTGGAATAAAGCATGAAATTTGTCCTAATATATACAAGGTTACAATTTACAAGTATCTCCCTTCTAGATCAAATTGGAAACTATGATTATTATTCACTTGTATCAATCCAAAATTAAAAATAACTTGCTTTGGAGGTGCCAGAATTAGTGAACTAGGCAGCGTTATGGGCAATCCTTTTAATGTGCTCTCTAATGGATGGAATGGAATAAACATGTCTCTAATGTAAACATACTAGGTCATGTCCTCCAAACTTGGTTCAGGTTGGATTGTAGGGGCTTTTTCAATCTTCTCATTTGATGGCTCATTTTTGTGCTTTGAATTAAACACAACATGTGACGATTCCTTTGAACTGGTGCTTGGTTTATTGTCTAGACTTAAGCAGAAAAGCTCCAAGTCATCTCAAAAGGCAGTTTCCTCTTGGTCATCTGAGATAATGCCAACTTCAACTCCATATTTATTTTATTTTCTTTGAAAGGATCCATATGGTAGTTTGTTAATCCATCTAAGGCCCAACATGTCATATTTTTGTGGCTCTTGATCTAACCATTCTTCTTCATTATTAAAGACATCAGTACTACCTTCAATGGACAATTCATCTTGAGATTGGTTACCTTCTTCAACCTAATTATCAAGTTCATTCTCAGACTATAGGAGAGGCATAGGTTGGTTTAGAACCTATCCTTGATCCATGAAGTCATGGTACATCTACTTCCATACTTCATCTTGATCCTCTTTACTCTTAGTTGCATCCTAAAAACACTCCTTAAGTATGAAGGAATCAATACTACCTTCAAGATCTAGTTCCTCAAAGTCAAAGCCATGCCACAGCTAGTCCAAACCTTATTTCTCCTCCCTTGATGGCTCAAACTTGACTGCAATCTCCTCCTCTATTCCTTGCAATACAAGTTCTTCCTCTAAGAGGGAGATGGTGGGAGGGTGAAAAATTTCACCTTGCTTGCAGCTTGAGAGAGTACTTTTCTAGCTAGGGAATAGCTTATTTGGTGGATCTTGAGGGAGAGATAAATATTCTTGGAAATCTTGTAGGGAAAGCCCATTGAGATGAGCTAACCTCTCTTTGTTGCTTTCTTCAACTACTATCTCCTCCTTCTCTTGACTTGGCTCTTAGATCAAGGGGCCTTGGAACTCTTGTAGGGCAATCCCATTGAGCTAAGCTAACCTCTCTTTGTTACTTTCTTCAACTACTAACTCCTCCTTCTCTTGACTTTCATCTTGGACCACCACATCTGTCATCTCTTCTTGAACCTTTGCTTCTTAAATGGCTCTCCATGAAGGAAAGGCTCTAGGATTTTGAAGGGAAAGGAGTGGAGGATGCAAGGCTCCTTGTCTGACTTCAAGAAACACCACCTCCTTCTTCATCCCACTACTCTGAATGGATTTTTAAGATGGAAAAGATAGGGGCTCTTGAGGAGGGAGGGATGGAGGCTGAATGACCTTCAACTTACTTGGCTACGTAACTTGGCTCTAAGATGGGAAAGGTAGCGATTCTACTTTCATCATCTGATTCTGCCTTTCCTCTTCCTTCCTTGCCTTCGGCTCCAACTCTCTGATCTACTTTGTTATGTTCATTTGAAATATATTCTCCTTAAGGTGGTTAAGAATAGAAGAAGGATCTTTCAAAGGGATAAAGTCTTGGACCCAAACAATAAGCTATTCCACAACAAGCACTCCATTTTTTTGATAGCTCCCTTGGATAGATTTTTAAGAAAGAAAAGACTAAAAAACATATAAGGAATTCAGAATATTTAAAGGATAACTTGAGAAAGAATGGATGACACATAAGAAGGCTAAGGTGATGTACACGTAGGCACCAAAGGTTGGTGGGGCCAGCCCTGCTATTCCTCAAGTCCCTGCAGCTTGTCCTCAATGCTCTGAATGTAATCGCATATATTCATTATGTCATCAGTGAGGTTTTTCCAATTGGCTCTCTTAATAGGGGCCCATTATGCTTTTATTTTCTAAAATGAATCCCTCACATAATGAATCTGGTGAGTAGGGACATTTTGTCAATAACACTTTTATGAGTGCAACTCTAGTGCATGCTTGTCATGGCTCACTAAAGTTTGCCTAAGTGTTGGTATAGATGGCTCATAATAACATTGATAGGTTGTTTGAGGGCCACTTGGGGGAACACATAAACATTATTATCTTGATAAGTGTGTTGTTGAAGTAGGAAATATGCACGTTGGTCAAAAGATGGTTGATTATACATATCAAATATGTTGATTAGGCACTTGGATTGCTCAAAACAATTGATAAATACTCAGAGTCACCATTGATGTTTGCAGAATGCCTCTAAATGCTAATAAGTAGAAGGACAACATCAAAAATCCTTCCACTAATTTGGACCTTAGTCCCATCGGGCATGCCAAAACTATTAAAGCTTAGAATTGCACCCCTATGGGAGAGTTTTTTAGGCTCTCTCACTTTGATTATAAACATGGGAACAACCTTACGATGTGGGTGTCCTATGGTGAGGTTGAGCCTCTAGGATTTTTAAAGAGGCTAGTTCCTCTCGGTGGATCACCTAAAGCTAATACTAAAATGAAATTTCATAGAGAAAAGGGTTAGAAAGAGGGAAAAGGGATCCTAATAAGGCTAACCAAGGGATTCATCAATTTAAAATGGGAAACTCCTATAAACTTGAACCCACACTAATTATACAGAGGACAATACTAGATTATACAACCTCAAAATCAAGCTAGTTGCATAAATATTTCATGGAGGAGGTTCAGGGAAGCAAGAATGTGAATGGAGATGAGTTCTAAGACTCACTAAAAGTTCACATTAATGGTGGAAAGAACACTCAACTAGACCTACAAACAACGTCTAAAATCCTTAAACAAGGTCAAAAAGGATGACCATGGATGAGGAAGACTCTCCTTCACATGATGACATAGTATGCAGATCAACACACACAAGTCCAAGGTAAGAGACAATCAAATAAAAATCCTTTATTGCATAAGAGGTGGTTCCTACAAATGATTGGCAGGGTCGAGCCTAACTAGTTGAGCATATCTTGTGATATCTCTAAGATTGTCTCATCTCCTAGGAAGATAAAAAAATGTATAAAAACTAGGAACCCTTTACAAAATGGAAGATGTGAGATATATAGAAATGGAGAGCGAGAAGAGGAAGATATTTGCATGGAGAGAATGGAGAGATAAATTCATTGATGACTGACATGAATGCTTATTCTACTCGAGCTCTTTGCATTCAAAGCATGCAACTACTTTGACCACCAAATGAACCATCTAGAATCACCGTCCATATCCTCGAGCTCCTCATGCCTTCAATTCTCCTATTTGAAATTGAGCGAGCCATACCAGAGGTAGCTACATGTTCTTACCAAGCATGAGTGATTTATCCTTGCATTTAAAACTCGACATGTTCTTTACTGCAATTTGGACTATCCTGGTTGGTCTTTTCATGTTCACTACTCCATCTGGACGTGTCTGATCCTTGTCTGACCACTTTCCATGTTCTGGAAGTGAGTTTTATGTACTTTTTCCACTTGTCCTTGACTAATTGGCCCTTTGGATTTGCTTACCATTGACCTAATGTTCCATGGTTGTTTGCTTTCCATGGACTATTTTCCATAATTTTCTTTTTGAAAATTTTCATTTTATTCATTCATTCTTTTAAATTTTTGCAACTTATTTCTTGCTTCCTTAATTTGGGGTTTCCATTGCTTATGACTTATAAAATAATTTAAGTCTTTCACCTCAAAAAACTTGAAGACTTTCCTCTTGAAGAACCCATGAACCACTGCCCAAGACCAGCTCAATTTTGTCATGTCCCTTTACTTATTTTGGGTTTCTAACTACTTACAACTTACTTCACCTTTTAAGCAAGGTATCCCCACAAGCCTAAAGTCATCTTGCTTAGAGAACCCAAAAAGAACTAGCCAAAACCAATTTGGGATGCTCAAAAGGCAAAATTGGTATGTGGGCCAAAAATGGCCAACATGTTTGGTGACTCATAGGGAAGCATGCCTGCTATGCTTGAGAACCCAGCTCATGTTGCCTTATCTAGTCCATTGGATAGAGAGTCATCAACCTCTGTAATTATGCTGGTCTAAAACTAGATACAAGGCTAACCCTTTCTGGAACTTCCTCTTGAAGAAATAAGGACAATAAGAGTGAAACAAAATAACACAAAATAAAGTGCCCAAGGCACTTAGGGAAAGTAAAAAAAACAAAAACAAAACACAATAGAAAGGAAATGTGCACAAGGCACTTGGAGGAAAGCATGAATTCTATCTTAATATATACAAGGTTACAATTTACAAGTATCTCCCTCCTTGATCAAATGGGAAACTATGAGTATTATTCACTTGTATCAATCCAAGATGAAAAATACCTTGCTTTGGAGGTACCAGAATTAGTGAACCACACAGCTTTATGGTTAATCCTTTTAATGTGCTCTCTAATGGATGGATTGAAACAAACATGTCTCTGATGTAGACATATTAGTTCATGTCCTCCAAACTTGGTTCAATTTGGACTGTAGGGGCTTTTGAAATCTTCTCATTTGATGGCTCAATTTTGTGCTCTAAATTAAACACAAGTGACAGCTCCTTTGAGATAGTGCTTGGTTTATTGTCTAGACTTGAGCAGAAAACCTCCAAGTCATCCCAAAAGGCAGCTTCCTCTTGGTCATTCGAGACAATGCCAACTTCAACTCCATATTTGTTATAGTTGCTTTGAAAGGAGCCATATGTTAGTTCATCAATCCATCTAAGGCCCAACATGTCATATTTTGTGGCTCTAGATCTAACCATTCTCCTTCATTTTTGAAGACATCAGTACTGCCTTTAATGGGCAATTCATCTTAAGATTGGTCAGCATCTTCAACCTGATTGGCAACTTCATCCTCAGACTATGGAAAAGGCAGAGGCTAGTTTAGAACCTCTACCTAATCCATAAAGTCATGGTGCATCTTCAACCATACTTCATCTTGATCCTCTTTACTCTCAACTACATCCTGAAAACACTCCTTAAGTATGAAGGCATCAGTACTACCTTCAGGATCTAAATCCTTAAAGTCAAATCCATGCCACAACTGGTCCAAACCTAATTTCTCCTCCCTTGATGGATCAAACTTGATTGTAAGCTCCTCTTTTATTCCTTGCAAAATAGGGTCCTCCAAAATGGAGATGGTGGGAGGGTGAAAAAATTCACCTTGCTTGCAGCTTGAGAGAATGCTTTTCCAACTAAGGAATAGCTTCTTTGGTGGCTCTTGAGAGAGGGAGAAAGAGTCTTAGAACTCTTGTAGGGCAAGCCCATTGAGATGATCTAACCTCCCTTTGTTACTTTATTTAACCAATGACTCCTTCTCTTGACTTGGCTCTTGGATCACCACATCTAACATCTCTTTTTAAAACTTTTCTTCTTGAATGGCTCTTTATGAAGGAAAGGATCTAGGCTTTTGAAGGGAAAGGAGTGGAGGCTACAAGGCTCCTTGTCTGACTTCAAGAATCACCACCTCCTTCTTCAGCCCACTACTCTGAATGGATTTCTAAGATGGAAAAGATAGAGGCTCTTGAGGAGGGAGGGATGGAGGCTCAATAACCTTGGAATTACCTGGCTGTGTAACTTGGCTCCAAGATGGGAAAGGTAGTGGTTTTTCTTTCATCTTTTAATTCTTCCTTTCCTCTTCCCTTTGCCTTCAGCTCCAACTCTCTGATCTAATTTACTATGTTCTCTTGAAATAGCTCCTCCTTAGGGTGGTGAGTAATAGAAGAAGGCTCTTGGAAAAGGATGAAGTCTTGGACCCAAATAGCTTGTTGTTCCTCAATAGGCACTTCATTTTTTTGATAGCTCCCTTAGATAGATTTCCAAGAAGGAAAAGACTGTGGAACATATTAGAAACTTGAAAGATTTGAAGGAGCACTTTAAATGGTCACTTGATGAGGAATGGGCAACACATAAGAACGATGAGGTGATGTATGTGTAAGCACTAAAGGTTGGCTAGGCTGGCCCTATCATTCCTCAAGTCCCTCCAACTTTTCCTCAACACTCTGAATGTAACTGTATATATCCATCATGTCATCATTGAGTTTGTTCCAATTATCTTTCTTAACAAGGGCCCATTCTACTTTTATTTGTTGCAACGAATCCCTCACCTAATGAATCTAGTGAGTAAGGACATTTTGGCCATAACACTTTTGTGAGCACAACTCTAGTGTATGTTTATCAAGGCTCATTAAACTTTACCTAAGTGTTTGTATAGATGGCTCATGATCGGTCTAATAGGTTGTTTGAAGACCACTTGAAGGGAACACATAAACATTATTAGCTTGATAAGTGTGCTATTGAGATAGGGAATATGCATGTTAGTCAAAAGATGGCTGATTATACATACCAAATATGTTTATTAGGCACTTGGAATACTTAAACCAGCTGATAAATTCTTATAGTCTCCATTGATGTTTGTAGAATGCCTCCAAAGACTGATAAGTAGAAGGACAACATCAAAAATCCTTCCACTGCTTTAAACCTTAGTCCCACCAGGCATGTCAAAATTGTTATAGCTTGGAATTGCACCCTTTTGGGAGAGTTTTTTAGGGTCTCCCACTTCTGACTATAAGCATGGGAACAACTTTAGGATGTAGGTGTCCTATGGTGAGGTTGAACCTCTAGGATTTTTAAAGAGGCTAGTTCCTCTCGGTGGATCACCTAAAACTAATGCTGAAAGGAAACTTCACAAGAAAAAGGGTTAGAGAGAGGGAAAAGGGCTCCTAAAAGGCTAACCAATAAATTCACCAATTTAAAATGGGAAACTCTCATAAGCTTGAACCCACACTAATTTTACAGAGGACAATATTGGATTACACAACCTCAAGATCAAGTTGGTTGCATAAATATTTCATGGAAGAGGTTCAGGGAAGTAATGAATGCGAATGGAGAGGATTTCTAAGACTCAATAGAAGTTCACATTAATTGTATAAAGAACACTCAACCAAACCCACAAACAACATCAAAAAACCCTTAAACAAGGTCAGAAAGGACCATGGACAAGGAAGACTCTCCTTCATGTGATGTCATAGTACGTAACTTAACAAACACAAGTCCAAGGTAAGAGATAGGCAAAAAAAAAAATTATTACATAAGATGTGGTTCTTAAAAATGTTTGGCATGGTCGATCCTAACCAACTGAGCATATCTTGTGATATCTCTAAGAGTGTCCCATCTCCCAGGAAGATCAAAAAATGTCTAAAAATTGGGAACCCTTTACAAAATGGAAGATGTGAGATATATAAAAGGGGGAGAGAGAAGAGGAAGATATTTACATGGAGAGAATGGAGAGAGGAAGTCATCGATGACTGGCACCAATGCTTATTCTACTCAAGATCTTTACATTCAAAGCATGCAACTACTTTGACCACCAGATGAACTATCTAAAATCACCATCCATCTCCTTGAGCTCCTCATGCATTCAGTTCTCTTATTTGAAATTGAGCGAGCTATACCAGAGGCAATTATATGTTCTTACCAAGTGTGATTGATTTGTCCTTGCATTTAAAACTCAATGTGTTCTTTACTGTAATCTAGACTATCCCAGTTGGTCTTTGCATGTTCATTGCTCCACCTAGACATGTCTAATCCTTGTCTGTCCATTTTAAATGTTTTGGAAGTGAGTTTTATATACTTGTACCACTTATCCTTGGTTGATTGGCCCTTTGGATTTGCTGATCATTGACCTAATGTTCCATGACCATTTGCTTTCTGTGAACTATTTTCCATAATTTTCCTTTCAAAATTTTTCATTTTACTCATTCATTTGGGCTTTTGACTCTGTGCAACTTACTTATTACTTCCTTACTTCATGATTTCCACTACTTATGACTTATAAAATAATTTAAGTCTTTCACCTCAAAAAAATTGAAGACTTGCCTCTTGAAGAACCCACGAACCACCGCCTAAGACTAGCTCAGGTTTGTCATGTCCCTTTACTTATTTTGGGTTTTTGACTGCTTGCAACTTACTTTAACTTTTAAGCAAGGCAACCCCACAAACCCGAAGTCTTATTGCTAAGAGAACCCAAAAAGCACTAACCAAGACCAATTCAATCTTCTCAAAAGGCACTACTTACTTCGGATATTACTTATAACTTATAAAGTGAAATAAGTAGTACGCCTTCATGAACCTGAAGTCTTCTTGCTTGACAAACTCAAGGTCTTCTGAGAGAAAGCTTGAAGTATTTTACTTGTTAAATCTTGAACCCTTCTCCTTCCAAGAACCTAAATTTGTCTGTTGTCTGCTCCTGGAAGCCCGAAGTTGTTCTAAACTTGCCTCTTTTGCTTGAATTTCCATCTTCTCACACTTAGGCAAAATTTGTATGTGGGCCAAAAATGGCCAACACATAGTTCACATAATATTATCCTATTGACATAGAAAATCACTCATAACATTAATCATTCTCAGACTTCCCATGCTATAACATGAGTCCATTGAACTTTATTTCAATAATGACTCACCCCTAAACAAGTGTATTCTATCATAATAAACTTTACCTGTAACTGCATAGAATATGACCATTAATTACTAGCCAACTCGCTATAATAAGTAGTTTTGAGAAAAGAGCATGATAAGAGAATCGTGATTAGATGCTAGACCAAGCTAACATACAACTATGAGGAAACAAAATCTGATCCATTTCATATCCAAATGACAAGATTATAGTATAGAATAGCTAGGAGGAGTTGTAACACGTTACACACTTCCATTCCTTCGTAAGTGAGGAACCAATAATCAAAAGTACCAATTCAAATATAGAAGGTATTATCACATTCTACCTACAACTATACAATATCTTTGATATTATTTGCCTCTAGAGCTAAAGATCTACAATCTTTTCTTATTAATGAGAAGCAACCAGTCAAGGTAAAGACCTTTTTATAGATTCAAGAAAGGTAAAAGACTCATAAGATTACCACTGTGAACAACCATAATCGATACCAAAGTGTTTAAAAGAGTCAAACTTTTAAGCTCATTCTAGTTAAATTAAAAAATGATACAAGTACGAGGAGGATTTGCTTGGCACAAGCCTATAAGCAAGAGTTCAACATGGAAGGGCTAGTGGTCAAAACCACCAGAACTATCTTATAATAGCCAAGAATGGTATTAAAATGCTTTGTATTTACAAAGGGGATCTCAGAATAATACAACTTAAGTTATAGGAGACATGATATTTTGAAGCATACAATCAAATCCAATAGTACATTCAATCATGACAGAAGATATAAATTTGTTAAGCCAATGTTCTTATATAATTGATACAAACATCATACATGACTAAACTAGGATGATCCATCCTCTTGGAAACAATCAAGGAAATCCAAGGTAACCCAGTCAATAGGGGAAATCAGCTACAACAAGTCATGCAGACAACCAGGGATAGGCAACCCTACAATATAATATTGCAAAATGTGCATCAGCTAATAGTCAGCAGTTTTATTTCTCAAATGATCATTCTAAAACTTAAATTGAATATCAATAAAACAAGCTCTAATAGAGAGATATAGTTTAAACAAGCATAGTACAACCCATCCTAAACAAATCTTGACAATAATGCCTTACAATATGTTGTGTAATTACAGGTCACACTGTATAGCTATATAATTCAGAGGAAAACTTATGCAAAATCAAACAATAAACTTTTATTTCTTTTATGAATTTATCTTCATCCATAAGAAACTAGAAAACAACATAATTCACAATTCAATCCATAGATTAGCAAAATAGGCCATAACATAATGTAGCAATCATTCATGAATAATCATATTAATGATACCAAACAACAAATCTCAATTAGATGGAGTACATTACACACTTAAAACCATGTGACATAGTATCATTTACTTTTTTTTTCATACAATGAAAGAATTTGGCAACCAGAAGCACTTCAACTTAATAAGTTTAACAGAATCATTCAATTACTCAACTTATCTTGAGTTTCTACATACCAACATTGAAGAGAAATTATTATAATTATATAATATGCATTTAACTATAGTTCATATTGAATGCATAATGAAATAACAAACTATGCACACTATTACTTGAATAAATAAATAAATAAATAAAGGATTCCATTTTATTTTACATGTATATAAAATTGTATGCATAGTCAATCTACAATATGATAGTGCAAGACTCAATTCATATGTTATAACAATGTAGGAAAATTCATGATATGAAAACAAAATAAGTTCACCATCAATAGGATATGTAAGAGTATATTTCAAAGAATAACTAGAGTCTATTTCCATCACCACATAGTTAATTGACCCTAATGTTTTAGGCTACCAAGCAGAGTGCAAAGATCAACTTTTTATGTTAAACTGGCCAAAACAAATCCCAATCAACTCAGTGACCACTCAGGATACTACATTGTCGATATGGATATGATTACAAGAATCAAATATGTGGATACAAGGTTTTTGGGGGTGCTTGGATACATTTTGGATATGACCATAGAAATATATATATATATATATATATATATATATATATATATATATATATATATATATATATATATATATATATATATATATATATATATATATATATATATATGTATTTCTATGGTCATATCCAAAATGTATCTAAAAATATAAAAATATAGCCATATAAGCCAAAATTAACCATATAATATGCATAAAGAAAATGCAATAAGTTAAATAACCACAAAAGATACTCATAATTCAATGCCAAATATCATAATATTCAATGGTTGAACTTAGATTAGTTTTATGATAGGTACATAGTAAAAATGTTACAATGTATGGACAAAAATAAGGACAACTCGATAATTAACCAAGGCACTGTTTGAATCTTTTCTCTTTCAAAAACACTATGAATCAATGTTCAAGGCCTAGTTAGTATGTAGATAACTCTACAGTAGGTCATAATTGCACCATCTATATCATGTAACAGTAGTGTATAATGTAATTCATATCTTCTATAGCAAATTGCACCATCTATAGCTTATCTACCACTACTTAAAACACTGAGATCCTGAAGGAAATCAGTGACTCAACAACATTTTTTTTAGTTTAGTTAGTAGAGGAAATTACACCTGCTTCACCATATAGCTTAAAATACACACCTTTATCATCCCCTGGACTACTCACCATATAGCTTAATTGTATTTTGAAGGCCATGTTTGACTTTTCATTAGGCAAAATTGAAAAAAAAACTAAAAAATTGTTTTTCTGCTTGGATACTCAGAGGATATGCTTGGAATACTTCCCTAGGCCCATAGATACAACCAGATATATCCCAAGACATATCCATTAATATTTTTATGCCTAGGGATGTACTCTAAGAATTTTCCCATTATTTCACTATTGTACCTGTATCCTACGATGTTTTATACTCGTACTAGGGCTCTGTAGGGATGCATCCGGTAATGCAGTCAAGATACAAATAGGGGAATTTATGATTTATTTTACAAATGCCATTAACAATCATGTCAAAACATCACACCTAATCTAATCACATCTTTTTCAACCAAAAATAAGCACTATAACAATTGTCCAGGTGAACCATAACACCAATATTTTGTCAATAATCCTCATTCGACCTTCTATTGTAATATGTTATCAAACAATTGTAATGTCTTGAAATGGGATAGTTAGGCAAAGTTGGGGTTTTTCAACAAACTCTAATTAATCTAAAACCCCTTCCTTCAAAGAATCTGAAAATACAAATTCAACCAATAACACACTTCGAAAAATGAAGCAATATTCACCAATTTCCTCCACCAAACCCTTAGGCAATTAGGGTAAAAATCAATTTTGATACTTTTAACCTTCCAAAAAATATGAACTGAACTTTATATTATAGCCACTAATTTTAGAATTCAAAATATTCACTCAAAATTTAAAACTCAGAATTTTAAATTTTATTATTGCAAAACTACAACGAAATTTCATAAACTCACAACTTCCACAATACATGGAATTTTCATGCAAGTGATAGCTCTAAATGATCACAAAAATAGTATCTATTAAACAAAATTACAATCAAAATTTTTCCATCACAAGAAGCCCACCAAAAGTTATCCCAATATTCTCAAAACCCTAATTCAGTATTGAAATAATATAATAAATTTAGAATATTATCTAGGGCAAAAAATCACCCTAAATCATGTGCAAATCAACCCTCAAACAATTTTCTAAGTTGGAATAAATTGCTAAAAATACCTCTAAACCCTAGAAGAGGGTTTTGAACCCAAATAGCCCTCTAGAGAAGGGTAGCCAATCCTCTCACCAATTCACCACCTTAGGGTTGGCTTCCAAAACCAACCAGCTACTGTCCAAGCAATTCACTTACCTTTTTTACCTGCAAAAATACAATAACTATGCTTCTAAAGATGTTCGTCAGTCTTTCGTGCAAGGTGGTGTTCTAAAACACTTTTGTAAGACCAATTGCATGCAACCATGCAAATCTGAAGCATAATTACATCCCTTGAGTAGAGTTGTCTTGAATGTAGTAATAGAGGTTTTCATCTCCAAACCCTTGTCACATTTGAAGGTTTTCATCCTCAAGTTGTGGTGAACAAACTTGACATATTTTATCAACAATTTCAATATACAAAATGCATAACCTTTCCAACTAAGCCTCTCCTTACATTTTATATCCCTCCTCTAATTGTACCACCCAAAATAAGGAGGGAGAGTTTACCTTTTTATTTTAAAAAGATAATCTATGAAGTTTCCTTATAAAATTCTTTTTTAGGCCTTAAGTGCCTATGGCCATCAAAAAGTTCTAACTTAAGTGAAAATTAGATAAAAAAGCATTTTTTGCATAACTCAACTGAAAATTGGAATACTTAAGTAATTTTCACCTTTTTACTCTTTGAATAACCCCCCCCATAGTTATATTATCTTTCTTTCCCTTAATCTTGTGGGAACAAAACCAAGCTAAAAGTCCATAAGCAAATTATGCCAAAAAAGGAGGACACTATAGTCCTCCACACCTAAAATTGTTTATCCTCAAGCAATTGCAAAAGCCAAAGGGTTGTCCCCAGATTCTTCATGATGCACTTAACAACTGAACTGGCTTCCCACTGAAAAGAAGCTTCAATCTGAATTCCCAACTTGCTAAACATGTATCTTATAGGCTACCTCCATGAACTCAGGGTGTCATGACCACCTATCAAGGACTCCTCATATCTTCAAAGAAATAACACATCATATTGGTTTGCCTTTGATGTAGCCTCTCATTATGATCAATGTGCATTCAAAATATGTCTCCAAAACTTGGAAATAAGTAACAATAGTCTCATCTTGAAACATACCTTGAGTTAAAATGGCACATAGATACAACCTCCCTCGAGTGTGTCTCAAAACATGTGGTTTTCCATTCATCTTAGACTTCTTTTTTTTACCTCTTTCATGTATAATAACATTAAAATGATTAAATAAAAGTCTCAACAAACCTTCAAGATAGGCTTGTACCTTCCATTCTTTATCAAACTAGAAGTGTGTCTCATAATGAACATTTCCAGAATACACCATAGGTTGGAATTTATCAAAACAATTAGATCTTTTACCTTTCATTTGTTATTTTACCTACCCCTTAAAATCAAAAAAAATTAAGTGGTTAAATTCATAATGTACCTTCATAATAAGTCCACAATTGACTGAATTTTGATGTCCAAACTTCAAATGTCCTTCCTTTGGTGGGTACCCTTCAACTTCAGTTTTACACCTTCACTTTTTTTGAATATTTTGATTTAAATCCCAACTGATTGTCCTTCATAATAGGCCTACAATTGATTGAATTTTGATGTCCAAATTTCAAAGGCCCTTCACTTGGCGGTTTCCCTTCGAATTCAATGTTACATGCCTTCAATTTTTCTAAATTTTTTTATTTAATTTCCAATTGATTACCCATCACAGAGGCCTATGATTGACTAAATTTTGGCCTTTAATAATCTTGTGGAGTAGCTGGCCCTTGTAGAATTGGAAATTAGGCTCAGTTAATTATTTTAAGGGCTACCTTTCATCCAATTGGAAAACATTGCTTGGTGCCCTTAGTGATCTTGGTTTTAATGGCTCCACCTTCTTACCAAACTCATCAACAATTCTCTCAAAGAATTCCTCATGTGTCCCAATGATGTTGTGCCCTTATGTTTCCTATCCATGATGCTACCATTCATGAGCAACCCCATCCAAATGTTGGATGACAAAAATTAGGGCTTCCCTTCTACTCCTAGGCCTCAAATCAAGGTATTCACTCACCTTGTCCACCCAAGCTCTCATCAGAATACTTAGATCGCCATCAAAATTTGGAATAACTATCTTCCCCATGTCATTATGCGTAGCTATATGCCGATGGTTCCCTTTGACATATCTCAAATCTAACCAATACTTGAAGCTCCTTATGTTTCTATATTATGATGCAAGTGTCAAGTACTCATCATAATCTTCCATTAAATCCTAATGAACCAAAGGTTGGTCCTTCACCTTAAGAGACTGATTCCCATGATCTTGGGCCTAAGTAAGACTTTCAATCATTCCCATGTCCATGTTATTGTTTGATATAAAGCTTGAATCTTAAATATAGCTAAGACATGGTTTTGATACCAATGTACTGTCCCCAAATGGAGAAATTAGGCAAAGTTGAGGTTTTCCAACAAACCCTACTTAATCTAAAATCCCTTCCTTCAAAGAATCTGAAAATACAAATTCAACCAATAACACACTTTAAAAAATGAAGTAATATTCAATAATTTATTCCACCAAATCCTTAGGTTATTAGGCGAAAAATTAGTTTTGATACTTCTAACCCTCTAAAAAATATGAACTAAGCTTTATATTGCAACCACTAATTTTAGAAGTCAAAATATTCACTCAAAAGTCTAAACTTGGAATTTTGAAAATTATTATTGTAAAATTACAACATAATTTCATAAATTCACAACTTCCACAATACTTGGAATTTTCATGCAAGTGATAGCTCAAAATAATCACAAAAATAGTAGCTATCAAACAAAATTTGAATCAAAATTTTCTCATCATAGGAAGCCCACCAAAAGTTGTTCTGAAATTATCAAAACCATAGTTCAATACTAAAATAATATAATAAATTTAGAATATTATCTAGGGCACAAAACCACCCTAAATCACGTGAAAATCAACCCTCAAACAATTCACTAAGCTATAATTAATTGTTAAAAATACCTATAAACCCTAGAAGAGGGTTTCGAAGCCAAATAGCCTTCTAAAGAGGGGTCGTCAATCCTCTCAACAATTCGCCACCCTAAAGTTGGCTTCCAAAACCAACCAACTACTCACCAAACAATTCACTCACTTATTTTACCTGTAAAAATATAATTACTATGCTTTTCAAAGGTGCTCGCCAATCTTTCGTATAAGATAGTGTTTCAAAACACATCTGTAAAACTAATTGCATGCAACCATGCAAATCTAAAACATAATTACAACCCTTGAGTAGAGTTACCCTGAATGTAGGAATGAAGGTTTTCATCCTCAAACCCTTGTCACACTTGAAGGTTTTCATCTTTAAGTTGTGGTGAACAAGTTTGACATACTTGATTAACAATTTCAATATCCAAAATGGATAACCTTTCCAACTGAACCTCTTCTTACCTTTTATATCCTTCCTTCAAGTGTATCACCTAAAATAAGGAGGGAGTGTTTACCTTTTTATTTTAAACAGATAATATATAAAGTTTCCTTACAAAATTCACTTTTAGGCCTTAAGTGCCCATGATCCTCAAAAGGTCCCAACTTTAATGAAAATTAGATCAAAAATATTTTTTGCATAACTCAACTAAAAATTAGAATACTTAAGTACTTTTTACGTTTTTGCTATTTGAATAGCCCCCTCATAGTTCTCTTCTTTTTCTTTCCCTTAGTCTTGTGGGAACAAAATCAAGCAAAGGGTCCATAAGCAAGCTATGTTAAAAAGGGGGACATTACACAATTCATATTCAACCTCCATTGAAAAAAAATCATTAAACAAATCTCAACCAATCTCTCTGTTACATTTTTTCAAACAATTTGTAGCCAACATCCATTGAAAATTTTTATCAAACAAATCACAATCAAGCATCTCTGATGCAATTTGTCAAACAATTTGAAGCCAATTTCCATTGAGGGGGGTAGAGATATAGATATACAGGCGAGGGCCCCTATCTATATCTGACACTTGATCGAGATTGAGAAATTGAGGTCCAGATATAGATAGGAGGGCACTCAATTGATTATTGATGAAATATACTAATTTTTGCACTCATTCCAAAAATAAATCACAATCAAACTCTGAGGTATTTTGTCAAATAATTTGCACCCAGCCTCCATTGAGGAAAACAAATCACAATCAAGTTCTATGAGACATTTTTTTGAACAATTTGTAACAACCTCCATTGAGGAATTTTATCAAACAAATCACAATCAAGCTCTATGATGCATTTTGTCAAACAATTTGAAAACACAACTAAATTAAAACAAGAGTTTTAGTTTAATCTATGGCAGTGAATTGTTACCAACAACTGTTCAAAACAACCCACAAACTAACTAAGATTACGGCACATTTCTATTCCAAAATGGCACAAAAACAAGTTTTCACCATTGCTTAAATATCATACTCTCACAACTACCCTACCACAGCATGGGCAACCCACCCGGGTCTATGCCCTATTGGGATTTTACCAAAAACAAAAGTTGCATTTATCCATATTAGATTAAAGCTAAAAAATCATTAAAGAAATACATGTGCCTGATATGAGGACCTCATACCTTCCTTATTTGAAGCAATGCGCCTTCCTTCTTGCACAATGCGTCCCCCAACAAGTTGTGATAGTGATCTACCTCCTCCTCAGCACTATCTCCTTTTTTCTACTGCTGTGCCACTTCATGTTGTCTCTTGCTAATATTTTTAGCTGCTCTTCTCCCCGCTTTCCTTTTGTTTATTTATTTCATCTTCATTTTGGCCCACTACCCTCTTAATGGCACTTGGCATCCTTATTTTTGGCCAGTTGCTCTCTTTAATTATCCATTTGCCATAATGGTCAACCAATTATTTCCATTTGGTCAAGAATTGTTTTAAAACATAATCATGCCAATTACCTCATGATCACAAACACTACGCTCAAAGTCCCATAATCATAACCAAAATACAAACCCACATTTTTAACCCTCATGATCAAGGCTCATGAGTCATATCAAGAAATCAAAGGAAATATCACATTGAATAAGGATAAATGGAACCCTATGTGCAATGAACAACATGATACTTATCATAATATTTATTTAAAATATGACCCCCATGTACTTAAGCCAATCATATAGCCAACCAATGATTTTATACTCAATGCAGTAAAAACCAATGAATCAAAGTTGCAATCCAGGTAGTAATATAACAACTTAATTCAATGTTATCTTGGGTCCAAACGACTTTTCATTCATATTTCAATTCATATTCGTATTAATCAAACGATTGTTGTGATCAAATCAACAATAAATAAATCATTAATACGATCAATATACCAATATAATAATATGAACCTAACAAACCAGCATTAATAATAAATACAATAATTCAATCACACTTTTAATCAAAGTCATAACTATAACTTGGTACTCCATAAAGATCGGTCGAAGCTCAAAATAAAATTGCTTATAAAGACTTATAAAAAGGCTATTATCAAATATTTAAAACCTGCTTCCAGAGCATGATAACTATGAAGGCACAACTGACCTTGCGTCAATTATGGTCTCTCAATCAACACTCTACAACATAATATGTTTTGAATTAAAGTCGCAAGCAAAACAATAACCTGGAACATAAGAGTCATATCAACGGATCATTTCTTGTTCTCAAAGGGACTAAACACTATTAGTATGTTTTATGATGCCGATCATTGGCAGGTGCCCTTAACCAGAACAAGTTAAAATGGGATGTAACATCCAATATGCAGTTTCGTTCCTTGCATTAATGTGGATATTTCTCTAAGTTTGCACTTTGAATATCCTCTTAGTTAGGTCTTTTAGTCTCTCATATGATTCTATCTTTGTTGATAATCAAAGGTCGATAAGTGTTTTTGTAAAAGGAATTCTGCACCTCTGGTGAATAAATGATTGTATCGAGATCTCTATCCTAGCTCATCTGATGTTCAGCATCTATTGGGGCCCTCGTTGATCTATGATGAGCTGTCCCCTTTTTTTTTTTCAATCTCGTTATTAATTTAAAAAACCTTGAATTTTGTCCCAAAAATAAAACTGATGTCATGTTAAAAGATATACAATCTAGGAATGCTAAAATGGAAAAAGCATGGATGATGTCCAAATTATATACAAATTAGAAGTGGTACTATTTCCTTACACTCCCAAGGAACTTAGATCATGGAAGCATGCACACTTTCCAAATGATTTTTCCTTCAATTACAATATCCAATACAAAATAAAGCTCTTGTATAAAATTGAAAATCTCAAATTTATTTCATCTTTAGAGGCAAGGAAGAGGCCAGGAAAAGTCTATGATACGTTTTATAAGCAGTCGATGAAGAAAATGGGTAGGAGTATCACCTTTAAAGAAGCTCACTCAAGAAGCCTCCAAATATAGGAATAAAGATTACTTTGTTTCCAGCTGGAAGTTATTTAAGAAAGAGATCCATGTTATGCTGAGCTCAGAGTCATTCTGAACATTGTTTCCGACCATAGAGTACATCTAGTTTTAAATTGCGCTAGTGTAGTGCAAACAATCAAGTAGGGAACTAGTTGAGCTCTACAATAACTGAATGCAAAGTTATATGTGGTTACCGAGTACAATCACAAGGGCAAAGCCACTTGATCAAACCTGCTGAGACATGAAAATTTCCATTTACATAGAATGTGTGATGCAATTGAAGTTTGACAGGCCTTCAGCAACCTGAACCTTAAGTGTATTCTCTAAATTTTACTTGATCAACATTTCAGATACTGAAATTTATACAATATTCTTCCATGATGTTATAGGCAAGCATCACTGGCAGTGCCCTTCTGGAAGTGTTACAATATGGTAAAAGGGAACGAGTCTTTTTGGCAGCCCATCGATACCCTCTTCTTCATCATCATCAAATTCCAGCAGATAACTTCCAAAGACAAATCAGTTCATGTCAATAAAAAATTGCAAGATGTATTATGCAGGCTGGAAAAAATAAACTGCAAGAATGCATGGAACAAACAAGTTGCTTCATCGTTCTTTCAGCAAAACGAATGACAACTCAAAAAATCAATCATCCAAAAGAATCTTTTGCACTTTTTTCTATTATCAAGGCATTGTTTACATTTTGATGTCCCTGGCCTAGGTTGGGCTTAACATGTACAGAATGACTTGCAGACGAGAGTTAGAAGGAACTATGCCAAAAGTCCTGACTGCAAGCTGTCACAATGAAGAAAAACTGAGACAGAATAATTTCTGAGACAACAAAATTGGTCAAATTCCAAATCTTTTATAAGTCACATAAACATACATTGACAGCACACCATCCCAGAAAGTACCGGAAAATATTTAAAAAACCTAGCTTCAAATCAAAATCATAAAGGAGATGCAAGAATAATTTCCAAGGGAACCAGAATTCACATAGATACAACCCAAATGGATGGAGGTTCCCTTAAAGTATGCTTCCCTATGTCATTTCCAGGTAGCCTAAAATAAATGTCGATACCATAAGTGAAACCCGAGAATTAATTCTTGAAAATTTGGTCTTCTGCTTCTCATCATTTCAATTTTTCATTTTTACTGCAGTCTTATTCTCTTCAACCTCTCTATCTCTTTAGATAATTTCTTCTTTCCTCTCTTTTTGAACTACATGGACGAGTGGAACTTGCTACCATCTCTGTTTTAGCCAAGTAACGTTGGATCCCATCCGGGAGATGTCTCTTTGAAAAACAGCCGTTCATGCTCACTTTAACTAGTGTTACCATTTATATTTGATAAATCGTGTCAGAATTAGACAAAATAAAGGTACTTGAATGTATGTATACATATGCAACAATAAACTCAAAGTGCTATGATCTGTTTGCTCTGAGTTCTGTGCTATCTTGAGCAGTGGGAAGATTAATGTTACAGATATACTCATGGGTATAAGCTAGAGTTGAAGAACCTGTATCCACGGATAAGACATTACCACAAAACCCTTAAAGTTTTTTCCCGTGTCATTTCCAGGTAACCTAAAATGGATATCGGCACTGTAAGTTAAATCTGAGGAATACTTCTTGAAACTTTAGTCTTCTGCTTCACATCGTTTCATTTTGTCATTTTTTTAGAATGGTCTTCTCCTCTTTAACCCAAAAAAAAAGAAAAAAGTTTCTTGAATGTATGTATGCACATGCAGCAATTAACGTCAAGTGCTATGATCTGTTTACTCTGAGTGTATGTTGTTTTGAGGAGAGGGAAGAATAATGTTATGGCTATAGACGTGGCTATAAGTTGAGAGTTAAAGAACCCCTATCCACAGATAAGGCATTGCCATGAAACCCTATGAATTCCAAAGAAATGGATTAAGAATATTAATATAAATGTATCATGAAACTGACATGTTTCTCTTTATTTCTTGATTCATGTTCATATTTACAAAGGGATTGTAGGAAGCTCCCACCTATCACCTAGCTGTCCATGCCTTCTCCAAGGCCTCACCTTCCCCCACAACCAGCAAGATCACATCCCAACCAAGCAAAAGCTGATTGGAATAAAGACCAGTCTCCTCAAGGAAGACCATGGCCTCATCCCAAGTCACTCAACCTCTTAATCCAAACCTAAAATTTAGATCAGCTGACTGTTTATATATATATATATATATATATATATACACAAAAACCTTTCTTCAATTGCAGTGAGCAAGAGAGAGAGAAAGAGAAGACAGTGGCATTACAAAAACCTTTCTTCAATTGCAGTGAGCGAGAAAGAAAGAAAGAGGGGAAATAGCCTTTCAACCAGAATAACTATAAGGAGATATTCAGAGTCATATATAAAACAAGAAACCAGCGGGTACAAGTTTGATGTATATTCGCATACTTAATGCAGCCCCATAAATTATAAGAGCAAAAAGTTTAGGCAGTAGCAAAAAAAAGCATCCATGAGATTCCAACATTGGAAGAGAGGCCAGAAGCAAAAAGAAGCCAAAGACGAAAACCTATTCAGATTTTTCCTCCAAGGTTTCCATGATGCATTTTACTAGCAGGGTGGTGTTCAGTCCTCAGCTCTGAAACAACCATCTGTGTGTTCCAAGCAGGGACTGCAGTCATGGGGGTAGTACAAAAGAGAGTGCTTCTCCATGCTTATCCTCTTTTGACTGCCTCAGTAGTGCTGTGAATCCTCGTGTTTTGTTGTTTTAGCATGGATTGACAGGCACTGAATTGCATATAATAGTCTTTTTCTACTCCTTTCAAGAGAGAATTTTCTTAATAGATTTAATCCAACTCTAAAGCTTGCTAAGATTGTGTGTCAAGAAGTTGAGGCACTCTTTTTTCTGGTTAACAACATCCTATAAAGCAAGCATCCAATCTTTTTGTTGTAGCATACACGCCACAATAGGAGAAGAGTTCCTTTCAAGGAGGAAGATGCCAATACCCTTGTCATCAATGTTTGCAGTTACATTATCAATACTATGAGTAATGTTTTGCAGGACTTTGATTGTAGTGTCCCTTCCAAGGGATATTAGTTAAACAAAAATTTATTCAACCACTCCAATGATAAAATATTAATTTTCAGAATTTTCCTCAAATCCTAGCAGTATGAAAATGACAAAATATTGCTGAAAATGCCTTGAAATCAGATCCAAAAAATAGCATAAATTATATCAAAATTATAAGCCAAATAACCAGCTAAAAGCCTGATTTTTGGACAAATAAATAGCTACAAAATTAAGATAAGATAGCATAAAAATATGTGTGACTGATCCACATCCTCCAAAGGTCTTATGATGACCCTAAAGCGGGTCGCCCAACTCCAAAACTCAATCACTGCCCTTTGGTGAAGTATGAAGCCCTCAAAACGACATCGCTTCCCTAGGACAGCCCCTGTATGCATGTGTCCAGCTCCTCTACTGGTTCGCTCCTCCTGCAAATGATCTTGGTGTTGAAAACACCTTTGTATTGTCAATTTTCTGCTCAATACAACTCCATGATGAGTTGCTCTAGGTCTAAATCCAAGGGTTTTCGTCCTTGATTCAACTCTCTTAAAGGGTTTCCATCCTCCAAGTGCAAGCCTTTGCTTTTTTTGCTTAGACTCCAGGAAAATAATTATCAAACCTAGTCAATGCATCAATTGACCCTTTCTTTGTTTTATGTAGTCCTCCCAAGTGTAGCATCCAAAATTGGGAAGGGAGGGTAACTTTAAGGGTCTTAATAGATCCTTCCTTGTGATCTTTTCCTTTTTTTCCTTTTTTTTTTCTTCTTTTTACAAAATCACTTAAGTAATCCAAAACTCTTAAAGGTCTCCCTTTTAAGTGAATTTGAAAACATAAAATACTTTAACACATATTCACTTAAAAACATTTCAATCCTTACCTCCCCTTATATTTTTCCCTTAGCCCTCACGAAGGGTTTTAAGGCTAAGGGTCTTCCATCATGTTCCCATCAAAAGAGGGACATGACAATCCTCCCTGTCCAAAATTACTTGTCTTCAAGCAATCAAAGCAACCAAAAAGCTATCTCCATGGTTGGTCTTGTGCCAAATTCGAACCTAGGCCCTTTCCAAAGAACAGACCCCTCTTGGTGATTTTTACTACAGCTGCATATGAAGCTTTTGTGTGACTTAAGCAAACTGAAAATGCAAAACCAGCAGTACCTCATGTTGCCACTTCTCCTTATTGACCCCATATATTCAAAAGATGCTTCTAAGATGTGAGAAGCAAGAGAATACTTGGATTTGTCATCATATGGGTGGCTGTAAATTGGTATTCCAGCTAGGTAGTCTTTGTTTGTGAGGGCTTTGATTGCCCTTATGTCCTTATCTACACATGAAACAAACATGTTAATCGAAACAATTTTTTTCTTCCTCTTGAGGGTTGTTGACTAAGACTGGCTTGTGAAACATGGCTGCCAACTTCTAAATTTCACCAAGTATGCATCCCTTATCAACCTTCTTAACCTTACATTCACTGATTTTTCTTTTTTCCATCTTGCTGCCTCAAGTGTACTCTACTCTATGCAACTCATAACAACTGAAAGAACTCTTCAAATTCCTCCCATGATGCACCTCATGAACTGAAAATTTATGCATAGGAATATTAAATCCATTTTCACCCCACCATCTTACTTGAACCTTGGCATTGGAGTGAACCAACTCCTTTGTCACACAACTACCCCGTTTCCTTATAACCTTACAATTCTTGGTTAGAGTAAAACCATTCAACTTCTTAGTGCTTATGCCACATTCAAGAGACATTATGCTTATAAAAAAGAAATCAGATTTGCAAGATATCAAATAGCTGCCCTTCATATGTACCTTGAGGGTTTTGGATTTACAAATTGTTTTCCCCAAGTGTGGATGTTGTTTGCCTTAACAAAGTGGAGTGGTACATGGTCCCATGTCTTTCAAGTAAAACTTACCTTGTTTTGCAAAACCAAACCTTGTAGTGGGCTGTTTATTGCCCCTTTCAACCTTTTTCCAAACATACATACCTAGCTGAAGTGGATCATTCGTTCCCTCCATGTCCTTACTAAGTGCCCCTTTGATTTCAGATTTTTTAGCATGTTCTCCCAACTGGATTGACACTTCATGCAACATGTTTTCAAATCATATGATAGGCTGGAATGGCCCATAATACTCAGAATTTTCTCAATGTGTTAAAAAATCCTTTCCCAATTCATTTTCAGATTCCTTGGTTTTCCCCAAACATGGATTTTTAAGCTTCCCAAACATCCAAATTAAGCACAATTTCCCAACATTGTTAAGGAAAGGGGTGGTTGAATGAATCATTCCATCCCTTGGAAACCCAATATCATTAGTTTTTCCCAACAAAGCTCTCACATTACCATGCATTAGGATACATACTATATTGTGCTTAAAAAACCAGCTGATGGAAATAGAATTTTGGAAAAAAAATTCATACCTTAGAGACTGCCTTAGACTCCTCATATTGATCAATGAAACCTTTTTCTTTCATGATAGTCGGCTGTCCCAACTCAGAAAATAATGTTTGCATAGCTACCCAATGTGAATTTCTTCATTTATTATGTTTTCCATTCTTTTGGACATTGCCCCCTTGGGTGCCCTGTCTTGAAACCCATGCAAAACCACTTCCTTCCCATTGGCATCAAATTTGAGCTCCATGGTTTGATAGTTTTGGGTGTAATCCCCAAGAGAGTGCAACCATTGTATACCAAGCACAAGGTTAGTCTCTTCAATACCAACCACATAAAAGTAATCTTCAATGAGGTGTGTTCCCATCATTATGTTTAGCTTGGGAATTTTTGTGGTACAAGGGATGGTGAAGCCATCCATCACAATTACATGAAAACCATTGAATTCAATAGATTGCAAACCACATAAAGCCACTAATTTTTAATCAATGAAATTATGCGTGGCTCCACTACCGATAAGAATAGTGACTTCCATACCTTTTACACTATCCTACACATGAAATGGATATTACTTAGGGGTACCAGATAGGGAAGCAAAGGTGCCTTCCAAGTCTTCTCCTCCAAAAACTTCCAAGTGCTCCTCTTCATAGGTGGCTGCCCCATCCTCAACATCCTCATCTTCTCCATCCGAATGCACTTCAATGTAGTGCACTTGACCTTTTCCACGGCAATGATGACCCAGTGACCAAGGGTCTTTGCAATCAAAACACAATTTATTCCTTCTTAATTCATTTCTTGTTTCAAAAATCCCTTTTGGCAGCTTTCTTTTCTGCCCCAAACCTTGTTGGTTTGGCCTATCAAACTGCCCTATACCATGCTGATTATGCTTGTCCAATTGCCCCAAAGGAGCTGATTTTGGTGGCCCAAAATTGCTGCCCCTTGGCTGCCCCCAATTATTGTTTTTTGGCTGTCCATAGGGCTTAAAAACATTAGTTTTCTAAAAATTGAAGGGCATAATTTTACCTTGTGGCATTGAGGACTCAAAATCAAGAGCCTTTTGAATGGCTCTTTGGAGAGTGGAGGTATCAAAAGCTTTGACTAACCTTCTAATCGAATCTGTCAAACCTTCCATGAAGAGAACTACTAACCTCCTTTCCGACACATCCATCACCATAACCAAAAGCCTTTGTAATTCCGTTGCATACCCTTCCACTGGGTCTTTTTGTTTTAGTTGAGCCAATTCTCTAAAATGTAACTCTGGATCAGCTCTATCAAATTGTTCAATAATCCTTTTGCTAAATTCCTCATAAGATGAAATGAGTTTGTGACCCTAAGTAACCAAACCATGATACCACCATTCATGGGCAGCCCCTTCCAAGTGCAAGGTAGCAAACTGAATGTCCTCTTTGTCCAACATAGGTCTTAGTGAAAAATAAGTATCTACTTTTTGGATCTAAGCCCTAGCTGAACTCTTAAGACAACAATCAAAATTTGAAAGTGCAAGCTTACCCAAAGCATGGTGGAGTCCTCCTTGGCTGCCCTTGTGCTTGTGGCTAGCCCTAGTGCCTCCTATTTGACCATGCTTCCAAGAAGTGAAAGCTGGAAAATCCATTTGCTCCCTAAAAGGGACTGGATATGTCATGTATTCAGCACAATCTTTCAACAAGGTGTCCCTTAATGAGGGTCGTGCTTCCCCCTCAGGAATGGCCACCACATCCTGCAAAAAAGTAGGCTAGTTAGGCCTATGTGAAGCTCCTTCCATACCCTTAGAAGGTTGATCCAAGACATTGTGACTTCCTGAAGCACTACCATCCGCATTGGATGGCTTGTCACCCTTCAACTCCTCCATTGTTCACACAAATTATGCCATCATGGCCATCATTTGTTCTTGTGTAATGTCCCCAATTTAGCTCACCATGGTTTATGATTGGTTTAGCCTATCATTAGACTTCGTAGGCTAACTTAGATGGTTAGAGGGTCCTTTTTGGCAAAGATCAATGTGTTTTCTCCATCAAAGCCTAGTATGGGTTCAGGTTTGGCCATTCGTTGGACTCAGTTCTTCATACTATTTATAGTAAGTCATCATTTCAAGGAGTCAGGGTTTTCATTTATAGTAGGGCACCTAAACAGGTTATGATTGCAGTGTTGATCCCTTGCACAATTGGTTTAATTAGATAATGAGGGATTTTCTATTTATAGTGAGTCAGTGGTTGATATAGAGGGACCCTTACTATTTTTAGTAAGACAGTTGGATGCATAATGGACACAATGGTTAACTTTCAAATTCAGATGGAATTAAAATATAATTATTATTTGTGGAGTTATGTTATTTTAATTATTAATAAAGTGATTACTTTATTAATAATTATTTATAAAGTGCAATTATAATATAAGGTATTAAAAATCACTTTATGTGTAATGAGACCATGACCCTCATTTAAGTGATTTTTAAGTAATTTAATTAATATTGACTTGGAGGTTGAATATTAAATTATTTGATAAAGGCAATGTACGCACATTTAATATTATTTTATATGATATTAAATGATTAAAAAAGCTCTCAAAGGGGATCAATCAGCGCGTGAAAAAGTATATTAAGGAGGTCAGCCAAGCTTCTTTTCATCTAGATTTTGATAATTTCTTTTGACATGTTCATTGTGGAGGAAGCCAAGGGTTTCAGTCACTTTCAGCATTGGAGAACGAAATCTCTTCAGTGTTTATGCAATCTTGAGGCTGTGAAAGATCAGTTGAATCATTACTTGAGGAGAGCTTCATTCAAGAGTTCTATTTGTGCTTAAAGGTGAAAGATACCATCAAGGGTTTGAATAAAATGAAAACTCTCATTGATTTGCATCATTGAGGTGGAGAAAGATCTTCTAAAGGGTTGTAGCAATTAGAGGAGATAACTCAGTGTTCTCATTGTGCCAAATTTAATGGCCAAAGGCCAAATTTTTGAAGAATCAACTGGATGATGATTTGAGAATAATTTGTAGATTTAGAGCTCATCATTACATCCATACTAAGGATGATTTTTGCATTCTACATATATATTCTAATTTTTTTTATGACAGTCATGGAGGCGGCTAACTAGGAGCCACGATTTTGATTGTGCAAGGGTTATTTGGCATTGATTTCTTTATGAGATTGGAGCGCTCCATTCAAGAGGCCTTGACAATGATGTTTGATGTTTATGAGAGGGTTTAAAGGCTGTGAATAATTTATTATCAGAAGTGCAAGTCTGAAATAGGGGTAACTACCATAGGGGTTCGATTTTGCTTCAAGGAATCCCCATTGCAAGTCTTAGGGCTGTCATCTCTTCATCAATTTGGAGGGCTTCATAACCAGGTTCCTTAAAGGTCATTGCATTGCATTGTAGTGTTATTTTCAAATCATAACATTATTATATCAGACTATAAAGTTGTTGCCATATAACTCATAAATTAGTTGCATATTTGTAAGCTACGAGTCTTGGCTGTTCATGTCTATATTAGCATTGTAACTGGCACATCAATAAAGGAGTGATAATTTTCATATCAAATATTTGATCTATTACTCACGTCTATGTTGTTCATATCTTGCTTACTAGTTTGCATGCCAAGTGTTTGACAAAATGTCAATTGGTTGTAAGTGCACATTTTTTTATTCGAAAAGACAAAAGAATTGCATTTTCACTTTAGTTCTTTGCTTAGACATCTTAGTGATCATTTGCAATCATTTAAATCACATTTGACATCATTCCAAACAAGTATAAATAAATTGAAACTCAAAACCAACAAGCATAGATATTGTATACAAAGTGTTTGACAATATTCCTTAAGGGTTTAAAGCAGCAACTTGAGGTCAAATTACTCAACGGATACTACATCTTGGGCTTGTGTGTACCTATCAAGCCTTTGTTCTTCTCTATTTTTTGCGTCTTCCCTTGTATATCTTGGTGAGACATGTCTTCCATGTGTGTAAGCTTCCCCACGTTCTTCTTACTCCTTAAGTAATATTTTACTTCTCCTTCACCTTCTTGCATGTATCACTACAAAACCCACAACTAGCCAAGATTTGGCTCTGATACCACTGTAGTGTCCCTTCCAAGGAATATTAATTAAACAAAAATTTATTCAACCACTTCAACAATAAAAAATTAATTTTCAAAATTTTTCTCAAATCCTAGCAATCTAAAAATGACAAAATATTGATGAAAATGCCTTGAAATCAGCTCCAAAAATAATATTCCAATTCTCCAAAAAATAGCATAAATTATATCAAAATTATAGGCCAAATAACTAGCTAAAACCCTAATTTTTGGACAAATAAATAGTTGCAAAAATAAGATATAATAGTATAAAAATACGTGTGGCTGATCCACACCCTCCAAAGGTCTTTTGATGACTCTAAAATGGGTTGCACAACTCCAAAACTTAATCACTACCCTTTGGTGAAGTATGAAGCCCTCAAAATGGCATTCACTGCCTTAGGACAACCCTTGTATGCATGTGTCCAGCTCCTCTACTAGTTCACTCCTCCTACAAATGATCTTGGTGTTGAAAACACCCTTGTCTTGTCAATTTTTTGCTCAATATAACTCTGTGATGAGTTACTCTAGGTCTAAATACAATGGTTTTCTTCCTTGATTCAACTCTCTTGAAGGGTTTCCATCCTCCAAGTGCAACCTTTGTTTTTGTTCTTAGACTCCAGGAAAATAATTATCAAAATTAGTCATGAATGCATCAATTGACCCTTTCTTTGCTTTATGTAGTCTTCCCAAGTGTAGCGCCCAAAATTGGGAAGAGAGGATAACTTTAAGGGTCTTAATAGATACTTCCTTATGATATTTTCTTTTTTTCCTTTTTTTACAAAATCACTTAAGTAATCCAAAACCCTTAAAGGTCCCTCTTTTAAGTGAATTTGAAAACATAAAGTAGTCTTTAAAAAATACTTTTACACATATTCACTTAAAAACATTTCAATCCTTACTTCCCCTTATATTTGTCCCTAATCCCTCAAGAAGAGTTTTAAGGATAAGGGTATTCCATCATGTCCCCATCAAAATAGGGACATGACATTGATTAAGGATGAATTATCCTTAACTTCAATAGAATCTCTTTTGGGTTGCAGAACGGGGATTTGAGCTTCATATTTTGCAATATTATTAGAGGAAGCAAGTCAATAGGGTTTTTGAGGCAACATAGTGTTTTGATTATCATTTGTAGAATTGGGACATCAATTCCCCATAGGATTGTTTGAAAAATTGAGAGGATTGAAGGTGGCAGAAGCATTGAGGCCAATTTTCCTGTTCACATTTGAGGCATTATGAGTTTATCTTGGCTTCTGATTTCTATCCATGATTTTAGAAGATTTAGATATGCAATCCAGTTATTTCCACTAGTGGGGATATAAATAATGGCTAGAATGAAGTGTTCTTGAAATTCAAGAGGTAAAACTTTTTAAAGGTGAGTTTCATGAGTGAGGTCTGCATAACTTGCAAGGTCCCATTGAATGGTGGTTTTTTATTTTTGTATAAAAGTGTCGATTCTTTGGTCCCCAAAATCCATTGTTTGATTTCATTCAGATCTATAATTCTGGTAGTCTCTTGTAGTAGGATCATATATACTTTTTATTCTTTCACTAATCTTTTTAGTAATAGGCTCTTGTTGAGCATGCATATTATCCTAGAATTCCATGTTGACATTTTTGCCCCCATAAGGCAAAAATTGTCACCCCTGCACTTCAGAACTTTGCTATGGTGCCAAGTTTATCTTGTGAATCAATTTTGGGGTCCTCAAGTGAGCATTTAAAGCCACCCAAGTGGCCATCTATAGCTAGGGGAAGTTTAGTCATGTAGAGGTTTCCAAGGAGCTTGCTTGATTACAGCCAAATGTGCAACTACAGCCAAGATATTCAAGTTTTAAGTCTATTTGTTTTGTCTTCCCAAGGAATTTTTTGGGTATAAGATGTGGACTATTTATTCAGACATTTTGTCCGAGAGAAAGATCTCTCAAAGGACTAAAAAAAAAGACCAAAAAATGACTAAGTGGCAATCGTTCAAAGATTTTTTCTTTAGGTTTTTTGTCTGAAAGAAAAGAGGAAGAGCACAATTGAGAAGACAAGACAAAAGTCCGAAGGAATAAGGATGGTTACAAAAAACCTAGGTTCCCTACAAAAATCCCAGGTGACTTACAAAAATCCCAGGTTCTCTACAAAAAGCCCAGGTGCCTTACAAAAAGCCTGGATGCCTTACAAACTACCTGGGTTCCCTACAAAAAGCCCTAGTAACTTACAAAAAGCCCAGGTTCCCTAAAAAAATCTTGAGTGACTTACAAAAAGCCCAGATGCCTTACAAAAATCTCGAGTGCCCTACAAAAATCTTGGGTGCCCTTCAATTCTTTTGAAAATTCAGTTCCAAAGGACACCTACCCTTGTAGAGGGCACTTGGTTGGTGAAGTGGAACTTTTCAATTTTTCTGAAGGGCACTTGGTCAGTGAAGAGGACCTTTTCAAAAAAATTGAAGGGCATAAAGGAGAGACAAAAGCCCTTACAGAGGGCACTTGGTCGGTGGCAAGGCCCTTAAAAAGTTTTGAAGGCCACAGAGGAGAGACAGAAGCCCTTATGGAGGGCAGAGACATAAATAGTGGACCCTTCAAAAGTTCCCGAAGGGCATGAAAAGATAGCCAAAAGAGACGAATTCCCTCGGACAAAAAGTTTGAAAAAAAATGGGAGAATAAATAAACCTGGGGAAAATAGACAAAACAAAGGCAAGACATAAGAGCCTAAAAGGAATTAATTTAGGGAAATTAACAAGGAAATGAATTCCTTCAAACAGACAAAATTTTTGAAGGAATAATTAAAGTCAACAAAAAGCCACAAGAAATGAAACAAAGGGACACAAAATAATCCAAATCAAATACAAGTAATGGAAGGGATGGAGTAAGTTGGAACAGAATATCCGAGGAAAGTCAAAGGGAAATCTAACTATGCAAAAGGGTTGAAAATAGATAATTTGATTGGAAGTTGAAGACAAAAATAAGAATCCTACCAAAAATAGACAAGACACAAGCAGAACACGGGAAAAAATAGAGAAAACATGAAGTGAACTGAGCATGATAAATAGCATGAACAAAGACGTAAGCACAAACAAGACTGAGCCAGAACTGAACAAGAAGAAAGACAAACATAGGAATAGATGCATGAGTAAAGATTAAAGTAGAACTGAACATGGACATAAGCATGAATAGAGAATAAAGCAAATGCAAAATAAAGACAAAGGCAAGATAAACAGATGTCATGCACAAACTAACATGAAGTGACTCCAACGAAGTAAATGCGTTTAAGAAAGCAAGCACGCTTCAATTTTGAAAATAGAGTTGTCTTACATGATGAACAGGGAAAGTGTTGAATGTTTCAAACAACAAGGAATTCCATGCATGCACTCTTGCTTGTCTCGAAAGATTGAAACATTCTGACAGTTCAAACGTAATTCTTAATTTGGCATTTGCATTGATTTCATGCAAAGGAAAGCTTTTAAATGTTCCATTAGCTCAATATTTCTATAGTTGGAGATTGGTGTAGCATCATGCATCTTGGGCCCACCATCCATTTTCAATGTCAAAGAGATTTCATGCAAGGCATAAGACAAAAATAGATTTTGTTTGAAGCCTGAAATAACACAAGTTGGACTAAGTTGACCTCCTCTATTTTCAGCACCAATCTCTTAGTTGTTGTATACTTTTCTATATAAGTTGGCTTTTCAGTCTTGAATTTTATCCCTCTCTTGATAAGACCAGACTCTATCATTGATGATTTGTGTAGCCTCTTCAATCAATAAAAAGATTGTACTTTTAGATTTCAAGTGTTAAGCACAGGATATACTGAGAGGGGGGGTGAATTAGTATATCATATATCTTATAAATCTTTTATTTAACCAAATTCCACTTAATCAAACATTCAAAATATGCAATAAAACTCAAACAATAAACCCCACACAAGATAGAGAGAGTCACCAGATATAATGTGGAAACCCAATGTGGGAAAAACCACGGAGAACAATCTCAAGTATATGAATGAGCACAAACCCAAACAATATTCACAAGCCAAGCTTGCAGGAGCACCATACCCCTTTGCCGAGCACCAACTTAGCTACTATTCATGAGCACCAACCCACAAGAGCACCACACCCCTTTGCCGAGTACCAACCCAGATACTATTCGAGAGCACCAACCCCTTTTCTGAGCACCAACCCAGCAACAATTCATGAGCACCAACCCACAGGAGCACCAACCCTTTGTGTATACCATACACCTATCTCTCAATGTTGTTATCTCAACAAATGATAGATCAATACAACATCTCCTTCCTCTCTCTCACTTTTGCTCTTCTAAGCTAGATATAACAAATACAAATCATATTCACCTCTCACAATTGATCTTCTAAGCTAGATATGACAATATCAAATCAACCTCTATCTTCCATATTTACAAATGGATTCTCAAGCCTTTATTTATAGCTTTCCAAATGACCTTTGGCCTTCCCCCTTTGTGACCCTTCAATCCTCATGGAAAATGGTGCCAAAATTGTATGACCCTTCATATTCAAGCCTTTGAAAAGTCATGTGGTGACCCTTCATGACCAAAAACATCCTTCCCACTTTTGTCCTTATCTTTGGTGACTTTTCGTATTCCTCAAAGTGTCCCTTCATGAGAAATTGTGCCCTTACTCTTTTGTCTTCACTTGGTGACTCTTGGTATTCCCCAAGATGACTCTTCATGGAAAAATGCGTCCCATCCTTCTTTTGTCTTCACCGCGTGGCTCTTTGACTTCTCCATGGGCCCTTTTTTTGTCTCATATGCAACCAAAAATATATTTGTTAATATTAAATAAATATTAACTCACATTAGCCAAGATAAACAACATTAAATGCAATGGGGCCTTTATCACCAATAATGCTAGACCTTTGACATCAATGACAATATTTCCAACATTTAGTGCTATTATAGTGTACATTCATTCAATAATTTGCATACATGGTAGATTTCTCTCCATTCCCAAATTCTAATTAGTAACTAGTTGCTAGCTCATCATATTAGGCAGGTCATGTTTAGTGTCCTATGTCTTTTGTTGAAGCTGTAAGTGGATGTTAGGTGGCTGCAAAGTGTCTTGTATTAGACCTATCTCCATTGTTTTCTCTCGCATTTTGGTCATTGGATTGAACCTTTTCATAAAATATTTATGCATAGTGATAAATTGAAATTAAAGGTCTTCATTTTTCCTTGTTTGATTCAGTGTTCAAGGTTCCAAGTAGAGTGGATCAACATTTTAGTGTATCACCATCATTAGGTAGAATTTCTCTTTCAAGTTTCTTTCTCCCTTTTCCATGGTAGATTCACAACACAAAGTAGAGATCCATTTATACATATTATAGGAACCAACCTTCTCTGGAGGTTCTCACCATTGAGGCACCCACCCTCATGAGAAGATTCCATTGTTTCAATTGGAGAGAGGATTGATCATTTCAGCACATCTTCAATTTAGGGTACAACTCCAGGTTAACAAATAATTTTGGCACGCTCGATGGGATCATGAAAAAAGTTATTTGCATAGATTTTTCACAGTAGTGGAGGATATTCATCTACATCTAGTTGCTGAGTTCATAGCATCATTCAAGAAATCCATTCATGCCAAAGGTTACTACAAGATCAGCAAGTAAAGGTATTCTTTTTGAATTTTTAACTTATAAAAGAGCAAGGTCTAGGAGGGCAAATCCATATCCTCAAAGGTAATATTTACCTCCTCATCCTATCATTCTAAACACTGCAGTCCCCACCATCCAAATGGCCATGTTAGAAATCAAGTGTTTACTCCATTCAATAGGGGAAGTCCATTGAATCTAGCACAATTAAATGACATTCATGTATTTGTCCTCAAAAGTATTCCATTCTTTTCAAGAAAAAATCAAATAACCCCTATTAAGCATATCCAGGATGTGGCTAATCTTTGTTTAGTTCATAATGTTGTTGAGGATAATGTTGCTATCAGATTGTTTGTTGCTTCTTTAAAAGTAAAAGCATTACAATGGTATAGAACCCTCCCACATAGATCCGTTTCCACCTGGGATAAATTGGGTGTAGCCTTAGTCAAGCAATTCAAAAACAAATCTGATCACTTATCTTTAATTGAGAAATTAACTGTCATATAGAGAGATCTTCATGAGTTCATGTTCGATTTTAATCTCAAATTCTAGAAGACGTGGACCAAAATACCAGTTCTGATTAGGCCATCCCCTAAAGATGCATTTCTGTGTTTTTTGAAAGCTCTTAATCCTGACATTAGTGTGATGATATAGTCAATAGGTGTTACTACTTTGTCAGATGCTTATGAAGTTGAAATAAGGGCAAAAAATAGTTTGATACAAGCAGATAAGCTTTCTCCAAGACCTCTAATGCCCATATTTCTAAAAATAAGTTATGTACCATCCCCTCAAGTTCCTCAAATTCCATCCTTGGCTCCAATTCTAGCACCTCAAGTTCCTATTGTAGCCCCTACTAGTCAATCTAGTGAGATAGGAGAGTTGAAAAGTTTGCTACAATATTTTGGAAATGAAATAGTATAGCTCAAAAGGCAACAATTTCAATCAAATAGGTCTTATCAACAGCAAAATCAGAACAACTATCAGCCCTTCAAATATCAAAGGTCTATTTATCAGGGTTTCAAAGAAACTAGACCACCCTATCAAGCACAAGGAGCCATAACCCCAGCTAAGCCATATGTTGCTCTTGATCCGAATGTTCCTTCCACTTTAAAAGCTATTGTTCCAACCCCACCTCAAAATAATTTGGTGTAGGATTCAGGTTGGTAGCCCTAAAATCTCAATGATGCTCAAAACCAGGCCTTGGTATCACCAAACATCACCATGCCATAGATGACACAAAAAGAGTTCTCTTTTCAAGGAGGTCAATATCAAGATACATGTTTGACATCACAAAGAGTGACTCAAGGGCAACCTAATGTTATTAATGTAAATTAATAGGTAGATGATCATGTCACTTTTACTCAAGATGTTAAAACTAATGATTCAAGTGGTCAAGTTACAACTATAACCTATCAGAGAACTAAAAGAAGAGATGTTGAGGAAGCCCAAGTAGTAGCAAATACTTCAAGTGCTCCTAGTGTTGTTTCTCAAAGTACAAAAGAGCAGCTTGCTACTCCCATAGCCCAAAAAAATCAAAGTATAGAGGTTAGTAAAGTGCAACAAATACCTCTAATTCATGAGCGGCAAGTACCACAAAAAGTATAATCAAAGGTTAGTGCATCTCAATATAGTATTGTAGATCAAATGAAGAATTATAAAATCAACATTAGCATGTGGGATTTTCTTTCAATTCTAGGGAAAAAGGATAAACTCATTCAAGAACTTTCAGCTCTTGAATTGTCTCCAAAACCGATTAAAAAAGGTGTCGTCTTGACAAATTTAGGTCATCCAACTAAGCAAAAAGTGCAGTAAAGAGATAAAATATCAAATGTGGACAAAATAAAGAAAACTCCCCCTTTTTATCTTTCTTTGATATTGGATAATACTTTGGTTCATAATTGTATGGTGGATAATGGAGCTAGGAGTACAGTGATGCCCAAATAGATTGCAAACAAGCTCAACTTTATTTATGAGCCAAATACTAAAGGGGTATTGCAGTTGAATGGTTCACTAGAAAAAATGGTAGGCATTATAAAATATTTGAAATTGAAATTAGATGCTTGTCCTAACGTTACTATTTAGCAGAATGTTGTAGTGGTGGACCTGCCTCTTTATTTCATTGTGTCTTTCAAGGGATTTCACCTCAAAGATTGGGGGATATTTATCAGCTGATTAGACCTGTTTGTTGTTCAAAACCAAATAGGGCACAAAGATAACAATTCATTCAGAGCCTATTGAACGTTTTCATATGGATCCTTATATGCCAAGTGTTATCAATGCAAATTATATCATCTCAAATGAAATATTACAAACTAGTGATATAGAAAAGGACTCGCCTTTAAATGGAGTTCCAAATTTGTTTCTTGATGAGTGGGCTTCCACCTTGCATGAGCATAATCCCCATAAGCTGATTAAAGAGGAAGGTCTTGTGGTGTGTATTGTCTTCATGAGAACGATGCACCAATTTTAGCCATGGTCAAAGAAGATGAATCTAATGAAGGATTGTGGCAATTATGCTTTGATGGATCAAGATATAATCATGGGACCAGAGCTGGAATGATGTACAGAACAATGGTTTCTCCTTTATTAAATTTTAGTTTGGTTGTTCAAACAACGTTGCTAAATATGAAGCACTAGTTCACAGTTTGCAGTGGGCTAGGAAGATGAAAGTAAATTATTTGCAAGTGTTTGGAGATAGTGAACTTGTAGTCCACCAAGTAAGAAGTTTGAATATATGAAAGAATCTATTGCTTAAATCTAAGAGACATAGAGTTTATGATTTATTGGAAGATTTTTAGGGTTTTAATATTCAAGCAATACCAAGAGATAGGAATAAACATGCTGATAGATTGGCTATTGTTGGGGCACAATTTTATATTCTAGTTGATGTAAAAAGTGACATTTTTCAGTCACATATAAAGGTAGTTGTAAGGCTTTTTATTCCAGATAACCAAGAAAATTGGTAGGTGTTTGAAAATGACAATCAAATTGTTAGATTTTTTCATGAAGAGGCTAAGTTTTCTTTAAAAAATCAATTGAAACACTTATAGTAGTATAGTGATCAAATTGTACAACTGAAAACTAATAAGCTACCCAAGGGATTGGTCACTCTTGAAAATATTTTCAATGAAGATGATGAGCTAAGGAAAGAGAAACCATCCTTGTCAAAAAAGGAAGAGCACTATGCCAATTTAGAGATTGCAGATGGTAAAATTTTAAAATTGGGTAAGGTATGCACTCCTCCACAAAAGAAAGCTTTCATTGATTTATGCACAAGTTTTGTTGACATATTCGCATGGCAGTATAGTGATCTTAAATGTTTTGATCCAAGTTTGGCTCAACATATTATTGAGGTAGAAGATGAAACTAAACCAGTGAGACAAAGACAAAGGCCAATCAATCCAAAGCTTGAGCCTTTGATGAAAGTTGAGCTTCACAATCTCATAGAATCAGCTATTATATTTCCAATCAAGCACTCAACTTGGGTGGAAAACCTCATTCTGGTATTAAAAAAGAATGGTGAGATTTATTTATGTGTTGATTTCCATGATTTAAACAAGGCTTCACTTAAACACCACTATCCATTGCCATCAATGAAACAAATTTTATAGCTTATTGCAGGTTTAGAGAGGTTTTCTTTGTTGGATGGATATAGTGGTTACAATCAAATTTTGGTCAAAGAAGAGGACCAATTCAAGACAACCTTCATGACTAAGTGGAGGACATTTTCATACAAAAAGATGCCATTCAGTTTATCTAATGCTGGAGCAACCTTTCATAGAGCCATGGATATGGCCTTCCAAGGCCTTCTTAACAGGGTTGTGCTTGTTTACTTGGATGAATAACAATGTTTTCAAAAGATGCAAAAGATCACATGGTTCATCTCAAGCAAGTTTTTGAAAGGTGTAGGCAATTTGGGACATCTCTAAATCCCAAAAAGTGTATATTTTTAGTTCATGAAGGTAAGCTTCTTGGACATGTTATTTCAAAGCACGGTTTAAACATAGATTCTAAAATGATTCAATCCATTCTTTCACTCTCCTTGTCCAAAAGAAAAAAGGCTTTGCAAAGTTTCTTTGGAAAAATCAATTTTATAAGGAGATAAATTTCAAATTTCACCACTGTAGCTAAACCACTTACAGCCATGTTAAAAAAATTAGAAATTTAGTTGGTCCAAGGAGGGAGTAATAGGGTTTGAAGATGTTAAGAAAGCCATAGCAAGTGCTCCTGCGCTTTTAAATCTAGATTTTACAAAATATTTCATTCTATATATGTATGATAATGTGGACACCATTTTAGGCATTCTTATGCAACAGAATCATGAATATTTGGAGTAGTCAATAGCTTTTTATAGCTAAGGCTTAGAGGAGTATGAGACAAGGTATTCTTTTGTTGAAAAACATGTCCTTTCAGTTATAAGATCTCTAAAGAAATTTAGGCACATTTTGTCTAATAATAAAATACATCTGATGGTTGCTCATCCAAGCATCAAAGAATTTCTTCTAAACAAAGACATAAATGAGAAGAGGGCTGGTTGGATAACCAAGGTAATGGAATATGACGTAGAAATTAAAGTTACAAAGTTGGTTAAAGGCAAAGGACTTTGTGAGCATCTAGCTCAAGACTTGCAAGAAACTAATGAAGTTGTTTTAGTGTCAAATGATGAAGAGATTGATGTTGTTCACACCTCACCTTTCAGTTGGTTTCATAATTTGGTAAGTTATCTGCAAGATGGTTATTACCCTTCTCACCTAAGTGCTTCAAAAAGAAGGTATTTTAGATTGCAATCAATTCCATTCTTGCTCATTGATGGTGTTTTGTTCAAAAAGGATATTAATGGAATGTTACTAAGGTGTGTAGAACCAAGCCAAACTCAAAGATTACTTGAAGAATTCCATGATGGACTTGGTGGAGGACACTTTTTTGCAAGAACTATAGCACTTAAAATCATGAGAAGTGGGTAATTTTGACCTACTATATTTGGCGATTGCCATATATGGGTTAGGAAGTGCAAACAATGTGTTATGTTTGTAGAAAAAGTTAAACTTGCAGGTATGCCCTTTCAGCCAATTGTAATGGATCAACATTTTGTCTAGTAGGGATTGGAATTTATTTGTCTCATTAATTCTCCTTCGAGTTCAGGGCATAAGTGGATTCTAACAGCTACGAATTAATTCACACGTTGGATGGAAACAATTACATTAAAAGAAGCAAACAAAACTAGCGTTCTTGATTTCTATGAAGGTTTACTTACTAGGTTTGGAGTTCCTTCGACCATTATTTTTGACAATGCAATGGATTTTGTGGGATCTAGGATCAGCCAATGGGTTATCCAACATGGAGTTTATCTCAATACTTCATCGAACTATTATCCATAAGGAAATGACCTTGCTGAATCTATAAACAAAAATCTCATAATGATCATACGATGGACTATTGAATACAATCAGAGGTCATGGCATCTTAAGTTGAAGTCAGCTCTATGGGCTAATATGATCACCTACAAGAGGTCAATAGCCAACTCTCCCTATAAGCTAGTCTATGGTAAGGAAGCAAGGTTACCTATTTCTTTCGAGTTTCCAGCTTTGGAACTAATGCATCAACTTGAGTTATTCTAATGAGCCTATGGAGATTAGGTATGCAAAGCTTATGAAATTGGAAGAGACAAAAAATCAAGCCATGATAGACATGGAAAGTCATCAGGCACAGGTGAAAATAAAATTTGACAAAGGAGCTTCCTCACAAAGCTTCAATGAAGGAGATTTGGTCCTCAAATGGGATGAGGATGGATCCAAACCAAGGCACACAAATTTTGATTCCCTTTAGAGTGGCCCATACATGATCTCCAACTGCAAATCCCACAATGCCTTTCAACTTGCCAAGATGGATGGCCAAGAGATTCCAATCCCAGTCAATGGGATACATCTGAAACATTTTTATTGAAGAGCAAAGCTCTATGTACATAGTTGTTTTTGCCTTCCTCCAAGTGTTGTTCAAGCACATTAGTTTGCTTTAGTTTTGTTTGATAAGTGCTTGTTTGCATATTTGCTTCTTAGTTAGTTTTCCTGCTTTCATGTTTTCCCTTCCTTTTTGAGGGAGAAAGATTACTTTAGCCAAGACCAGGAGGATATTTTTAGTTAGAAATTAGGTTCACCATTTGGGAAATTGAATAGCATTTATATAGCCTCAATGCTCTAGCATATCAGGCATGCTTCCTAATAGAAACGCCAAAAATGTTGACATTTTTTCCCCCATAGGGCAAAATTGTCACCCCTACACTTCAAAACTTTGCTATGGTTCCAATTTTGTCTTGTGAATCAGTTTTGGGGTCCTTAAATGAGCATTTACAGCCACCCAATTGGCCGTCTATAGCTAGGTGAAGTTTAGTCATGCAGAGGTTTCCAAGGAGCTTGCTTGATTACAACCAAATGTGCAATTACAGATAGGATATTCAAGTTGTAAGTCTATTTGTTTTGTCTTCCTAGGGAATTTTTTGGGTATAAGAGGTGGACTATTTCTTCAGACATTTCGTCTGAGAGAAAGAGCTCTCAAAGGATTGACAAAAAGTCTGAAAAAAAGACTAAGTGGCAGTTGTTCAAGGCTTTTTTCTTCGAGTTTTTTTTTGAAAGAAAAGAGGAAGAGCATAGTTGAGAAGATAAGACAAAAGTGTGAAAGAATAAAGATGGTTACAAAAAACCTGGTTTCCCTACAAAATTCTTGAGTGACTTATAAAAAGCCCGAGTTCCCTACAAAAATATCAGGTGACTTACAAAAACCCTGAGTGCCTTACAAAAAGCTTGAGTGCCTTACAAAAAAGCCCAAGTGCCTTACAAAAAACTTGGGTGCCCTACAAAAAACCCGAGTGACTTATAAAAATCCCAGGTTCCCTACAAAAAGCCCAGGTGACTTACAAAAAGCTTGGGTGCCTTAAAAAAAACCTGGATGCCTTACAAAAAGCTTAGGTGCCCTAAAAAAGCCCTAGTGCCCTTCAATTATTCCAAAAAACCAGTTTTGAAGGACACTTGCCCTTATGGAGGGCACTTGGTCAGTGAAGTGGACCTTTCCAATTTTCCCAAAGGGCACTTGGTCGGTGAAGAGGACCTTTTCAAAAGTTTTGAAGGGCATAAAGGAGAGACAAAATCCCTTGCAGAGGGCACTTGGTCAATGGCAAGACCCTTCAAAAGTTCCAAAGGGCACAAAGGAGAGATAGAAGCCCTTGTAGAGGGTAGAGACATAAATAGTTGACCCTTCAAAAGTTCTCGAAGGGCATGAAAAGATAGCCAAAGGAGACAAATTCCTTCAAACTTTTTGTTCGAAGGAATTCCTTCGAACAAAAAGTCTAAATAAATTTGGGAGAATAAATAAACCTAGGGAAATTAGACAAGACAAAGGCAAGACATAAGAGCCTAAAAGGAATTAATTTGAGGAAATTAACAAGGAAATGAATTCCTTCGGATAAAAATTCTAAAGGAAGAAGTAAAGTTGAAAAAAAGCCATAGGAAATGAAACAAAGGGACAAGCAAAATAATCTGAATCAAATACAAGTAATGGAAGGGATGGACTAAGTTGAAATAGAATATCTGAGGAAATTCAAAGGGAAATCTGACTTTGCAAAAGGGTTGAAAATAGATAACCCGATTGGAAGTTGAAGACAAATATAAGAATCCTGCCAAAAATAGACAAGACACAAGCAGAACATAGGAAAAATAGAGAAAACACGAAGTGAACTGACCATGATAAATAGCATGAACAGAGACGTACACACAAATAGGACTAAGCTAGAACTAAATAAGAAGAAATAAAAATGCAAAAATAGATGCATGAGTAAAGACTAAAGTAGAACTGAACATGGACATAAGCATGAACAACGAATAAAAGAAATGCAGAATAAAGACAAAGGTAGGATAAATAAAGATCATGCACAAACTAACGTGAAGTGACTCCAATGAAGTAAACACATTTAAAAAAGTAAGCACACTTCAGTTATGAAAATAGAGTCATCTTGCATAATGAACAAACAAAGCATTGAACATTTCAAACAGTAATAAATTCTATGCATGCACTCTTGCTTGTCTCGAAAGCTCAAAATGTTTCAATGGTTTAAACATAATTCTTAATTTGGCATTTGCATTGATTTCATGCAAAGGAAAGCTTTTAAATGTTCCATCATCTTAAGATGAGCTATATAGTTGGAGATTGATGTAGCATCATGCAGCTTGGGCCCACTTTCCATTTTCAATGCCAAATAGCTTTCATGCAAGGCACAACACAAAAATAGATTTTATTTGAAGGCTGAAATAACACAAGTTGGACTAAGTTGACCTCTTCTTCTATTTTCAGCGCCAATCTCATGGTTGTTGTATAATTTTATATATAAGTTAGATTTTCAACCTTGAATTGTATCCCTCTCTTGGTAAGACCAGACTCTACCATTGGTGAGTTGTGTAACCTCTTCAATCAATATAAGGATTTTACTTTTAGATTTCAAGCGCTGACATAGTGCACATTTATTCAGCAATTTGCATACATGGTAGATTTCTCTCCCTTCCCAGTTTTGATTTGTACCTATTTGCTAGCTCATCATATTATGTAGGTCATGTTCAGTGTTCTATATGTCTTTTGCTGAAGCTGTAGGTGGATGTTAGGTGGATACAAAGTGTCTTGTATCAGACCTCTCTCCATCATTTTCCCTCACATTTTGGTCATTGGATAGAACCTTCTCATGAAATATTTATGCATAGTGATAAATTGAAATCAAAGGTCTTCTTTTTCCCTTGTTTGATTCAGTGTTCAAGGTTCCAAGTAGAGTGGATCAACATTTTGGTGTATCACCATCATTAGGTAGGATTTTCCTTTCAAGTTTCTTTCTCCCCTTTCCATGGTAGATTCACATCACAGATTAGAGATCCATTGATACATCTTACAGGAACCAGTCTTCTCTGGATGTTCTTCTCACCATTGAGGCACCCACCCTCATGAGAAGATCCCATTGTTTCAACTGGAGAGAGGATTGGTCATTTCAACATGTCTTTGATTCAGGGTGCAACTCTAGGTTGACAACATTCCACAAAAGGATCTACATATTATGACTCCCGGTTGATTTCATCCTTACTCTGGTTTTTTTGTTCCCATACTTAGGCCTTCCTTTCTAGGGATTTCCTTCTTGATGCTATGTTGATTGATTCCGTAATCATTTATGAGGCTTTTCTTTTTTTCTTTGATTTGTTTGATAAAGATGGCTCCCATCTCTGAATATGGGATGGGATCAGATCTTTTTGGTTATTCTATGATGTTTTCATTCTCCTAAGTTTCTTTTTTTGACTTGTATTTTCCATCATAGACTAAAAAAATCATTTCCTTTTGTCCTTGATTTTGATCATCTAAAACTTCTATTTGTGTTTGATCAAATAGATTTTCATTGTTCGTAGGAGTTGGTGTGGTGGCAACAAATTCCATTTCATCTGCATCTTGTTCAAGAAGTATTCAAATAGATTAATGAGTTTTATCAATTCTATATGGTCCTCCTTTAGTTTTGATTTTCATGTGTATGTTATCTGAAATTTATCTTCATGATCTACAAGTTTTATCCCCTTCTAACTTGACCATGTTTATAGGGAAACTACACTACAAGTGACATCAATTACAGAACAATAAAAACATATCACAATGCAGCATAGAGGAACATGGGAGTAATAACAACTTTGTATTATTAATAGGTAGTGCTTAGTACAAAATGTGCAGTACATAGAGGACCTAATACAAGCACCTTTACCCTGACATGTAACATGTTATTTTAAGGGCAAAACTCAATGATTGTTGGTTACACAACCGTCAACAACGGAACATAACTACCAAATGCCAACAATAAGAAAACAAGGTTGGCTACACAACAATACTCTTATTTGTAATGATGGTCTACATTATCCCCCTCTTTAGATAAGTCAGAGTCCCTTTTTGACAATACCCATATAAAACAACTCAAGAAGAAGAGGGAGGAGGGGAAGAGGAAGATGCCCTTGGAAGTATTGAAGCTCCAACTTGGTTGGATTCAGAAGAGGTTTCCTCCTCGAACTTGAGTTGCTGAAGTTTTTCTTAGAGAGTGTAGACCTCGGTGTTGTGTTGTTGCAGATGTTTGGCGGCCATAAGTTCATGTTCATGGGAACCTTTGACCATTTTCTCAACTTCATGCAACTTTCCCCTCACCTAAGTGGCCTCTTTCTCAACCATCTATAGTTGGCCCTTTACCTCAATGATCGCTTCCTTATACTCAGCCATACTTTTCATATTTGCATGTGTGAGTTAGGTTGTTGGCTAAGTTGCTCATAGAAGAGGCCATGTTGATCCTCAAGCTACTTCCTCAAAGCTGAATTTTCCATGGTGGCCTTGTCCTTCTCAATCTCTAATCTATGTTTTTCACACATGGATGAATGAAGCAAAAAACATTGATACCAAAAGGTATGCTCAATGATGCACTAAGAAGCCAACACCTGCTACATAAAATAAGTAACCACATGAGGAACTGGAGTGAACAGCCACTACTTATGTATCTCATATGTGTTATGTTATATCCACTTGTACCTGAAATAGATCTATGTAAACTCCAAGTGGCACCTCTCTTGCACAAACTTCTAGATCTATGCTACCTCATTCAAAATCAATTGCATCTATGATGGACCCCCTACAACACCCAAATTCCCCTTCATAGTGGTAAAGCCCTAGAGTGCTTTGACCATTGATCGCATAGCCCACAAGAATTGAGACAGTCTCATTGGGGTTATTACTATCCGGGCTAGGTAAGAACAAAGGAATGAACGCGTCATTTGTAACTAGAACATCTATGGGTCTAGCCTCTGAATGTAACTATGTGGAAACTCCAAACTGAACCTATTCTTGGTCTGAATGCTCTTGTGGTTGTAATGGGTTGATTTGGACATCCAATGTTGTATCAATCAATTTACCTAATTGGTTTGGTCAATCTTCTATATTTCTCTTCTATTTGTTGTCCTTCATAGGTAGGTTGTGCTAGAGGGCCGAAAAAACTCATTGGCTACTAGAAGGAGGATGGATAAAGGAGGGAGCAAAAAATGGCAGCCCAACCTGTATCCACCATCATCCTTGTCCTCCTCATCTATGTTAGAACCATCTCACTCATCCTCCTTCGAAGTGAGCAACTCTATTATTGGCTTCCTATTTTTTCCACTATGCAACATCCAATGTTATAATCCTTAGCATTAGCTAACAAGATACCTAAACATTTCCACTTGAAAACTAATAGCCAACTTGGGTCATAAGAATTGTTTGAAGTAAATTCCATTTCAAATTTGACTTTGAATACACAACATCCAAAAATAGTCCAATGGCATGTTGTGTCATATAGAATCCTTTGCACATAAGGGATAGGAACTCATGAATCTGAGTCAACAAAATCTTTCCCTGGTTGTAAATCTTGCCACGCCATAAAATAAGAATGGAATATATCATCTAAACTAAAATTTTAGAGACTTGAGTGGCCCCCACTAACAAACATTAAATTAGGCCCAAAATAATCCACCAGTCCTATGAGGCAAATAATTCTTTCTTTATACCCTGATACCCTTTGGCCCAATGCATGCCAACTCCTTTGTAGTCATATCTGGCCTATAAAGATTCTCTAAGGCATAGCCCTTCTAGGTGTGTGTAGGGTTACATGTCAGCCTACTAACCAACAACCTATATGATGGCATTCCAAACATTCATTTCAAATCCTCTGCAACATAGGTAATTTTTACTTCTTTGTCCATGCAGTGAACAAAAAAGCATTTGGTTTTCTAGTTATAACTAGAACATCTTCCAAACCAAGTAGGGTTCAAACTCTTTGGCACTAAATAAGGGCATCTTCAAAATTATATATAAAAGCACTCTACACAGTGCCAATATTATTTCATGGTCCTCCAACTTATTGTTCCACCATGTGTGGGAGTCTGTGGCCAAAAGGCTTTGCCAAGTGAGTGTTTTGGGGGTGGAAGAGCCTTAGCTTTAATATTTGGCAAGGTTTTTCCCATTTTATTTTTTTTCGTTGCTCCTTGCTTGGAGCTACCTTCTACTAGTGAAGTTTGCACTATCTTTGGAATTGTGGTATGGGTTTGTTTGGTAATTATATGGTCTTCCCTATCCATGCCAAATTTCTCAAATGCCATTTCCAAGGCATTCTTTTGCCACACAGATGATGATGTTATGGATGAAAGATGAGTTTTTTTTCCTATCATAATTTTTGTAGTAAGCTGCAGTAAAACCATAATTTTTAATAAAAGATTACTTGTTAAAACCCTCCTACTGCAGTTAGTTGGAAAAAGGTTTTGGTCCTTGAATCTTTGAGACTTCTCTAGAACATGTACTTGAACTCCTCTCTAAAGCCAATGCTAATTCTGAATGCATGTTTGCCAAAATATCCTCTACTCATGGAAGAAAAGATATGAATTAATATAATACACATTCTTTGGGTGGTAATGACAACTCATTGTGCGAATAGGTCAATGGAAATGAAAGGCATTGCTTTAATTTTCAATTTTTTTTCTAGCTGTAAATCATACAATTAATTGAATGAAATACATAAGGTGGCGGTGCACACACTATTGGAACTACACATGGGCTCAAACTTTCCCTTATTAGACACTTCTCTAACAAGTCTTGAACTTGTCTTTTCACCTCCTCATTTTCCATAGGTGTCATCCTATATGCTGCCTTCTTTGGCAAACTAGATTCAGGCAGTAGATCCATGTGATGGCTAATGCTCTAAGTGGAAATCCATCTAAGAAATTGATACAAACAAATTCAATAAATTATACACTTCAAGTGTAATGTCACTCATGTTTTTTGTGATCACAACTTGCATAGGTTTGGGGATGAAAGCAAAATATGCCTACTTCTTTGGCTCCTTAAAAAACTACTCACTGAAAACCATAGACTTTAAGACTATTGTCCACCTCTTTTCCTCTTTCCTTCAATGGGTTCAATGTGAACCTCTAACCATCCTTCATAACTGTGTAGGTATTCGCTCTACCCTCATGCAAAGCCTTTCTATTAGCCTGCCATGATCTACCTGTTGTCAACCTAGAGTTGCACCCTGAAATGAAGACATGCTGAAATGGATAATCCTCTCTCTAATTGAAACAATGGAATCTTCTCACGAGGATGGGTGCCTCAATGGTGAGAAGAACCTCCAGAGAAGGCTAGTTCTTGTAAGATGTATCAATGTGGATCTCTAATATATGCTACGGACTACCATCGAAAAGGGAGAAAGAAACTTGAAGTGGAAATCCTACCTAATGATGGTGATACACCAAAATGTTTGATCCACTCTACTTGGAACCTTGAACATTGAACAAACAAGGAAAAATGAAGACCTTTTATTTTCAATTGATCCCTATGTATAAGTATTTCATGAGAAGGTTCGATCCAATGATAAAAATGTGAGAAAAAATGATGGAGAGAGGTTTGATACAAGACACTTTGCAGCCACCTAACATCTACTTATAGCTTCAACAAAAGACATAAAACATTGAACATGCCTTGCATAACATGATGAGCTAGCAACTAGGTATGAATCAAAATTTGGGAAGGAAGCGAAATTTGCCATGTATGCAAATTGTTGAATGAATGTACACTATGCTAGCACTTGAAATCTAAAAGTACAATCCTATTGATTAAAGAGGTTACACAACTCACCAATGGCAGAGTCTGGTCTTACCAAGAGAGGAATGGATTTTGCAAGACTGAAAAGCTATTAATATAGAAAATTACAAAAAGCCAAGAGATTGACATTGGAAATAGGAGAGGAAGTTAACTCTTTATTATCCCAAGTCCAAATTGTGTTGCATGAGTCTTCCAAATTTATCTTTCCTTGGCTTATACCTAGCTGTCTTACATGAAGAATCCTTGGCATTGAAAAAGAAGAAGACAAGATTTGTATGCATGACATCTACAAATATATGTCTTGAAATGAAAACCAGTCAAATCCAAAACAAGAGTAGTCAAATCCACTTGAACTACTAGAACCTTTGAAAGTCTCCTCTTTGCATGAAATCAATGCAAATACCAAATTAAGAAGTACGTTTGAACTGCCAAAACATTTCAAGATTTGAGATAAATGACAGTGTGTGCATGGAATTTTTGGTTGTTTGAAACATTCAATGCTTGCCCTCTCTTCATTTAAGACAACTCTATTTTCAGAACTGAAGCATGCTTGCTTTCCTAAACATGTTCACTTCGTTGGAGTCACTCACATTAGTCTATGCATGATCTTTGTTTATCCTGCCTTTGTCTTTATTCTATGTCTATTTTATTCATTGTTCATGCTTATGTCCATGTTCAATTCTGCTTTAATATTTTCTCATGCCTCTATTTCTACGTTTGTCTTACTTCTTCAGTTCTGAATCAGTCCTATTAGTTTTTTCTTTGGATTTTTCCATGTTCTGCTTTAATTCAAGAATTGGGCTTTATTTTAGTTTTCATCCTTTGGATAAATTGTCTGAAGGACTCTCTGTCTCTTCTCTTTTCTGGGCTTGGCATTTCCTTTTCTATTTTTTGGCCTTAGCTTACATCCTTATCTTTTTTATAAGATTTTTGTCCTCCTGAATTCCTTCAGACTTTTTGTTTGAAGGAATTCCTTCAAACAAAACCTGAAGGAATTCGTTTCCTTGCCAATTTTCCTAAATTTATTCTTTTAGGCTCTTATGTCTTGCCCTTTGGTTTTATTCAAACTTTTGTTGACTTCATATTCTTGTGAATTTCCTATTTGACAATTATTCTGAAGGATTTCCTTAAATTTTCTCATTTCCTTTTTTGCCTTTGTTTTTTATTTCTATTGAGCTTTTTTTCTGGGTATAGCCTCCATCGGACCTTTTCTTTGAATTCCTTCAGACATCCTTTGGAAACAAAATATGAAGGAATTTTTTTTCCATTTGAAGTATCCTTTGCTTTTATGAAGGTGCTCTTTGCAAGGGCTCTTGATTCCCAAAATTACCCTTCGAGCTTTTTGATTTGGTCATGTTAGTCGCCTGGGTGCCTTCTGCAAGAGCAAGGTTCTTCCAGAAGTGCCCTTTGAAATAATTGTAAAGGTCCACTTCACTGACTAAGTGCCCTCCATAAGGACTTTTTATCCTCAAAAGTGCCTTTCAAAACTTTGGAAAGGGTCCTGCTACTGACCAGTGCCCTCCACAAGGGTATTTCTGCCTTCAAAAGTGCCATACAAAAGAATTGTAGGGCACCTAGGCTTTTTGAAATTTTCCTTCGAAACTTTTGTCTTGACTTGAAAACCATAAAGTGAACCAACCCGAAGGGTTACATACCCTTCAGGACTTTTGAATTGGACCTTCCTGAAGGGTAGGTGCCCTTCAGGTCTTCTCAATTGTGTTTTTCCCTTTTTCTTTTAGACAAAAAGTCCAAAGAAAATAAGCTTTGAATGACTGCCACTTAGTCATTTTTTTAGACTTTTACATAGTCCTTTGAGAGCTCTCTCTCGGATAAAATATCTGAATAAATATTCCACCTCTTAAAGCCCAAAAAAATCCTTGGGAAGACAAAATAAATAAACTTATAGCTTTTATTTCTTGGTTATATTTGCACATTTCACTGTAATCAAGAAAGTTCCTTAGAAACCTTTGAATGACTAAAATTCACCTAGTTGTAGATGGCCACTTGGGTGGTTGTAAATGCTCATTTAAGGACCCCAAAACTGATTCACAAGACAAACTTGGCACCATAGCAAAGTTTCAAAGTGTAGGGGTGACAATTTTCCCTTTGGAGGCAAAATTGTTAACACTACCCAACAACATATGACATACATCCATGGGCATTATGCCACACAGAACTTCATCCTTATAAGACCCAATCTAAAAATTCATTATACATTGTTTATTTACTAAAATTTGATGCCCTTTTTACAACCAAGACACCTTGTATGGATTGGGATGTACTAGTCTTTTCATCCCAAGATTTTCTACCATTTTACTAGATACCAAGTTACCTATGCTAGTGTTATCAACAATAACCTTACAACACTTATCTATGGATTGGCATATGGTCTAGAACATATTTTTTATTTGCACTGGTTTATTCTCCTCCTTGGTTGGTTTTAGTAACATTCTCTTTATCATGAGAGCCTCTCCATACTCTGGTTCCTCCATGTGATTTGGGGATGCATCACACTTCTCATATGCTTGTGCAATGTGATTACTTCTTTCATTTATCCTACTACTATTCTAAAATACTTTTGGACATTCATAAGCTCTATGTTCAACATCTCCACATTAAAAGCACTTACCCATGAATTCTTTACCTCTTGCACCACCAAATTATCTTCTTCCTCTTGAAGGATACCCTCTTCCTCTATGTTTGATTCTAGTTTTGAGAAGTTATAGCTTCTCCTTCATTAGTGTGATGTCCTCTACCTGTGTTTTCTTGTCTTTTTCTTGAGAACCTTCCAATACCTTTTGATGTGTTTTGTTCCCATCTTGACAACTTCTCTTTTGCCTTCAATGCACATTGATAGGCTTGTTCTACTAACTTCAACTTAAACAATCCAAACTCATCTTGTATGGAAATATGAAGAGCATTCATTTACCTTGCGATTTTTTCTTGGTCACTTTCATTATGAATAGATCTAATAGTGAGCTTGTAAAATCCTTTTGTGTAATATTTTAAACTCATTTCTCTTTGCCTCAACTTATACAACTTTTTGAACAAACTCAGTTGATAATCAATAAGTAAAAATTTACCTTTGAACTTTACAACCATTATTTCCCAAGTATTGATTTTATCTTTGCCTCTTCTCTCCCTTTCTAGCTACAGATGATCTCACCACAAGGATGTGTGTCCCTTCAACTTGGTGCAAGAAAACTTCACTCTCATGGGATTCTCCAATGACTCAGCCAAAATATTTCTCCACCTATGTGATCCAATCAATGAGACCCTCAGGGCATAAAATTCCTCCACAACTGGGAATGTCCAACTTAGGCTTGCTACCCAACTTAGAAATTGCCTTTAGAAAACTTTCTTTAGGTTCACCTACTCTCTCTTCAACCTAAATCTCTTGTGCTCCTCCATCATCACTTATGTTTGTAATATTAGTTCCTCTCCTTTGTGCAATCTCCACAACATCTAACCTTGTTTGGATTCCTCTCAACATCTCTGCCAAATTTGAAACTTTAGGTGTTCTTCCTCCTCTTGCATAGGTTTCCCCTCTATGTTCTATTTATATCCCTCACAACCCTCAACTATGTGCCATTTATATCCCTTTCAAATCTCAAAAATAACTATGTAGGATTCTCTTTCACACTCTGCAATGTGACTCAACTAGAGTCTCACACACTCAACCAAACAAGGCACAAGCTTGTTATGATACTAATTGATGTAGATGGGAATGAGAGGTCTAAATTAATGGTCACCTTACTCCAGACACAATGTCTCTCAAAGGGGACATACTTTAGACACAAGCTCAAATTAGAAACAACCACACACACATTCTTTATTGATGAATGACAAAATTATAGAGATTTCATACACACACTTGCTTTCCTACTAAACTATGAAGAAGAAAACACATTATTAGTCTCTCATGGACTAGTAAGATTCTTTGTTCTAGACATACATCACCCTAGCAAGCTCCACAAGTCCTCTCTTCTCTATCACTTGCTCTTTATTCCTAATTTTTGAACCAACTCCACCCTATCTTCCTTGGAGTTAGAACTAAATAAATTTATCTCTTCAATTGACTCTTCTTAGCTCTTACCAACTAATCCAAATCTCACCTAAACAATTTAAACTCCTGCAACAACATCAACCACTGCTTGTCTGACCTTAGATAATGGCCTTGTTGACTAAGTATAGTAATTCCTAGTAGTCTACATAGAATGTGAGGGGAGTTTCTAGTAGGTAATGTCATAACTTCTCCACTACATAAATCATGCCATATAATTCTTCTTAGCATAAGACAATATCCATTTGGAAAAGAACATGGGGTGGTCCAACCCTTGAGTTCCTACTATTGAACACAACTATCTACTAAGAGGGGGAGGTGAATCAATAGATAAGATAAAAATTAGTTCTTTAATACAAATATGGGAGTATATGCAATACAAAAAACAAATGTTTAGATCATTCACACACATAAGAGCTCATTACACATTATTTTTATGTGGAAACCCAAAGGGAAGAAAAACCACAGTGAGAAAAACTGCTAGAATCTACTATTCTAATCTAGCCTCACAGTTAAAAATGCCTCACTGGCAAACCTCATTGGTTACATTCAAGAGCACTCACTCTAAGGAAGCACCCACTCCCTAACTAAGAACAAACATAGTCTATCTGATGGCATCAACCAATCAAAATTTAGAAGCTATGACTTCAAGGTACAACAGAATCAAACTCTATATCTTTGTTACAAGTCTTGTGTGTAACTACTCATACTACGCACCTTATCTCTAAGTCCCTCTCTTTAAATCTGCCTCTATCTTACTTTGTGTCTATATGTATATCTATTTGACACACTTTATCTTTCTTTCTGCACTCTTTTCATATTCTCTATGATGTCTTAGTCTGTGTCTGCATCTTTTGTTTGATACCCTTCATATTGTACTGATGCTTGCCTTCAGTAATAGTAATAGGAAATTAAATAGTGATGGCCTCTCACTTACCTTTTTCATGAAGTTAATATATATGATAAAGCTTCTTTATTTAGGGTTAGCCACCACATAGTGTTCACACTTAGACTACTCTTTTATGGTTCTAGTTCAAGATTCTTATTTAATGCAACTTGACATGTATGCTTTCTATGTCTCGATTCAAGGGAACCCACCACTTTTTATTATTTACTATGGTAATCGTCTTTGCCAAATCTTAAATGCACGTGTCTTCTAATCATAGATTGATCAGTTGGATCGATCAATCTTGGTCTCTATGTCAACACATCAAGCTAACCATTTATTTGGTCATGTCTTTAAATGAGGATCATTGATCTTGTCTTTAGCACCATCCACAGTCTATCTTGCTCTATTAGATCTTTTGTAGCATTAGTTCAACTTTTGGCCTACATCCAACAATTTCTTTATATAATCTCTTGCAAGTCTTTGGATCTCCAAAATAGGGTTCATTTAACCTCACTCTTTCATTAACCATCGAGCTCCTTTTTGCATCTCGCTATCTCCTATATAATTGGGTCACTTTCATTCCTTTCTATCATCTTAGATATGCTCAATATTTATCTCTCTAATGGGCCATTAACTATAGATCACTTTGCTCCACTGACTCCACTTTGCTTCATTAGATTTTTCTTATCAAGCTTCTGTGTGTCATCCTATTTCAGAAGATGCATGATCTTTATCACGTCTTGATCATTATTCTTTGGTATGTTGACTTCATCTCATTTTCTTTGGCATCTATGTATTTCTTTCACATTGTTGATCTCTTCAGACTTGCTCAACCTTTATCTTTCTTTAATCCTTTAGCACTTTGAAAGTGCCTTATGTCCTTTGGAACTATCCTTTGGGGACCTTGAAATGGTCCTTGATCCATCTAAACTTACCCTTCATCACTTGTGAGAGTGCCCTTCAAATCTCCCATAATTAACCTTTGGGATTTGTGTTTGGGGCACATACCCTTTAGAGCATATCCTTCGAAACAATTGTTATGGGCTGTGTCAAGTGGAATTAGAAAGAATTTGTCGGGACCTATTTCCTTCGAAAACTTTCTTGTGGACATTTTGTCTGACAAAGTCTAGACCATTTTCTCAAAAAAATTCCCAAGCTTGCAAAATCGACTAAGTGAGGAGACCAAACATTTTTCGAAGCACTATTTCCAAATACATGAAAATTTGTAAAAAATGACTAAGCCCTACTTTACACTTGCATAACTTTTGCTTCTCTCATCTTCAATACATGAAACTTGGACCACCAAGACTAGGCACAAACCTAAGTGGCTTGGTGTGTTTTTTTCCTCTAGATGCTGCCAAGTATGCAAATGTTATCACCAACAAACTATGTACTCAGCCATATCCAAAAAAAATAGTAAAGGCATTTATATGACTATTCATGGAAGTCAACGTACACACAAAACTCCTTGAGGTCTCTACAACTTGACCATTCAGCTCAACACCTTTGTCATTAATGCATAATAGCACATGCTACCTTTGACATCAATGACTATGTCCAACACCTACTTGTGCTGAGATAACACCAATAGCATATTTTGAAGCATTGGCATGCACATGGAACTCCTTGTCCCAATCTAGATACACAAGGATAATTGAACTAATCAGGCATACTTTTAGTTCCTTGAAATTTTGCTCTTGCTTAGTGGACCATACGAATGGGAAGATCCTTGTTATAATGTCAAGGGGATGATAAAATTAGGGAATTTTTTTGATGAAGCATTAGTAATAACCAACATGACCCAAAAATAATTGTACTATTGTGACATCTCTTAGTTCTTCCATTTCCACCATTACCTATATCTTGTTGGGGGAATTTTTGCTTTACAAACAATATAGCCAAGAAGTTTTCCTTGTGGAACCATAAACCTACACTTATTCGGATTAAAATCCATTTTTTATGTTTAGTGACATTACACTCTCTGACATGGCTTGTAGATGGAAGTCTGTAATATCCTCAAACACCAGCAAGGAAAATGCCAATAAGGAAGTCATCCCACATGCATGGAGTGCCACTATGAATAAATTAGCCATCTATTCAAGTCATCCTTGGGAAGTATCAAGGGATGCCACCACTCGGGAAGACCACCCCTTGGGAAAGGACATTTGGAGGGTATTAATAATCATGGTAGGAAGGGGATCATTCAATCATGTATTCAAATATATAACCTTATACAAGCATCATGCTTTACAATTGCTCTTAAGGATGAAACCCCTTAATTGTGTAACCCAATTTCAAGGATGAAAACCCTTATCATCATGATAACTCAAGGACAAAACCCCTTGAGGATTCACATTATATTATCTGAGATCTGAAAACTCTAAATGTAATGTCATTTTATTATCTAAATTATTATTTCAAGTATAAAATCTATATTTATCTTAATCAGATTTCCAAAGATTCCAAATGTTAGTATAATATTCCAATTAGGAATATTACAGTGGTATCAAAGCTTTTTCCCTACCAACCTATGGGGAAAATTTCATACAAGGTGATGATAAAGAGATCCGCTATTATTTAAGAAATAAAAATAAGGGCTTCGATCAGCAAAGGGAAGAAATCTGAAAGGGAGAAGAAAGAGCAAATATGGGAGAGAAGAATCAAGATAATGAATGGATTGATAGGCTTATTCAAAGACAAGAAAAATTGTCTAATATAATGACTCAGCTCTTGCAATGCAATCTATGATAAATCATAGACATCAAAATGGAGAAAATAGTCATTCTAATACTCGTAATAATCAAATCCCTCAAAAACCAACCATGTGTTCACTTCAAATAGAACTTTTCAGCCTAAATTTATTTTAAGAGAAGAATTGATTATGGAAGAAGAAACCCAAACTTCATTGGGAGAGGACATTGCATCTAGTTTTGAAGAATATCGAGCCCTTTAAGATGAAATACAGAGAGAAATACCACTCACAAATTTCATGGCAATGAAAATAAATTGAAATGGTACTAGAATGGAGCATAGACCCCAAAATACTCAAAGAGATCTTCAACATGCATTGGGTAAATATAATTTGTCTACTTTTGATGGCTCTAATAAATGCACAACTCGAACATGGATACAAAAATTGGATACTTATCTCTCTGACCTATGATGGAAGAAGGGATCAAATTTGCAACTCTTCATCTTGAAGGAACAACTCATGAATGGTGGTATCATGGATGGAGTACACAAGGGCATGATCTCATTAAATCATATGATGAATTTACTGGGAGGTTGATTGAAAGATTCAATATAATTGACCATAAAATTCATTTTTGGGAATTGGCACTATTAAAACAAAGTAGCAATGTATAAGACTATGTGGCTGAATTTCAGAGGCTCACCATGATGGTTCTGGACATTACTGAAAGGAGGATTGTAGTATTGTTCATGGAAGGATTGATTGAACCACTCAAGGGTTTAGTCAAAGCCTTTAATCCTTCCTCCAAGAAGCAATCAAAAAGATATTGGATTTGGATACATCAAAACCAAAAAATAAAATTATGCCATTTTTACAACCAAGAATAGTCAATAGTGGAACAAAGGACAACACCATATGGCCAACACAGAAGACCATTTCAATCAGGAGGATTCTAACCAAGAGATCTACCTAAATTAGGTAAGGAGATGAAAACAAGAAATGACCTAAGGTGGAAAAACTTATGCTTCACTTGTAAGTAACATTGGGTACCAGTTCATCATTGCTTGGGAAAGGGGCAAGTCATATACGTTGAATTTGTGTCAAATGATGAACCCGATGAAGAAAAAGTTAAATCTGAAGAAATAGTTCATGAACCAGGAGGGAAAAGGACATGGGAGATTACCCTTGCGACCTTATCATGGGCTCCAAGATACCATCCCTTTAGAGTAAGGGGGAATCTACAAGGATAGAAAATACCATATTGATAGATAGTGGGGCCACCCATAATTTCATTGATGAGAGATTAGTAAAATGGGTTTAAAAATAGAAGAATTTCAAGGTTTTAAGATAAAAATTCTTGATGGTTATACCATTTCATGCACTTGAATAATTCCACTACTCCATCTCACATTGGGGAGACATCAAATAAATGATGATTTCTATGTAGTAGGCATTGGTGAAACAAATTTGGTACTAGATGTTCAATGGCTACACTCTTTGGAAGAATTTACCCAAAACTATCAAACCATGGAATTAAAATTTAAAGTAGATGGGAAAGAAGTAGTTCTTCAAGGTATGGCTAATGGACTTGTTGGCCATTTTTGGCCCACATATCAAAATTTGCCTAAGTATGAAAAAGGGAGCTTTCGGGCAAGAAAATGGCAAGTCTTTGGGAGAACTTTGGGTTTTCCAATAGTGACAACTTCGAGTTTCTAAGGGCACAGTGTAAATCAAGTTTCCAACAGTGCTTGACTACTAAATGTTTTATAAGTAGAAGTAATTCAAGTTTACGAACGTGAATTACTCATGGACAGTGTATTTTAGGTTCTCCAAGGAGCATTACTTGATTAATTCATAAGTTGTGAGCAGTCAGAAGCCTAAAATAAGTAAAAGGGATTGACAAACCTGATTTGGTCTCAAAAAATAGTGCTTCTTGGGTTCTTCAAGGGATAAGTCTTCTCCAAAAATGTGAAGGTACACTTCAAAAAGGCATTTTCAAAATGTTGAAGGGCCTTTTTTGGCAAAAGGGATCTTTTCAACATTTCCAAAAGACCAATCAACTTTTTTGAAGGTCACTTTCATAAATTCGAAGGGCTTTTCCTTCTCCAAGTGGATAGTTGTAAGCTTCTCGAAGGCTATGTTACCCTTCGGAAGGACCATTTCAAAATTCCTGAAGGGTATCTTTCCCTTCGGGAAGATCATTTTTGAAAGTCTGAAGGGACATTCAAGAAGCCCAAAGGGTCTCTCACTCTTTAGGAAAGTCCATTTTAAAAAGTCTAAAAGGTAATTCCAAAGGAAGAGAGCAAGAGGGAAGCTTCGAACAAAAAGTTTGAAGGAATTATTTTGGACAAATTGTCCTAAGGAATTCCTTTAAGAGATTTTCCTGAGATAAATAGGAGCCTACAAGATAAAGAAGACTTCAAGATGGACAAGTACAAAGTAAGCTGGGAAAACCCAAATTACTTTGCATAGAGTAAATCAAGTTTCTCCAAGTACTTTACTTTAAAATATTTTTAAGTAAAGGATCTGAAAAAGTCCAAAGTTGGAGAGATTAAAGAACCCAAATTACTATGCATAGAGTAAATCAGGATTCTTCAAGTGCTTGACTTAAGCTTGGTTTAGCAACACGAGAATCATGATGCAATGAATGAAAGGATACCACATGGTGTAATCTAAATTAGAAAGGTTCAATCAATAAAGGACAAGTGGCACAAGGATGACTAATGAACATGGGAGAGTCCAAGCAGTTGGTAGCTAAAAATTATAAAGGCTCTTATCTGTTAGAGTTCGCTCCCCACTATCACTATTTGATGCTTAAATGTAGCATGGCTGAAACACACAAAGACCTGCATCCTTTCAACAGGGGACACAAAGAGAAAGAATCCATACCAATCTTGAGCGCAAATATTAAATGCATCAAGCCAAGAAGAGACATTCTAGCTGCTCACAACATGGCTTCTCAGATGCGCCAAAGAAAAACTTTAAAATGGGAGGGGCTCGAGAGGATTATTTAATGATCTTGAGCAGCACATTTAGGGACAACAAATAAGTACAACATCAAAGTTACATCGATAAGTGACTTCTTTCTTTCCCTTTTCTCTCCCCCCTTTTCTATATAAATAGATGCCTTGGAGCCAAGCAAATGATCCCTGAATTGGTGATAGAACTACTCTATAGAAATCACTTTGTAAAAGACTCTTTTGAAGCAATATAAGGAAGACTTTTTGGTTTCTGGTTAAAACAAATGTGCACATTTGGTTTCATTTTCATAATTTATGATTTTCATTCATCACTTGTGATTTTTTCCAGCACCTTGCTTTTGATCCTTTCAGTTTTGTGCAGGATTGCATGAAGTGTCTTTGTGTCAAGCTCTCTTTGAAATGTTGCTAGTTCATAGTGTCTCCCATAAACCTATTTTTTTCATCCTTCAAAGTGAAAGGCTTCCTTCAACCTCCATGCAAAAGCTCCATGCCTATGGCCTTGAGATAGAATCAGAATAGCCTGTGTCCTATTTGGGATCATCAGTAGTTGGCTCTTTTTCTAGACCAAGTGGATCACTTCTTTTTAGTGTATCACCTCCCTTAGCTTAGATTTATTTTTAGTCATCCTCCTACCCCCTTTTCCTTAGCCATTAGTATATTTTAGTGTGGGAATCAAGAGCTGAAGTGAAGCACCTAAAGAACTAGCCTCATAAAAAAGCCTAGAGGTTCAACCTTACCATAGGATACACACATCTTGAGGTTGTCCCCATGCTTGTAGCTAGAAGTGAGAGAGCTTGAATAACTCTCTCACAAGGGTGAAATTCCAAGCTATAACAGGAGCCCCCCAAGTGATTACAATCAAGAGGATGGAAAGGACATTCAAGTAAGGCTAAGTTTCATGGGTGGCCCAATGTTTTATGAGCTCTAAAAAATCAGAATAGCAAATACACTAAAGACAGTCAACCCATAATTGATAAACATGCTAAAGTTTTTTAGAACATCCCATATGGTTTGCCACCAGATAGAGGGTTTCAACATAGCATTGAGTTAGAAACCAGTGCCAAGCCGATAATAATCACACCTTGCCACCACCATAGAATCTGTGAGAAGTTAAGAAAAAAAAGTATCAAAGAATATTTAGTTCATCAGAAGAATTTTCCAATAGAAGATACCACAAGGGAAGGAGCAGTAGTTCTTGAACATCTCAATTTACAATTTCTTGAGGACAAGCAATTTTGGGAAGGGAGGTCTATAATATCCTCAAACACCAACAAGGAAATCGCCAATAAGGAAGTTGACCCATATGCATGGAGCACCACTATGAAGAAATAACCATCTAGTCAAGTTGTCCTTGGGAAGTATCAAGGGATGTCACCCCTTGGGAAAGGACATTTGGAGGGTATTAATAATCAACAATCGGTAAAAAGGAAATCATTCAATCATGTATTCAAATATATAACCTTATACAAGCATCATGATTTACAATTTATCTTAGGGATGAAACCCCTTAATTGTGTAACCCGATTTCCAAGATGAAAATTCTTGTCATCATGATAACTCACGGATGAAACCCCTTGAGGATTCACATTATAATATTTGAGATCTGAAAAATCTGAATTTAATTATATTTTATTATCTAAATTATTATTTTAAGTATAAAATCCATATTTATCTTAAATGGATTTCCAAGGATTCCAAATGCTAGTATAATATTCTGATTAGGAATGTTATAGAGTCTTGGTTGTTGTAAATCAGCCAATCATGCAAGAAGATTTTGAAGTTTTTAGTTGCCATCTTGTCAAATATGTACAGGGTAATCTATTGGAAGGTAGTCATAGCATTATTTTAAGTATAAAATCTATATTTATCTTAAACAGAATTCCAAGGATTCCAAATGTTACAGAGTCTTGGTTTTAGTAGATCGGCCAATCATCCAAGAAGACTTTGAAGTTTTTAGTTTCCATCTTGTCAAAAATGTGCAAGATAATTTGTTGGAAGGTAGTCATGGCATTATAGATTCTGAATGGTATCTAATTGTAAGCATAAACTCCCTCTTCTACTATGAAAATGGTCTTCATTTTATGTGCTTCAGCTATGTTAATCTCATCATCAAGGATGTCCCTAGCAAAAGAGGGACATGACAATCCTCCCTTCCCAAAATATTGTCATGTCCCTTTTTGTTAGGGACATCCTTGAAGACCCTTAGCCTTAACCCATTTCCCGAGGGTTAAGGGAAAAGAAAAAAAAAGAAAGGGAAATAAGTGGTTTTGAATGAACACATGTAAAAGGTAATTTATGTTATAAGAGCCACTTAAGTTGGGGCCCTTGAAGGGTCATGAGCACCATCTGATATAAATAAGAGTTTTAAAATCAACCTTCTTTATGATTTGAATATATGTTTCCTTCCCTTTTGGGTGTGCCCCTTGAGGGGAGTTGTATAAAAGCAAAAGAAGGTTTCAATTGGAGGCATGTTAATTTGGATATCAAATCTTATGTTCAAGTATGTCAAGCTTGAACAAGTGATTTGAGGATAAAACCATTCAAGTGCACAAAGAATTTTGGGGATGAAAACCTCCATTCTTCCACATAAGGCAGCTCTATTCAAGGGATATATTTGTGCTTTAGATTTGTGGATTACAGATTTACACCCTCTCCTAGAGTGGCGACTTGCCTTGGCAAGTGTGGGTGTGTGTTGAGGTTGTGTAGCTTACTATTGGAGGCCATTTACATGTTTTTGGGGAACTCTAGAGAGTGGCAACTTGGACACTTGTGTTGAATAACTCGTTAAAAGCTACACTACAAGGGAATGACCCTCTCCTAGGGTTTGTGAATTTATTACCAAATTATCCCAGCTAGGTCAAATTAGCTTGGCATTGATTTTCTAGGGTTTGGAGGGCTATTTTGTACTCAAAAAATATTTTGAATTTTCTATATTATTTCTTAAAATTTATTTCTAATTTTTGTGAGGGTTTTGGAGGACATTTAGACCTCAAATATATTCAAAAAATTCATAATAAATTCTACATATTTATTTAGTCATTTTGGTGTAATTTATGAAGGTGAGATATTATAACCATTGTCATAAAAAGGTTGCCATAAATTACATTGAAATTTTGTACCTAGGTGCCTAGGGTTTGAAGATTCATCCCACATTTCCAAGGGATAATTTGTATGATTAGATATTCTACTTAGTGTGCTGAGCTTAGCATATTTTTATGCTAATTTTGGGAGTGTTATTATAGCTAGGGTCTGTTGTTACAAAAATTTCCAAAAAAATCTAGAATTCAAAAGATTGTCCTATTTGGGGACATTATAATATGTTTAAACACAAGATTAGCCATGCTCTAGTATTAGCTTTGCTAACTTGCAACTGCCCTTTGAGGTGGAAATAGATGTTAATAACTAGGCTATGGGAGTTGTTCTATTTTAAGGAGGTAAGCCCATGAGTAACCATTTAGAGTTATTTCATAGTGAAATTCTAAATTATTGTATATATGATACGGAACTATATGCTCTAGTTCAAGCAGTCAAGAAATGGAAAAATTATTTCATGGGTAAGGAAACTATTATTCATATGGTCACCAACCTCTCCAATATTTTCAAGCACAAACTAAGCTTCAATAAGCTAGACACTATAGGTGGATGCGATTTTTGCAACAATTTCATTTGATTATTGAATATTAGATAGGTATGACTAAAAAATTAGTTAATATGTTGTTTAGACCATAAATCTTCTTAAGTCTTTTATGTGTGAATCTTATATAGATGGATTTGAGCACGGTGTAGATTTTGGGAAACCATTTCTTCAAGTAAAAAGGTCCCAAGGTGTAGGTTTTAAGCCCAATGAAGATTATTACCTTCAAGATGGGTTGTTTTACAAGTTATGTAAGCTTTGCATGCCCAAGGAGGGACGGAATGAATGAATGATTTTAATAACGTATATGAGACTACGTAGTCTATGGGACCAAGTGCTGCAACAAAGTTATTGCAATGTTCCCTTCTCAAGATTAGAGCAGTTGAAGACCCTTAGCCTATTTTCTTGTTTCCCATAGGCTAAGGCAATGAAGAATCAAGTGAAACATTGGTTCTTTATTCAAGTTGTCAAAAGTGCTTTATTTCAACCTTTTTCTAATTTTGACTTAAGGAAGGGACCTTTTGGTCATGGACAAGTTAGCCCTTAAGTCAAATTATAAGGAAATTATTTTTTGAATATTTAAGGTTTCCTCTTCAAGTGGAGCGCTCCCCTTTTGTGAAGGTCTTTTGGAGGGGAAGGATATAAAAGGAAAAAATGAGGTTCATTTTGAAACTTATGTTATTTTTTATCAATGAAAATTATGAGTTTGGGCAACTTGCTTGACTTTCAACCTTAGAAGACGAAACCCTTCTTTGGTATTCTGAAGTTGAGGATGAAAATATTCAACCTTTAATGAGGTAATTTCATTTCATAGGTCATTGTTGATGCTATGGATTACACCCTTTGAAAGAAAACTTAGCTCCCTTCCTCCATGTGGCACAATGAAGACATTCCTCTTGCTATGGGTAGCAAATATGAGGAATGAATCTCTAGATTAAGGACTAGTTACCCTTGATGCACCTTGAGGCCTTGGATTTCTACTGCTAACAATGGTGGGGGTGAAAAGAGAGAGGGATAATATAAAAGTAGAACCTAACTAAAGTGGTGATGCACCAAAATTGACTGGTCTACTTAGTTTTTGCCTACACTTTGCACCAAAAGAAGCAAACAGAGACTTCATTTGAATAAGAAACTAACTACATCAATGCTTCAACAAGGGGTTTTATGGAGGTATAAGGAGGAAGAACCTATCATAGGTGCACTAGAGACACATTGTTAGATAGTTGCTCACCTGCATGTATACTTCAACTTGGGAACTTCTTGTTGACCTACAGAAGAGGATCTATAATACATGGATATGCTAGCATCAACCTATGAAAGAATTAAAATAAATGACTAAACTTAAGACAATACACAAGCATATGTAAAAGTGCAAGCTCAAATGGAGGTAAAACACTTCTTTTTATTAAAGGTAAATTTCTTCAGGGATTCACCATAAAAAAATAAGAGAGCCCCTTCTCAAAAAAGAGGGGTCACAATATATAGACAACTTTGGAAAAAGATCCTTGACTAGTCCAGAGAAAGAGGCCCATACTGCATTAAACACTCCTGCAATGAAGAATGCATCCATGTTGTCGTCTCTCCATAAATGTGCCTATGAAAGATGTTGTTCCCAAAATCTATCACTTGTTTTTGTGGATAACATGCCGATCATTTTGGTCATATAGGCCAAAATGGTCTCTTTCTTTCTTTCAAAATGTTTTGAGTAGTTAAGTTTTTCAAATAGTCAATCCTTTTCAGCTAAGGAAGTCATAGGTTTAACAGGTAGGATTTCTTCAAAGGAATTTTAAAACACTTAAGGCATTTTCTTAGTGTTTTGAGGATGGTTCAACGCAAAGGTTCGATCAAAAGACTTAACGGTGGGCTTCAAACAATTAGAATGAACAACTTTGAACCGTTGAACCATTGAACCCCACCTCCACAAGGTTCAAAGGTTTAACGAGTTCAAAGGTTCAATGACTTCGGTGAACTTAAAGAAAAGAAGGATTCAAAGAGTTAAGATTGAACTGTTAAACCATTGAACCTTAAACTTCAAAAGAGTTCAAAGGTTCAAAGGTTAAACAAGTTCAATAAGTTCGATGAACTTAGAGAATAAAAGGATTCAAAGATTGAACCGTTGAACCTTAAACCAAAAAGAGTTCAAAGGTTCAAAGGTTCAACAAGTTCAATAAGTTTGATGGACTTAGAAAATGAAAGGATCCAGAGAGTTTGAAAATTCAAAGGATTCAAAGAAATAGAATGAACCGTTGAACCTTGAACCAAAATGGTTCAAAGGTTCAAAGTTTCAAAAGGTTCAAAGAGTTCAAAGTTCAAACAGAAGATTCGAGTGAATGAAAGAAGCAAAAGATTCTAGAAAGAATTTCAACCAAATGGTTCAACCTGTTGTCCCCAAAAAATGTCACTCATTTTTGGGACAACCTATGGACTATTTTGGCCCCGCACAGACCAAAAAATTGTCTCTTCCATTTTCAAAATTTGTCCTGAGCATTCAAATTCCTCATTTTTCAAGCTTCTCAGTTTCTATAGACTCTGTGGGCTTAAAAACTATGGACTCTATAAGAGAGAAGCGCCAAGTAACCAGTGACATCCCCATGAATGTCAAATTCAAGTTTTTCCTAAGCTTCTCTCAGGATCCAATGCCAAGTGTCATCTACAAATTATCTAATGGAATTCCTTCGAAAAAATTATCCAAAGGAAATAAAAGATCAAGCCTCAAAGTGAAGTGGAAGCTGCCAAGTATCATATGCCGAGACACAGTATCTAATGAGTTTCAAATCCATGGAACTTGCCACGTGTCCCTAGTAAACAAGTAGAATGCAACAAGTGTTTGCATCTGTGCTTCAGGTTTCTAGCAAGTTTCAAAGCTTATTCTGATAAGCTTATTTCAAAGTTGTGGATGCTGCCACATGTCCTCACCTATGTCACAACAAAAAGTGGCCATAGCAAGCAAGAAAGACATAAATAAATTATTAATAAGGATGACACACCCACAAACGTCAAATTTAGGATGACTGACTAGCCATTAACCTTTAAAAGATGAAAGACCCATAGACGTCAAATTTGTTGCAATAAAGTGTCTATTGATCTTTGCAAGCTTAAAACGTGGACCCAAATGCATTCAAAGACCCTAAGGCTAGGGCCAAAAGGAAGAAGAGACAAAGAGGGAAACTCAAAAGGAGTTATTTCCATTAGGTGGAATAGTCCACCAGGTAGGTATTTGGGCTTGCAAGCATTGAAAGTGCAGCCTATTTGTCCCCTTTGGAGTAAAGGCAAAGTGGACAGTTGTGTGGATAGCAGGTAATAGAATGAGTGACTCAGGCTTAGGAGAGGACATGAGAGATGAATCAACATGCCACAATTAAGGTAACTGCCCTGCTTCAGCATGGTCCTCCCTAACAAAAGCAAAAATGCATCCAAGGCATTAATGCACAGCATGGGTCGCTCCATAGGAAAAAGTGCCAAGCTTCCCTTAGGCCTCTATATAATGTAATCTCTTGTATCATTTGAAAGGAGATCTTCTCGTTACCAAAAGCAAAACTTTGCCCAAATTGAAAGGCATCACTGAGACATTGATCTCAGATTGTTTATCATATTTCTTTGTTTGAATCAAAAAGTAAGTTACTTTCAGACTTTGTGTTGTTATAGCTTGTATCATTCTAGGAGATTGTTCTTATATCTATTTCCTAAATGTATTCTTATTTATGCAATTTAACAAGCAGAGCTAGTAGAAGTGATAAGGAAGGTGTCCTGAAACCAGTTACTTTCAAACTTTGTGCTGACATAATTATTTTTAGTGTGTTTTTAGTTTTTTTTGTGTAAAGGACCTTGGGACGACTTTGTGCCCCCATTGTTCTTCATATCTCACTCTTGGGTACTCAAGGTAGAGACTTTATGCTACATCTTAGATTGCTAGTTACTCTATACTCTGTTATCAGTTACTTATCCTACCTGAACGAACTCCTGCTATCCCCTACAAGAACACTTTTGAAAGAAGAGAAGTGCCTTTAGTGTTTTCACCAGGATTTTCTCTTTTGTTTGTGAACATCATCTCTGAAAGAAGAGAGATGGATGGTGTATCCTACCCTTGAGTGTTATTTTTAGCTTATATATAGTATATAGCGCCTTTATACCTATAGGAAACCTCCCCTTGATGAGAGGAGAGATTTATCTTCTTTGGATGTGGTAAACCTGCAACTTTGGATGACCAATCTCCCTATGTTGTGGTTGAAGAGACTTATTTTGCTCAGCAATTAGCTAGTTGACAAAATATTCACCCAACAGTTTTTGGTGACTCCGCTGGGGAAGGACAAGCAGTTTAAAGCCTCAAGCTTCAAGTTGAAGTAAGACTAGTCCTTTTCCATTTTTGTTGTTTCACAATCTGGAAACTCCATGTTATACCAAAAGTTAGAGAGTTCAAGGTGTTGTTGACCCTATCTTTGAGTTGGTGCAGCAAGGAAATTTCAACCTACTTCCTTCCCAACTTTGAGTTCAACGATCTAGGAGTGTTCCTCCTACCTGTACCAAGACACCAACACAAGGCAGAGCTACTTTTTTTTTGCTATTAACAGAGCTTTACCTATCCATACTTTACCCAAATTTGTTATTCCTACTTTCAATAATCCAATCATGGCAGTTTAAGGCCCCTGGGGTAACTATTTTGGTCCACTAAATTTGACTCTACCTCTGCATGAGCTTCCACGCAATTCAAGGAAGAATTTCCTCAAATTATTTGGTGATGGGAAATTTCATCCTGATAAACACATTACAACCTTTAACATTGCTTGTGGTGTGATAGGAGTAGAATTTGAAGACATGGCAGTTAGGCTTTTCGTTAAAATGCTATAAGGTGTTGTTGCAGACTAGTTCTACCATCTGTAAGCTAGATCAATAACTGATTGGGACACACTCAAAGCCAAATTCGAAGCAAGGTTCAAACTTGCAGAAGATGCTCATGCCTTGCTGGCTCAGCTCACATAGATGAAGAAGGAACCTCATGAGCCTATGAGGGATTTCATAGCAAAGTTTGATACGCTGAGGAACTGAAATCCTGTTATTGCTCAACTGACACTTGAAAACCTCAAATGCTTCTTCATCAACTCACAGCTGCCTGAAGTGAGTTTTTTGCTAAGACATGCTAGCCACATAGACACCGAGGCTGCTCAAAATTTGGCTACTAAAGTTGAAGATGACCTTATCTTGGCAGGAAAGATAAGGAGAGATCTAAATAGAGGTAAGTCTTCTTCTTCCTCTAAATACTCCCCTTCAGCGACCACTGATCCAATGGTGCAAAAGCTAGCAATTGAATTGCTAGCCCTCAAAAAATAATAGCACAAGGGATGTCATCTATTCCTTCTTACAGATATGTACCAAGGAGGACATTTCTTAATCAGTCTTATCAGGGCCATGTTGTTAGGAACCAAGGGCAAACCAATCATCTTCCTCCCCCTCAGAGGAATAAGCTTGCCATTGAAGCACCTCCAACTAACTCAGTGATTGGATATCTCAAAGCTGAATTGGATTTCTCATTCCAGCCTGAGTTGAGTCCTAAAGATGATGCTAATCTCTTCACTGAGGAAGAAAATGAATTAGCTGGTGACTCTAATCTCAGTTTCCTAAATTATCATGACAAACCCAAAAGTAAAGGAAATGCAACTGAGAGATCATATGTTATATTCACCCAGTCCAAAAATCAATCAGCTCAACAAGTTGATAAAGAGAAGACAGAGGGGCAACCTCAACCATCAATTTCAATTACTAAACATGGGACCACTCTGCCCTTCCAGCCAAAGGACCCGGTGATTGTTAGAAAGGTAAGTACCCTTAACATTTATGCACTTTCAAATTCAAATTCACAGTCCAGTCCTCCCCCTTCCAAAACTCAAAAATATGAGTTCATTTCCAACATTTGATATCATTGACCATACAAATAAGACCAACATTTAAATATCTGAATTTGAATTTCTACAGTCCAACCCTAAGCAATTAGACAAATTGGTTCAATGTGTTAAAAACTAGCCATCCCTATAGGACAAGCAATTCCCAAAGTGACACATGATCCCCCCAAGAATGCACCCACCAGGAACAATCTTGTCATTACCTCTCCTACTGCTCCTGGTTGTACTGAACCTTTCTATGTCTCATTACTGATAAATGGGCATCAATGAAATAACTGCATCATTGATTTTGGAGCTTCAGACAATGTCATGCCTGCCAAAGTGGCTGAATCCCTTGGCTTCACACTAACCAAGACATTTGGTAGATGTTTCTCCATGGAGAACAAGCAAGTACCACTACTAGGGCAAATCAAAGATGCCCAATTCAAATTTGTAGCCTTTCCAGACAAAAGAATCAAGATGACTATCTTGGTAGCCAATGTCCCAGCATCATATGGCATCTTTCTTGGGCAGAATTTTTGTAGGGATGTTGGTGGTGAATTGAGCATGGATTTATCAGAGGTGAGGATTCCAGTCAAAGGTGTTATGAAGAGGTTACTCCCTGAGAAGGAAGCAAAATACATGGTTACCTAGACCTCAACACCTGAAGCTCAAATTTTATTTGAATCTTCAAGAATGGATAACTACTTTCTATCCATGGATGAAGTTCATGAGGCATCTGATGAAGCTCTTACAGGTGACAACCTGGAAATGCATTCAGTAGAAACAACAGAAGAATTAGTAGAGCACAATGCAAGTGTGGAAGGATATCCACCTCTAGATGAAGAAGAATCCAAAGAAAAGTCAATATTAAATGAGGTATGGATTCTTGAATTTGATGGCAGCTGCTCCTCTACTGGTTCAGGAGCCAGGGTTGTGTTAATATCTCCTCAAGGAGATATTTTTCTTTCATCTTATAAATTGTAGTTCAGCAACACTAATAATAAGCTGAATATGAGTCTCTATTGCTTGGATTAAGGGCTACTCGAGATAAAGGCATCAAGCTCCTTCATGCCAAAGGAGATGTTGAATTGGTGGTTTATCAAGTGAGGAACCTATATCAAACCAAGAATGAGAGATTGCACCACTACCGTAATCTAGTCTGGGATCAAATTGAAAACTTTGATGCTTTCAACATCTCTATAGTTCCCAAAGAATTCAATGATCGGGCTGATGCACTAGCTATTTTAGCTACTCTCTTGGTCCCCCACCCAGACTTCAAAGGAGACAAGTACATTATTGAGCTGATCTTTCGGCCAAGTGTGCCTGATAATGTTAGTCATTGGTAGGTGTTTAACCATGATAGTCAAAGCATTGCCTTTCTAGAGAAAAGGGCCAACTTTGAACAACTACATTTTGAAGGCAATGAACCTCAAAAGCCTGAACTCACCCCTAAATCAAGTTCAAGCACAGATGAAGAGTTCCTACAACTTAAAGGGAATAAGATTCCCAAAGGCCTAGTTTCATTTGAGAAACTTTTTGACAAACATGACAGGTTCGTCAAATAGCAGCAAACGGATTCAAGCTCCTCCCAAGATTTTGATCAAGTAAATTTGGGAACCAAGGAAGATCCCAAGATGGTGAACATTGGGAAATGTTGTACTCTTGAGGAGAGGTTCAAGTTCACCACTTTGCGCAATCAATACATGGACGTCTTAGCTTACTCCTATGATGACTTGAAGTCACTTCGGCCTAATGAAATTTGACATGACATTCCTCTCAAGGCTGATTCGACACCTTACAGGCAAAAGTCTAGTTAGTATAATCCAGAAATATCAAGTACCATTTTATCTAAGATACAAAAGATGCTAAATGCCAAGATAATCTTTTTAATCCATCATTCCATGTGGATTGCCAACATAGTGCCTGTGAGGAAGAAGAATGGAAAAATTCACCTCTGTGTAGATTTTAGAAATTTAAATTAGTCATTCTTGAAGGATAATTATCCTTTGCCAATCATGGATCAATTGCTTCAAATAGTGATGGGTTCAGAGATGTTATCAATGCTCGATGGCTTCTCAAGATATAATCAGGTTGAAGTTGATGAGGTGGACCAGCATAAGACTACTTTCACCACATCTTGGGGCACATTTGCATATAGAAGGATGCCTTTTGGCTTGATAAATGCTGGCACCACTTTCCAAAGAGCAATGGACCTTGCCTTTAAGGATGAGATGTGTAAGTTCATCGTAGTTTATCTTGATGACTTGACCGTCTTTTCTAAGCATCACCCAAATCATGTGCACCATTTACAACAAGTGTTGGAGCATTGCCACTAGAATCGCATTTCCTTAAACCCCAAGAAGTAAATGTTGATTTAGTGGATTGCACCCGGGGTAAGAGGCCAAACTCTTGCCTTCCACACGTCAAAATGGAAACTCCCCTCTCACCTATGGGACTGGCGAAGCTAGAGGGGAGAGTCTCTAGGTAAGGGCTAACTCCCTTTGATGCATCTGAGTTGTTCCAATAAGTGATAATATATACATATATATATATATATATATATATATATATAATGGGGGGATGAAAAGGGAGAAAGATTGCAGGAAAATAGAACTACTCTAAAAGAGGTGATGCACCAAATGATTCGACCTACTCACACTCACACTTGAAACCATACAAACACATACATACACTTTAAACTAGCAAAAGGACCAGGCTACAAGAAATTAATAGGGAGGCTTCAATGGAACACATAGAAAATAGGGACTCACCATAGGTGCTGTGGAAAGGGCACACTATATAGTGGCTTCTTCTGTCTCTACGCTTTCAGGTGGAGCTCTCCTTGTCACTCACAGGAATGGCACCTTATAGACACTAGATGCATTGGTGTTAACCCTATGAAAGCATTAGAAAGCAATGACTAAACACAAAAATGACACTCAAACACACACAAAGATATCTAACCAGAATAGAGGTAAAAATGTGTTTATTGATTTTAGGTGAAAATTTGCCAGGGCTCCACCTTACAAATGTGAAAGATCCCCTTTCCAAATGACAAGTCTATAATATATAGAGGAAGAAAGGAAGCCCTTTGGCACCCTTTTTACAAATGACCCATGTGCATTCTAGGCATTGGGAAGAGGAAAGCTGCTCAAAGGTAATGTTGTGTCGACCCCTTGCTTCAAGGTGAAATTATGGGCTGTGCCATTTGTCTACAAAAGACTTCTCCTTTAAGGCATTTCATGGCTTGCCTACTCATTAATGTAGAATGGGGAAAGATGAGTTACATCATTCATTGCTTGTTCACACCTCTTGGTAATCAATTGGCAGACACTATTTCAACTGCAGATACAACTCACCTCCCTTTTGCCACCTGGGCTACCTTCTCGATCTTTGCTCCTTTGTCTCTCGGGCTACTTTTGCTAGTTCTTCAGACCTCTAGACTTTAGTCTTTGAATTCCTTCATGTTCACGCCATTTGTTTGAAAACCAACGGTTATTCATTCCTACAAAGTTTGACATTTGTGCACCCATTGCTTTGAAACTCATAAGGCACTTTGAACCATGGATGCCGACGCGTGGCAGCTTCCGCTGAGTTTATGATGGGACACGTGGCAGTATCTACTAAAACTATAGAAGCTTCAAACACCCTTGGAGAGTACTACAAAAAATTATGCGTGGCAGCTTCCACTCTCTTTAGTAGTTTGTCGGGGCCCACCATAGTGTTTGTGGGATAAAAGGGAAGAGGCAACAGGTACTAACACTTGTTGACTTCTGCTGAGCCTTGCAGGGGATACGTGGCATATTCCACTTTCTTTAGAGAAAACATGTCAAAGCTTCTGCGATTGCCACTTGGCACCTTCTACGCTCTAGATTCCCTAGTGTGAAATTTGACGTTCACAGGCCCGTCACATCTTGAAAACTAATGGCTAGTCTATCTTCTTAAATTTGATGGCTTTTGAGATGTCACCGTCTTTAGCAAATTCCTTTAGGCCCATTCTACAAGCTTTTTCTTACAAGTAATTTTCCTACGGACAAAAAGTTCGTGAGAATTGTCTCAGTCTTTTGTTGTTCCTTCGAGTTCTTTGGCTTTTTCCTCTCTTGCGGCCTCCCCAAATTTCTTTAGATTTTTTGTCCGAAGGAATTCCTTTAGACAAAAAATTTGAAAGAATCCTTGTCTTTTGTTTTCGAGTTTCTTGTTATCCTTTGGCTGCCTTCAAAGTGCTCCCTGCCCTCCACAAGGGCTTTTGAACCTAGAACTGCCCTCCACAAGGGCACTTATCCTTCAGCTTTAGGACGCTCCCTTGAACCAAGTCGTTGAACCAATCGATTGAACCAAAAATGGTTCAATGGTTCAACACTACATGCCACTCATTCGTTGAACTGAGCCTTTGAGCCTACCACTTGAACCAAGTGTTTGAATCATTCCTTTAAACTAACTACTTGAACCAAAAATGGTTCAATGGTTCAACGGTTCAACGTTGCATGCCATTTGTTTGAATTATGCCACTTTAAAATAAGCCTTTGAACCTATCACAATGAACCAAAGCTTTGAACCATCTGATGAACTCTTTGATTGAACCAAAGGCCAATGAACCGATAGAGTGAATTGAGTGTGAACTAGAACCATTGAACTCTACCGATTGAACCAAGGCGTTGAACCAAGGCATTAAAACAGTTCAATGGTTCAATGGTTTAAAGATGCCAACCTTCTTTGTGAATTTATTCAGACAAGAGCTCAAAGAATCCTTGTGAAACCCAACACTTTCTAGACTAATTCTTCATGCACCAAGAGACTAACCTACAAAGTCCACAGAAAACTCCTTAGCAAAATCTGTACAAAATTCACCTACAAAGTCAAACCTGTAGAGTTCGTAGAAATTCATGGACTTGTGATAAATTGAAAATGAATTAGCCTAGAATAGCAAGGGAAGAAGGGGACCGATTTTTGGTCGGTTGGGCAAGAAATGGTCAACAATTTGGTGACTTTCAGGGGAAGCATGCCTGCTATGCTTAGAAGCCAGTTGCCTCAAATCCATTGGGCATGGAGTCAGATTGTAACTTAAAAAAAATCAGCAATAGCTCTGATAAATTCTAGAACCAATCATGAAGATTTACCTCAAAAGGAAACAAAAACACACACAAAGCTAAGAAAACTACTAACATGTGCAAAAAACACTTAGGGAAAGTAGGAGAAAAGCAAGGGAAATATATACATGACTGAAAAGGGGGTCATTGGCAATGCTTAAGATGTATCCCATTAACTAGGATATACAGTTCTTCACCGTCCAACCTGGAGAGTTGGAATGCATTATGCTGCTTACACTAAGTGATTATGTACGGGCCACTCCATAGGGCATCAAACTTCACATGTTTTCCAGGCTTAGCTCAGTCCTCATCCCATTTCAAGACAATGTCTACTTCAGAGAAACCTTTTGATGAAGATTTCTTGTCAAAGTGTCTCTTTGTTTACTGTTGGTGATTGGTCATAGAAGCCATAGCCCGGTCCCTCATCTCTTGGAGCTCCATCAGCTCACATAGCCTAACCTCCATGCTATTTCCTTCTTTTAATTATAGTTGGAGAGCAAGGTCCAGGGCTGGAAATTCAAGTGAAATGGGGAGCCTAGCTTCCCTTCCATAGATGAGCGTGTATGGCAAGTTGCCAATTGCCCTCTTCAGGGTGACCCTATTCGCCCACAGGGCTATTTTCAACTTGGCATGCCAAGTCCTTTGATTCTCCTCCATGGTTCTCTTGATGATCCTGATCAAGTTCTTATTTGTAGACTCAGTCAGTCCATTCTCCTATGGGTAGTAATTGGATGAAATGCTGAGATATATACCATATCTTAGCGCCCATTCACTTGTTTTGGTTCCCAAAAAATTTGACACATTATCTGAGATTATGGTTGCTGAAACCCCAAACCTTATCACTAGGTCCTCATAAAAATCTAAGACTATACTTTCATTGGCCTCCTTCAGAGCAACAGCCTCTACCCATCTTGTGAAATAATCCATGGCAGTCAGGACCCACTTGTGTCTAGCACTAGAGGGAGGATTAATCGTCCCTATGAAGTCTAGGCCCCACTGCATGAATGGATGCTCCATCTGAATAGGCTCTAAAGGCATGGCAGCCAACCATTACTTCCTATCAAAAAGTGCACACTTCTGGCACTTTTGTACCCAGGCATCGGTGTCCCTGAAAAGAGTAGGCCAAAAATAGCTAGCTCTCATTATTTTTGCTGCAGTAGCCTTGGGAACAAAATGACCACCAATTGGCCCATCATGGAACTCAGACAGCACCCTGTCGGCCTATCTTGCATCTAAACATCTTAAAAGGACTCCTAAGAAATCTTTTTTGAATAACACTCCATCAATCAGGACATAAGGGAGACACTAGAGTCTAAAATATCTCCTCTTGGTCCTATCAAGGCCCTGCAAGCACTCACCAGTGAGAAGGAAATGTCTCACGTCTAATGTCCAATCCTTCATGACAATTAGTTCTTCTGTTGTAGCTACATCATGAATTAGTAGATAGTCCTCCTTTTGCTGGTTCAAGTCTACAGTGAGGTGTTCACATAGGCCTCTTCCTCTTATCAGTTTGGTGATCTTGATATCTACATCATATTCCATCACCTTAGTGATCCACCCTGCTCTCTTCTCATTTAGGTCTTAGTTGATCAAGAAATCTTTGATGCCAGGGTGTGGAACCAGGAGGTGGATTATGCTACTGGACAGCATGTGTCTGAATTTCTTTAGACTCCATATGACCGCCAAGACTTACTTTTCCACATATGTGTATCTAACTTCAAAACCTTCTAGGCATTGGCTCAAAAATGCAATTGGTTGCTCAAGGTTATCATCACTTTCTTGGGTAAGCATGGCAGAGATTACCTCTTCATTGCTGAAGGTGTAAAGGTTGAAATATTTGGTGAAGTTAGGGCTTATCAAAGTAGGAGCCCAGGCTATGGCCTGCTTGATTTCTTCAAAACTGTCTTTTCTCAGTGCTGTCCATGTGAACTCCTCACCCTTCCTCAGCATAGAGGTTGATGGCTTAACCATCTCCACAAAATTTGGGATGAATCCCCATATGAAATTTATCTTGCTGAAAAAGCTTTGTAGGCATTTCTTGTGCTTAGGCAAGGATAGCTCCAGGATGGAGCAAACTCTTTTTGGGTTAATAGTCAGGCCTTTTGAGGAAACAATGTGACCAAGGAGCTTTCCCTCATGGATAGCAAACATGCATTTCTTGGGATTGAGAGAGATACCAAACTCTCTATACCTCTCAAAGATTTTCCTGAGGTGTTTCATGTGTTGGCTCGCTTCCTTAGAGAAAACTATCACATCATCAAGATATACCAGTACAATATTATTTATCAGGGCTTGAAAGGCCATGCCCATAGCTCATTGGAAGGTGGCACTAGCATTAGACAGTCCAAAAGGCATTTTCTTGTAAGCAAACATTCCCCACTTGGTTGTGAAGGTTGTCTTGTGATGGTCACAGTCTTGCACCAAGATCTGGTTGTATCTTGAATATCCATCCAAGAGGGAGAAATGTTCGCTGCATGTCACCATTTAAAGGATCTACTCCATGCTTGGGAGAGGATAGTGGTCTATCAAAGAGACTCTGTTGAGATATCTGAAATCAAAACATAGTTTGATTTCCCCATTCTTTTTCTGGACAGGAACAAGATTGGCTAGCCAAGAAGAGTGTTTGATTGGAAATATTATCCTAGACTCAATCAACTTAGTGAGCTCCTTGTGCATGAGTGGCTCAATCATTGGGTTGATAGGTCTCTAATTCTAATTGATTGGTTTGGTACCTTCTTATAGCTCAATGGTATGCTAGGCCAAACTTGGGTCAAAACTCTTCAAGTCACTATACTCCCAAGTGAAGATATTGGCAAATTCTTGGCACAACAAAATGAAGGCCTGCCTTTCACGGTCCGTGCACACTTTTCCAAGTGCAAGTAGCTTATCCTTGAATATTTCCACCTTCTCATGGTGCTCCTCCTTTGTTGCAATGCATGCCTTGTCGCTTCTCAATTGGTCATCTCCATTAAAGATACTCTCTAGAATGACCAAACCCTTTGGGAGCTTATTGTTCTTCAACTGAACAATCTAGCTGCCATATTGTTGTTGTAGCTTTCCCTAGTTTTTTGTAGTAAACTCAGCTTCTTCCTACAAGAAGAGTGCTATTTTTTTATTGCTGTTAAAGACCTGCCAGTTGGTGACGTTGTCAGGCATAGAGGACCAGATCACTACCTTCAAGTGACATGAGCTATGGTCTCAGCGTATCTCCTGAGGGATGTCAAACTGGGCACCAACTGCTGCCAGCCTATATGCTTGCTTGTTTTATTCTCTAAGAATGGAGGAAATATTGAAAATAAAGAAATTTTCCACTAAGTCCCATACCCTATGTTTGTGGGACTTTAGTAGAGAATTTTTTGTCAAAATTTGGCCTCTTCCCTGATTGACAATCAACTCACTGTCACCAAAGACTTGCAGCTCTTTGACTCCTCCTTTCCTCACCAACTCCAAACTATGAATGAGGGATTCATATTCTACAAAATTACATGTGCAAGAAAATTGGAATTGAAAAGCTAAAAAATACCTCTCTTTTGAAGGAGAGACCAACACCGCTCCACCACCAGCTCCCAACTTACTTCTTGAACGATCAAAGAACAACTGCCATAGACCTAAGCTTTCCTGGCTAGCCTTCATCAAATTTGGTACAAAAGTACCTTCTTCATGCATGTAATAAATTTTGAGGCCCACCTCCTCTATGAATTTTAAAGGATCATGCTCAAAGTTATCACTTCCCCATTCATCTAAGAGCAGGTCTGCAACTCCTTCAAGGGTAGAGGATGGAGATTAGTCTGCTTGGGACTTTTCTTGGTCAGTGATGGCATAGCTGACATTTGCTACCTTGAGTGAGTAAGGTTTTAGATGATCTCTGTGGAGTGGCTCGGATTCAATCTTGACTTTAGTCCCATACTTGGTTCTAAAAACTAGATAAGACCAATTCGCTACTAAGTAGCCACCTATCTTGGATGTAAAATCCCTGGATAAGCAAATGGCAAAGTAAAGAGGGACATCCATCACTACCACATCATGAAGAACTGAGAAGGTTGGGCAAGCATGCAACGTCAAGCTCAGACCTCTTACCACCCCAACTATCTTTGCTAGGGTTCCATCCAGCTATAAGACTCCCTTAGTCATTTCTTCGTATTTTAAGCCCAGCTTATCAGCGATGCATTTGGGCATCACCAAGGTGCTTGCCCCACTATCAATGATGCAATTGTGCACCAAGAAAACTCCTATGACCAAGAACACATAAAAAGGAGGAACCTTTTCTTCTTTATGGGCTTGACCTGAGGTGGAAGTCTATCCATTCATCATCAAGACATTATCAGCCTTTGTTAGGATAGCTTATTCATTTAGCTCCTGAAATTATTTTTGTAACATGTCCTTTTTCCCTAGTATTGACAGCAAATCCCACAAAGAGATGCTCATGTGCAGCTTCTTCATCTGGTCAACCACATTAACTTGAGTCTTGCTTCCTTCAAATTTTCTTTGGAACTATTTACAGCCTGAGGTGTAGGCCGAGGAGGTGAAGGTACAACCAGTGGTCTGAAACTTGGGACTTTTTGATTTATAGGTGATGAAGAGGGGATTGCTGACATTTGGATAGTAGCCTGAGCTTCTTCCATTGCTCTCCTTTTGAATCTTGTGTTGGCTGCAACATGGTCAACTTGATTGTCTACAGCACCCACATAATTCACTGAATAAAATTCTCCTTCCAGATGATTCATGAGAGTAGAATCAGGCTGGGTCTGACTGTTGCTTGTGCTAAGTTGCATTAGAACCTCAAAGACTTGGGAATGGGCGGTTGCCTAATTGTATTGCATATTTTGGTAATAACCTGTCATTTCATGTGTATAAATAGCCTGCTCTTGACCATATCCCATGGTTGAACAACTTGGTTGTTCTTGCACCAGATTGTTTTAAACGGGCACCATAGCCTTAGATGATGAAGGGGCGCTTGGGTTGTAACCTTGAAAAGGTCTGGTCTGAGTGAGCTGACCCTGTCCTTGATTGTAATGTTGGAAAGGGGGTCTAGGAGCTTGACCATACTACTGGTATCCTTGGTTGGGTCTGCTGCTTTGAGCTTGTTGCCTTTTAATAGCCTCGTGTTCATTTGACATAATTTACAATAGAATCTTGACTTCATGAAGCTCATTGGTTGGAGTAGCAGCTGGTTTTTCTATACTAGGTAGAAGAGCTAATGTGGGAGCAACGGTCTGAATTAGAGGCATCATTTTAGGGAAAAGTGGCATATGGGGTCTAGGAGCTATCTTCCCATCCTGCACTAAGCAATTTTCAACTGCTATAGCTATGTCATAGGTGGTAGGTAACACATGTCCTACCATGGACTGTATCATAATAGCGATATCACTATTCAATGCTCTTAAGTAATACAAGAAAGCATAGCTAGCAGTCAGTCTTACTAGAATGGGAATTCTATCCCATGTCTTCTAAAATTGAGTGTTGAAATCCTGCATGTATTCATGTGGGGCTCTTTTCATGGTAGTTAGCTACTTAGCAAGTGAGAGATGGTTGCTCTTTTCCCTAAAATGGTCCATCAAGTGAGTACCCAATTCACTCCAGGAACTGATTAAATTTATAGCCAAAGTCCCATACCAGTCAAGAGCTTTGCCCTTGAGAGACAATGCCAGCAATCTGATTGCAGTATTTTTCTTAGTGACATTGTGAATATTGCAGAGGTTAGCAATATTTTTGATGTGCTCAATGACTATAATGGGGCCCTCTCCATTAAAGGAAGGCACATTTTTTAGGGCTGCTCTTGGAATTGGGTCATAACGTTGGAGGTTCAAAGGACTCTGACCATGAAAAGTCACAAAGGGTAATGCCATAGCTATGACAGGATGTAACTGCAGCCCTACTGCGTATGTGTTCCTTACAATAGGTCTAGGAAAGTGGTTTGTTGAATAAGGATGGGTCCTCTCAAACCTCAGTCTCTTTTCTGAGTTTAAATGCAATTCAACAAATTTGAAAGGGAGACCCTTAGAAGCAGACCATGTGGTGACTTTAGGCATAGGAATTCAGACTGGTCTTTGATTAGAAAATGAAGTTCTTACCAGTGGATTCGTCAGATGCTAAGAATAGTTGATTTGTTGTAACAAGATCAGCATCAATCTTGAAACTTTACTGAGTGTAAAAACTGAGTCCAACCGGGCATGCCAAAAACTATTGATGCAGTGGATTGCACTCGAGGCAGGAGGCTGAACTCTTACTTTCCACATGTCAAAATGGAAACTCCCCTCTCACCTGTGTCTAGGTAAGGGCTACCTCCCTTTGATGCATCTGAGTTGTTCCAATAAGTACTAATACATATGCATATAGATATATAATGGGGGGGATGAAAAGGGAGAAAGATTGTAGGAAAATAGAACTACTCTAAAAGAGGTGATGCACCAAATGATTCGACCTACTCACACTCACACTTGAAACCATACAAACACATACATACACTTTAAACTTGCAAAAGGACCAGGCTGTAAGAAATTAATAGGGAGGCTTCAACAGAACACAGAAAATAGGGACTCGCCATAGGTGTTGTGGAAAGGGCACACTGTATAGTGGCTTCTTCTGTCTCTGCACTTCCAGGTGGAGCTCTCCTTGTCACTCATAGGAATGGCATCTTATATACACTAGGTGCATTGGTGTTAACCCTGTGAAAGCATTATAAAGCAATGACTAAACACAAAACTGACACTCAAACACACATAGAGATATCTAACCAGAATAGAGGTAAAAATGTGTTTATTGATTTTAGGTGAAAATTTTCTAGGGCTCCGCCTTACAAATGTGAAAGATCCCCTTTCCAAATGACAAGTCTACAATATATAGAGGAAAAAAGGAGGCCCTTTGGCACCCTTTTTACAAATGACCCATGTGCATTCTGGGCATTGGGAAGAGGAAAGCCACTCAAAGGTAATGTTGTGTCGGCCCCTTGCTTCAAGGTGAAATTATGGGCCACACCGTTTGTCTACAAAAGACTACTCCTTTAAGGCATTTCGCAGCTTGCCTGCTCATTAATGCAAAATGGGGAAAGATGAGTTGTGCCATTCATCACCTATTCACGCCTCTTGGTAATCAATTGGTGGACGTTATTTCAACTACAGATATAACTCACCTCCCTTTTGCCACTTGGGCTGCCTTCTCAGTTTCTGCTCCTTTGTCTCTCGAGTTACTTCTGCTAGTTCTTCGGTCCTCCAGACTTTAGTCTTTAAATTCCTTCATGTTCACGCCATTTGTTTGAAAACCAATGATTATTCATTCCTATAAAGTTTGATGTCTGGACGCCCATCACTTTGAAACTCATAAGGCACTTTGAACCATGAATGCCGATGCATGGCAGCTTTCGCTAAGTTTATGATGGGACACGTGGTAGTATCTGCTAAAATTATAGAAGCTTCAAACACCCTTGGAGAGTACTTAAGAAAATGATGCGTAGCGGCTTTCACTCTCTTTAGCAGTTCATTGGGGCCCACCTTAGTGTTCGTAAGACAAAAAGGAAGAGGTGACAGGTGCTGACATTTGTCGACTTCTGCCGAGCCTTGCAAGGGATACATGGCACATTCTACTTTCTTTAAAGAAAACATGTCAAATCTTCCACGGTTGCCACTAGCACCTTCTGTACTCTGGATTCCCTAGTGTGAAATTTGATGTTCACGAGCCTGTCACAGCTTGAAAACCAAAGGCTAGTCTATCTTCTTAAATTTGATGGCTTTCAAGATGTCACCGTCCTTGGCAAATTCCTTCGGGCCTATTCTGTGGGCTTTTTCCTGCAGGCAATTTTCCCACAGACAAAAAGTCCACGAGAATTGTCTTTGTCCTTTGTTGTTCCTTCGAGTTCTCTAGATTTTTCCTCTCCTGCGGCCTCCCCGAATTTCTTCAAAATTTTTGTCTGAAGGAATTCCTTTGGACAAAAAATCTAAAAGAATTCATCCTTTTCTTTTGCTTTTGGTTTTCTTGTTATCCTTTAGCTACCTTTGAAATGCTCCCTACCCTCTACAAGGGCTTTTGAACCCATAACTACCTTCCATAAGGGCACTTGTCCTTCGACTTTAAGACGCTCCCTTGAACCAAGCCATTGAATCGACTGATTGAACCAAAAATGGTTTAACAGTTCTATTGTCCCCCAAAAATATCACTCATTTTTGGGACAGCATTTGAACTATTTTGGTCCTACAAACCAAAATCCTCTCTTCCCCTTTCAAAAATTGTTCTGAGCATTTAGGTTCTTCATTTTTCAAAGTTTTCTTAGAAATCTACATACTCTGCAGGCTTGAATCTACGGACTCTACAGGCTTAAAACTACCGACTCTGTAGGTTCATTTCTATGGACTCTTTTAGGGCTCGAGAGAAAACTTAGAGAAAATTACAAACTCAGTTCTATGGAATTCACAAGTTGATTTCTACGGACTCTGCAGGAAAGAACAAGTATCCAACAATCGATCATTTTTAGGATTGTTTCAATGGCTTGGTTTAACCAAAAGAGTTCATCAACAAGCTTCTAAGTAAGGATTGAACCATTGAACTGTTGAACCTTGAACTCTTTTGGTTCAAGGGTTCAATGGGTTCAAGGTTTAATACCATCAACAATAGTTGGTGCTTCGGCAAAGGTTCAACAAGTTCAACCGCTTTTAGGTTCAATGGCTTCAAAACACTTATCAAAGAGAAAAAGGCTTGAACCATTGAACCACTTTGGTTCAATGGTTCAACAAGTTCAACGACCAAATGGTTCAACGTGTTTGGTTCGAAAAGATCAAAAGGACTTAGCCAAATAAAAAGAATGAACCAATTGAACCGTTGAACCTTGAACTAAAAGGTTCAACGAGTTCACAGGTTGAAAGGTTTAACCAGTGCGATGAAGATCAAAGAGCTTAGAAAGAACAAGGAAGTGATGGGCAGAGGAAAAAAACCAATGAACCGATTGAACCTTGAATTGAAAGAGTTCAAAGTTCAATGGTTCACAGGTTCAAGCAGTTCAAAGGCGGCCTCAAGCAAAGAGAGAAGCAACATGGATGATTCCAAAGGCAAGTTCAAATGAAAGCAATGATTCAACCAAGGAGTAGGAAAGCGATTGAACCAATAAAGTGATTGAAGTAAGAAAGCAATTGAACAAAGGAGCCGAGAAGGCCACCTGAACCATTGAAACAATCAACCAATGACGTCCCCATAGACATCAAATTTAAGGTAAGGGAATATCCATTGAAATTCAAATAAAGTGTGGAACTTGAAGGAAGAACCAAGCAACTGACTGAAAAGATAGCCCGATAGCTCAAATCATAGCAGGAAGAGACAAAGCTGGAAAAGACAAAAGTGGAAAGAGGGAAAAGCCTGAAATATTTGTTCAGAAGTTATTCCAGTAGATGGAACAGTTCACAAAGTAGATTTTCAAGCTTGCAAACATCGAAGGTGTGACTTGTTAGTCTCCTTTGGAGTAAAGACAAAATGAACAGCTGCATAGACGTCAGAGGGGATAGACTAGATGATCCAAACCCAAGAAAAGACATATTAGATGAATAGTCACGCCATAGTTAAGGTGATGCACTGTTCCAGGCATGGTCCCTTTAGGTAGAACTGAAGGCGCATTGAAGGCGTTGACTATAGCATGGGCCATCCCATGGGAGAGAGTGCCAATCCTTGCTTGGTGGCTATATATTGTGATCTCTTTTATTGTTTTAATGAGATCTTCCCCTTACTGGAAGTGAAACTATGCCCAAATTGAAAGACATTACTGAGACATTGAGCTCAGATTGTAGTTCATATTTCTTTGATTGAATGAGAAAGCAAGTTACTTGCACACTTTGTGCTGTGATAACCTTTGCTACTTTAGGAGATTGTTCTTGTGTCTATCTTTTGAAAGCATTCTTATTTATTTGATTTAACAAGCAGAACTAGTGGAGGCGATAAGGAAGGTGTCCTGAAGCCAACTACTTTAAGACTTTGTGTTGTCATAGTTGTCTTCAGTGTGTGTTTTTATTTTCTGTTTATGTGTAAAGGACCTTGGAACGACTTTGTGCCCCCATTATTCTTTGTATCTCACTCTTTGGGAAGTTGAGGTGGAAACTTTGCGTTCTATTTCATCCTGCTGTTATTGTGCCTTTTTGTTACTGGTTTCTTATCTTACCTAGAAGAACTGCTATTTCTTCCAAGAACACTTCTGAAAGAAGAGAAGTGCCTTCAATGTTTATAGCCAAGATTTTCTCCTTTGTCTATGTGCATCATCTATGAAAGAAGAGAGATGGATGGTTTATTCTACCCCCATGTGTTATTTTCTACTTATTTATATTATATATAGCTCTTACGTATCTATAGGAAACCTCCCATTGATGAGAGGAGAGATTTGTCTCTGGTTGATGTAGTAAAGCTACACACCTAGCCAACCAATCTTCCTGTTGTGGTTGATCAAACCTATTTTGTTGATCAGTATGTTGATTGACCAAATATTCACCCAATAATTTTTGGTGACTCTATTGGGGACACAATAATTTTGTGTAATTTGGAACCTAAAGTTTCAGATTGAAACATCACCTCTATCTTAACCATAATTATTATAACCCTTATCCATTACAGACTCGGGCAACTCTGTTTCATGTCTTACCCATTATCATTATAGCCTTACCATTTTCCTCCACTTCCATTATTTTATCTGGTCTACAAAACTAGAGCTGCTGGAAAAGAGTGCGTAGTTTGAAGCCTCAAGCTGAAGTAGGTCCTGCTCTTTTCCATTTTTGTTTTGCAATCTCACCACTCCACCCAGCTTTTGTATCCCTATTTTTCATAATTAAATCATGGAAGTTTGAGGCCCCTAGGGTAACTCTTTTGGCCCACTCAACTTGACTCCACCTCTGCATGAACTTCCACATAGTTCAAGAAAGAATTTCCCCAAATTCTTTGGTGATGGGAAGGTTCATCCTGATGAACACATTGCAGCTTTCAGCATAGCCTACAGTGTAATAGGGGTGGAATTTGAAGACATAGCGGTCAAGATATTCATGGAGACCCTACAAGGTGCTGCTATAGACTGGTTCTATCACCTACAAGCTAGATCAGTGACTGACTAGGACACTCTTAAAGCCAAGTTCAAGCCTGCAGAGGATGCACATGCTTTGTTGGCCCAACTCACTCAGATGAAGAAGGAACCTCATGAGCCTATGAGGGATTTTATTGCCAGGTTCAACAAGCTGAGGTAGAGGATTCCCATGATCACCCAGTTGACACCTCAGAATCTCATGTTTCTTCATCAACTCACAGCGGCCTAAAGTGAGTTTTCTATTGAGACGAGCTAGACACATAAACCTTGAGGCTACTCAAGACTTGGCTACTGAGCTAAAAGATGACCTTATCTTGGCAAGAAAGATAAGGAGAGATCCTAACAGAGGTAAACCCTCTTCATCTTCTAAATACTCACCCACAGCCACCATTGACCCAATGGTACAAAAGCTGGCAAATGAACTGCTAGCCTTGAAAAGGCAAATGGCACAAGGTATGTCATCTACTCCTCTATATAAAGATATACCAAGGAGGACATTCCCTAATCAGCCATATCAAGACAACACTACCAAAAGTCAAGGGCAACCAAATCATCTTCCTCCCACACAGAGGAACTTTGCCCTTGAAGAACCTCCAACCAACTCAGTAGTTGGCTATCTGGAAATAGAACATGTTTCTTATTTTCAACCTGAGTTTGAGCAAGAAAATGGCACTGATCTCTTCACGGAGGATCTAGAAGAATCAACTGGTGACTCTCACATTGGTTTTCCAAATTACCAGGATGAACCCAAAAGTGAAGGCAAAGCAGTCAAAGAATCATACGCAATATTGACCAAGTCCAAGAATCATTTAGCCTAGCAAGCTGATAAAAAAAGAATAGAGGAATGAACTCAGCCTGCAATTCTAATTGCTAAGTAGGGAACCACTCTACCTTTCTAGTCAAAGGATCTAGTGATTGCCAATAAGGTTAGTACATCAAACATCTCTACACCTTCTACTTACACTTCACAAATCATTCCTCCCCCTCCCAAAAACCAAAAGGATGAACTCCCATCCTCTCTTCCAAGTCCATCTCAGTCATTCACCATGATTGTTCACGTCAAGAAATCCAAAATTCAAATGACTGAGTTTAAATCCCTGCAAGCCAATCTTGAGCAGTTAAACATTGGTGAAGAGCTAGGTGTGGACCTGTCTGAGGCAAAGATTATGGTCACCTAAATGTCAGCCCCTGTTGCTCAAATTTTGTTTGAGCCTTTAGGTAGGGGTAATTACTCTTTGACCATAGAGGATGCTCATGTTTCAGTAGATCAAAGTCCCAAGGTTGGCAATCAAGGATTTGATCCAAAAAAGGCATCAAAAAAATTGGTAGGGCATAGTACAAATCAAGAAAGATCTTTCATCTCCCATGAAGAAAAATTTGATAGAAGATCAGCTTCTGATGATGCTTGGATCTTGGAATCTGATGGCAGCAATTCTTCCACAGCTGGATACGAATCTCTATTGCTTGGATTGAAAACTGCTCAGGATGAAGAGATCGAACTCCTTCACACCAAAGGAGATGCTGAGCTGATGGTTTGTCAAGGGTCTAATGCTGACAATCAAAATATGTGTTGGACTAAACCAGCAGAATAGTAAGCTATGGTGGTGGACCATACTGTTGTACTCCAAAATCAGCAAAATGATCTCTTCGCTAAGAGAGAAATGAGTTATGGTTTTTAAATTGAAGACCACGTCCTGCCATGGGGCAAGAAGAAGAAAGAGCCAAGAGGAAGACGCAAAAAATTGGTTTCCTAGTGGAGAGCTCCATTCACCCATCACCGTTTCTAGGGATAGAATGGTTTCCTGCTAGTTTATCAAGATGGCATCCCCTTTTCTTCACCTCACAAGGAGCAGCATTTGAAGTACTTCAATTCTTGAAGTATCAGATAAGTTCACCTGTACATATGTATATCTATATAGTCTTTAGTTCTATTTTGTTATTTTCATTTTCATTTTTGGAGCCTTTCTTTTGGGTAGCATGACTTTGTAGCCCAATGGCACACTTCAAGACACTGAAGATTTTGGTTTCTACTACCCTCAGCTGTTCCAAGTTCTCATCTGAAGGAAGTTCCCCAATTGGAGCCAGTTGTTGTCCCCCAAAAATATCACTCATTTTTGGGACAACATTTGAACTATTTTGGTTCTACAGACCAAAATCCTCTCTTTCCCTTTCAAAAATTGTTCTGAGCATTCAGGTTCTTCATTTTTCAAATCTTTTTCAGAAATCTACGGATTCTACAGGCTTGAATCTACGGACTCTACAGGAAGAAATCTATGGACTCTGCAGGCTTAAAACTACGGACTCTGCAGGCTTAAAACTATGGACTCCATAGGCTCATTTATATGGACTCTTTCAAGGCTTGAGAGAAAACTTAGAAATAACTATGAACTTAGTTCTACAGAATTCACAGGTTGATTTCTACAAACTTTGCAGGAAAGAACAAGTTTCCAACACTCGGTCATTTTCAAGATTGTTTCAATGTCTTGGTTCAACCAAAAGAGTTCATCGATAAGCTTCTTAAGCAAGGATTGAACCATTAAACCGTTAAACCTTGAACTCTTTTGGTTCAAGGGTTTAATGGGTTCAAGGTTCAACACCATCAGTAACAATTGGTGATTCGGCAAAGGTTCAACAAGTTCAACCGCTTTTAGGTTCAATGGTTTCAAAACACTTATCAAAAAGAAGAAGGCTTGAACCATTGAACCACTTTGGTTTAATGGTTCAATAGGTTCAATGACCAAATGGTTCAATGCGTTTGGTTCAAAAAGATCAAAAGGACTTAGCCAAATAAAAAGAATGAACCGATTGAACCATTGAACCTTGAACCAAAAAGTTCAACGAGTTCATAGGTTCAAAGGTTCAACCAGTGTGATGAAGATCAAAGAGCTTAGAAAGAACAAGGAAGTGACAGGCAGAGGAAAAAACCAATAAACCTTGAACTAAAAGAGTTCAAAGTTCAATGGTTCATAGATTCAAGCAGTTTAAAGGTGGCCTCAAGCAAAGAGAGAAGCAACATGGATGATTCTAAAGGCAAGTTCAAATGAAAGCAATGGTTCAACCAAGGAGCAGGAAAGCGATTGAACCAATAAAGAGATTGAACCAATAAAGTGATTAAATCAAGAAAATGGTTGAATAAAGGAGCCGAGAAGGCCACTCGAATCATTGAAATAGTCAACCAATGACATCCCCATAGACATCAAATTTAAGGTAAGAGAATATCTGTTGAAATTCAAATAAAGCGCAGAACTTGAAGGAAGAACCAAGCGACTGGTTGAAAAGATAGCCCAATAGCTCAAATCATGGCAGGAAGAGACAAAGCTGGAAAAGACAAAAGCAAAAAGAAGGAAAAGCCCGAAATATCTGCGCAAAATTTATTTCGGTAGATGGAATAGTCTGTAAAGTAGATTTTCAAGCTTGCAGACATCAAAGGTGCGACTTGTTAGTCTCCTTTAGAGTAAAGATAAAATGGATAGTTGTACAGACGTTAGAGGGGATAGACCAGATGATCCAGACCCAGGAAAAGACATATTAAATGAATAGACATGCCATAGTTAAGGTGATGCACTATTCCAGGCATGGTCCCTCCAAGCAAAACTGAAGGCGCATTAAAGGTGTTGACTGCAGCATGGGTCGTCCCATGGGAGAGAGCGCCAAGCCTTGCTTGGTGGCTATATATTGTAATCTCTTTTATTGTTTTAATGAGATCTTCCCCTTACCAAAAGTGAAACTCTACCCAAATTGAAAGACATTACTGAGACTTTGAGCTCAGATTGTAGTTCATATTTCTTTGATTGAATGAGAAAGCAAGTTACTTGCAAACTTTGTGCTGTGATAGCCTGTGCTACTTTAGGAGATTATTCTTATGTCTATCTTCTTAAAGCATTTTTTTTTATTTGATTTAACAAGCAGAACTAGTGGAGGCGATAAGGAAAGTGTTTTGAAGCCAACTACTTTTAGACTTTGCACTGTCATAGTTGTCTTTAGTGTGTGTTTTTCTTTTCTATTTCTATGTAAAGGACCTTGGGATGACTTTGTGCCCCCATTGTTATTCGTATCTCACTCTTTGGGCAGTTGAGGTGGAAATTTTGTGTTTGATTTCATCTTGTTGTTACTGTGCCTTTTTGTTACTGGTTTCTTATCTTACCTGAAAGAACTCTTGTTGTTTCTTGCAAAAACACTTTTGAAAGAAGAGAAGTGCCTTCAGTGTTTATAGCCAAGATTTTCTCCCTTTTCTGTGTGCATTATCTCTAAAAAAAGAGATATGGATGGTTTGTTCTACCCCCATGTGTTATTTTCTACTTATTTATATTATATATAGCTCCTACGTATCTATAGGGAGCCTCCCATTGATGAGAGGAGAGATTTGTCTCTGGTTGATGTAGTAAAGTTTCACACCTGGCTGACTAATCTTCCTATTGTGGTTGATCAGACCTATTTTGTTGATCAGTATGTTGATTGACAAAATATTCACCCAACAGGTTCAACGGTTCAACGGTTCAACACTACGCGCCACTCATTCGTTGAACTGAGCCTTTGAGCCTGCCGCTTGAACCAAGTGTTTGAACTGTTCCTTTGAACCAACTGCTTGAACCAACCTCTTGAACCAATCACTTGAACCAACCACTTAAACCAATCGCTTGAACCAAAAATGGTTCAATAGTTCAACAGTTCAATGCTGCATGCCATTTGTTCAAACTGTGCCACTTTAAAATAAGCCTTTGAACCTATTGCAATGAACCAAAGCTTTGAACCATTTGATGAACCTTTTGATTGAACCAAAGGCCGATGAACCAATTGAGTGAATCGAGCATGAACTAGAACCATTGAACTCTACTAATTGAACCAAGGCGTTGAACCAAGGCATTGAACCGGTTCAATGGTTCAAAGATGCCAACCTTCTTTGTGAATTTATTTAGACAAGAGCCCGAAGAAGCCTTGTAAAACCCAGCACTTTCTGGACTGATTCTTCATGCACCAAAAGACTAACTTGCAAAGTTCATAGAAAACTCCTTCGTAGAATCCATAAAAACTTCACCTGTAGAGTCAGACCTGTAGAGTCCGTAGAAATTCCTAGACTTGTGCAAAATTGAAAATGAATTGTCCTAGAATAGCAGGGGAAGAAGGGGACCAATTTTTGGCTGGTTGGGCAAAAAATGGTCAATAGTTAGTCTTTGGAGTAACAGAGGGGAAACTTTTCGAACACATTATGTCTAAAGGGGGCATAAAGATTGACTCAAACAGAGTCAAGTCTATCTAAGAGCTTACCTTGCCCACAAGTAAGACTGTTGTTCACTCCTTCTTTGGAAAGGTGAATTTCTTACAGATGTTTATCTCTGAGTTTGCTGAAAAGACTAGACATATCATGAACATGATGAAGGGAAAGGCCACCTTCAGCTGGACTAAAGGAGGCAAGTCAGCATTTGAGGATATCAAGACTGCCATTGCCCACACCCCAATTCTAGTTTGTCTAGACTATAACAAAGAGTTCAACATATACAATTATGCTTCAAAACATATGCTTTTAGCAATTTTGGTTCAACAAAATAAAGAAGGTATGGAATCTCCTATTTCCTTCATGAGCTATCCTCTCAAAGCTCATGCACTGAAGTACTCGAACATGGAAAAACATGCTTATGTAGTGGTGAAGGCAGTGAAGCATTTCCACTTCTACATCTTGAATTTATGAACTACTGCCTTGGTTCCTGACACCACGGTCAAATCCATACTAACTCAGCAGGAGTTTGGGATGAAAAGAGGCAATTGAGTTGCAAAGATTGAAGAATTTGACTAGGTCATCAAGCCCACAAAGATGGTGCATGGAAAGGGGCAATGCCAACTAATTGCTGATAACAAACCATGAGGAATAGAGCATGAAGAACCAGAGGTAGATGACACACCTACAGTCCTTTTTGTCTCCATCACGAATGAGTGGTATTCAGGTATTGCTTATTTTCTTACTTATGGTGAGTGTCTTGCTCACCTGTCTTATAAAGAAATGAGAACCTTCAAGCTAACAGCTGCAAATTTTGTCCTTTGGGACAACGGCCTATACAAGAGGAGCCTTGATGTAGTGTTCCTCTGTTGCGTAGACAAGGAGCAGCAAAGCCAACTTTTGATGTCCTTTCATAATTTGGCCTGTGGAGGATATTTCTCTGCTCCTATAACTGCCCATAAGATCTTACAAGCCAGGTACTATTGTCCAACTCTTTTTTAAGATGCATACAAGTGGGTTAGGGAATGTGAGCTCTGCCAGCAGTTTGTTGGAAGACCCAAGTTAGTTACCCTACCTCTCAAGCCAGTGGTCATAGAGGAGCCATTCTAGCAATGGGGAATTAATTTTATTGGAGTTATAAACCCATCTTCAAGTGTTGGACATGATTATGTCCTTATAGCAACAGACTACTTCACCAAGTGGGTGGAAGCTATTCCAACCAAACATGCTACTTCAGAATTAGTGTGTAATTTCCTCAAAGAGAACATCATTTCCAAGTTTGGGGTCCCAACCAAGATTGTCGCTAACAATGCAGCTTGTTTCACTTCCTAGGAGATTACTCAATTCTGTTTCTACTATGGGATTATGCTCTTCCACTCTTCTGATTACTTTCCACAAGGGAATGAATAAGCTGAATCAAGCAATAAGAACCTGGTAACTATCATCAAGAAGTTGGTGGATGAAAACCAAAGGACATGGCATAAAGCATTGGTTGATGCTTTATGGGTAGAGAAAATTACACCAAAGAGGGCAATTGGTATGTCTCCTTTCCAACTTGTTTATGGTATCAATGTTGAGATACCAATCACCTTGGAATTGCCAGCATGGAAATTGGCTAAAGAAATTGAAGATCAAACATATGAAAGCTCCTTTGATAAGAGGATCATGTGCCTGAATGAGCTAGATGAGCAGAGGACTACAGAGGTGGACTGAATTGTTGCCCATCAAGGTCAAGTGAAAAAGCTCTTCGACAGAAAGTAAAGAACCATGAATTCCAGATTGGGGATCAAGTCCTCCTATGGGACAAGAGGAGAGAACCAAAGGGGATGCATGGAAAGTTTGATTCCCTGTCGATGGGCCCTTTTACTATTCATTAGCTCAATGGTGAAAATAGTTTCCTATTGAAGTATCAAGATGGCACTCTCTTTTCTTTGCCTCACAATGGGTAGCATCTGAAGCACTTCAACTCTTGAAGTATCAGATGAGTTCACTAAAGGAAGTTCTTCAACTGGAGCCAGCGGTTGTCCCCAAAAAATGTTACTCATTTTTGGGACAACCTATGGATTTTTTTGACCTTGCACAGACCCAAAATTATTTCTTTCCTTTTCAAAATTTGTCCTGAACATTAAAATTCCTCATTTTTCAAGCTTCTCAATTTTCTAAAAATAGTGGAAGTTGCCATGTGTCCTCAGTAAGAATCAATGGAGGCCGCCAAGTGTCATCATCTACAATTTCTTCCTTTGTTTCATAAGGGCTGTGGTTGGCCCCGAGCGAGTTACTAAGGTTAAGTGGAGTGCAAAAAGTGTCACCATCTACATGAATCTAAATGAGTCCTGAATATTTCTATAGTGTTTTTGGAAGCCCGATGAAAGCTGCCACGTGTCATCTTCTGTGAGACCCTCAAAGGTATCAAAAGCTTCTATGAGTTAAGCAAAACATACCACGTGTCCCATACTAACTCGGTGGAGGCCACCAAGTGTCAGCATCCATGTTTCCCTCTTAAAGCTACTTGGGCAAGGAATATTGTGGGTCCTAGTCTCAAATAAGTTTCAAAGGAGTGGAATGTGCCACGTGTCAAAGACGTAGAGCCAAGAAAAGGTTTCCTTCAGACAAATTGTCTGAAAGAAATAAAAGATCAAGCCCCAAAGTGAAGTGGAAGCTGCTAAGTGTCGTATGCCGAGACACAATCTCTAATGAGTTTCAAAGTCATGAAACTTACCACATGTCCCTAATAAACAAGTGGAATGCAATAAGTGTCTGCATCTGTGCTTCAGGTTTCTAGCAAGTTTCAAAGCTTATTTTGATAAGCTTATTTCAAAGCTACAGATGTTGCCACATGTCCTCACCTGTGTCACAATGGAAAGCAGCCATAGCAAGTGAGAAAGACATGAAGAAAATGTTAAGAAGGATGACACGCCTATAAATGTCAAATTTAGGATGACTGACTAGCCATTGACCTTCAAAAGATGAAGGACCCATGGATGTCAAATTTGCTGCAATACAGTGTCTGTTGATCTTTGTGGGCTTAAAACATTGACCCAAATGCATTCTAAGACCCTAAGGCCAGGGCCAAAAAGAAGAAGAGACAAAGAGGAAAACTCAACAGGAGTTATTTCCAGTAGGTAGAACAGTCCACTAGGTAGGTATTTGGGCCTGTAAGCATTGAAAGCGTAGCCTATTTGTCTCCTTTAGATTAAAGGCAAAGTGGATAGTTGCATGGATAGTAGGTAATAGAATGAGTGACTCAGACTTAGGAGAGGACATGAGAGATGAATCAACATGCCATAGTTAAGGTAGTCACCCTGCTCTAGCATGACCCTCCCTGACAGACCTAAAAATGCATCCAAGGCATTAATGTACAACACGGGTCGCTCTATGGGACAAAGTGCCAAGCTTTCCTTAGGCCTCTATATAATTTAATCTCTTGTATCATTTGAAAGGATATCTTCTTGTTACCAGAAGCAAAACTCTATCCAAATTGAAAGGCATCACTGAGATTTTGAGCTCAGATTATTTATCATATTTCTTTGTTTGAATCAGAAACCATGTTACTTTCAAACTTTGTGTTGTTATAGCTTGTATCATCCTCGGAGATTGTTCTTATGTCCATTTCCTAAATGTATTCTTGTTTGTGCAATTTAATAAGCAGAGCTAGTGGAAGTGATAAGGAAGGTGTCATGAAACTAGTTACTTTCAGACTTTGTGTTGACATAATTGTTTTCAGTGTGTGTTTTTAGTTTCTTTCTATGTAAAGGACCTTGGGATGACTTTGTGCCCCCATTTTTATTCATATCTCACTCTTAGGCAGTCAAGGTGGAGACTTTGTGCTACATCTTAGATTGTTGGTTACTCTATACTCTGTTATCAGTTACTTATCCTACCTGAAAGAACTCCTACTATCCCCTATAAGAACACTTCTAAAAGAAGAGAAGTGCCTTCAGTGTTTTCACTAGGATTTTCTCTTTTATTTATGAACATCATCTTTGAAAGAAGAGAGATGGAAGGTGTATCCTACCCTTGAGTGTTATTTTCAGCTTATATATATAGTATATAGCACCTTTATACCTATAGGGAACCTCCCCTTGATGAGAGGAGAGATTTGTCCCCTTTCGATGTGGTAAACCTATAACTTTGGATGACCAATCTCCCTATGTTGTGGTTGAAGAGACCTATTTTACTCACCAGTTAGCTGGCTGACAAAATATTCGCCCAACACAATCGAAGAAGAAAAAGAGAGCGAATGTGGCCCTTTACAAAACATTGAACCATTGAACCTTTGAACCAAAAGAGTTCAAGGTTCAAAGAGGTTCAAAGCAACCAATGAAGTCCTCATGGATGTTAATTTTAGGGTGATAGAATAACCATTGATTTTTAAAAGCCCTGAGAACAAACTCAGTGACTAGCCAAGAAAAGAGTCGAAGAAGCTAGCTGAAAGTGAGAAGATAACCCCGAGAGCTCAGAGAACTAAGAAGAGACAAAACGTGGCAAGGAAAGAGAGAACAACTATAGAAAATCCAAAAATATCTATAGGAAATTTATTTCTAGTAGGTGGAATAGTCCACCAGGTAGACATCAGAGTACACAAACATTCAAAGATGCGGCTAATTTTTTTACATTGAGTAAAGGCGAATAGACAGTTGTGTAAGCATCATAAAGAAGACCAGACAACCCATGCTTAGGAGGAGACATTTCAGATGATTCAAAATGCCAAAGTCAAGGCTGATGACCTACTCCAGCATGGCCCTTTCATAGATATTCAATGCATTCAATTCAGCGTGGGTTATTTTCATGAAAACAAGCATCCAAGTCTTTCTTATGATGCTATATATTGTAATCTCTCATTTTGTATAAGAGAGATCTCTCTGTTACTAGAAGCGAAGCTCTACCCAAATTGAAAGGCATTCCTAAGATTTTGAGCTCAAACTGTTAATCATATTTTATTAAGTGAATGAAAAAGCAAGCGAACTTTCAGACTTTGTGTTGAAATAGCTTATGTCATCTAGGAAATTGTTCTTATGTCTATTTCCTAAATACAATCTTGTCTATTTAATCAAACAAGCTGAACAAGTAGAAATACGTTGGAAGATGTCCTAAATCCAACTGTAGTAGACTTTGTGCTTCCATAATTATCTTCAATTTAAGTTTTATGTAAAGGATATTGGAGAGAATTTGAGCTCCCCTTATCCTTTGTAACCTTTTACTCTGTTGTATTTGAAGTGGAGACTTTGGGCTATGCTTCAAACTACTATGTTTCTTTGTCCTAATCTATGGGAGGAACAATGAAGGACTTTGTGCTTTCATAAGTTTTTTGTAGTTCAAGTTACTACCTAGAAAGTCTTCCTCTGATTTTTTGAAAATCATTTCTGAAAGAAGAGAAATGCCTTCAGTAATTACCCAAGAATTCTCCTCTATTTTGTGAACATCATATCTGAAAAAAGAGAGATGGATGGTATGATTTCACCCTTGTGTTTATTTTCAAATTATATATATATATATACTATAAATTATAGGGAACCTCTCCTTGCTGAGAGGAGAGATTTATCTCATTTTGGCTGTGGTCACCACACCTATATTGCTGCATAAACATCCTTATGTTGTGGTTGATGTAACCATTTTGCTATCAGTTAGCTGGTGACAAAATATTCACCCAATAGTTTTTGGTGACTCCACTGGGAAAGAATAAGTAGATTGAAGCCTCAAGCTTCAAATTGAAGCAGTTCTAGTTCTTTTCCATTTTCATTTTACACTCTGACAGATCCACTGTATATGTGAAGTCAAAGAGCTAAAGGTATTGTTAACCCTATAATTGAGTTGGTGCAGCTAAGTAATTTTAATCTTTTTCCTCCACCATCTCGCCTTCAGTGAACTAGGAATTTTTCTCCTACAAACATCAGGTCCCCAATACCAGGCAAAGCTTCTCTTTCCTCTGTTAGTAGAGCTTTGTCTATACATATCCTATAGATATTTATTATCCCTCCTTTCAATAGCCACATCATGGTAGCTCAAGGCCCCTAGGGTAATACTTGGGGTAATAGGAGTTGAAAATGAAGACATTGTAGTCAGACTGTTTGTGGAAACATTGCAAGGCACTATTGCAAACTAGTTTTATTATCTGTAAGCACAAATAGTGACTAACTAAAACACTCTCAAGGCCAAATTTGAGGCCAGATTCAAACCTGCAGAAGATGCACATGCCCTGTTAGCCCAGCTTACACAAATGAAGAAGGAGCCTCATGAACCCATGAGAGACTTCATTACTAAATTTGACAAGCCGAGGAATAAGATTCCCATAATTGCTCAGCTGACCCCTGAGAATCTCAAATGTTTTTCATCAATTCTTAGCTTTTTGAAGTGACTTTTCTGTTGAGGCAGGCTGGCCACATAGATCTTGTTGTAGCTCAAATTTTGGCCACTGAGGTTGAATATGATCTTATCTTGGTAGGAAAGATAAGAAGAGATCTTAACAAAAGTAAATCTTCTTCATCTTTTGAATATTCTTCTACAGGCACCATTGATCTTATAGTGCAAAAGCTAGCAAATGAATTGCTAGCTATGAAAAAGCAAATAGTGCAAGGCATGTATGCTTCTCCTTCTTATCAAGATATTCTAAGGAGGACATTTCCTAACCAGTCATATCAGGGCAATGCTACCAAAAATCAAGGATAATCAAATCGCCTTCCTCCCCCACTAGGGAAGCTTGCCATTAAACTGGCACCAGCTAACTCAGCAATTGGTTATCTTGAAACTAAATCTAATTTTTCTTTCCAACTTGTGTTGAATCAAGAAGATGATGTTGACCCATTTGTAGAAGGCCAAGAAGAATTAGTTGGTGACTCCAACATTGGTTTCTTGAATTACCAGGATGAACCCAGAAGTAAGAGAGAAGCATTTGATGGATCATACACTATATATACCAGGTCCCAAAACCAGTCAGATCAACAAGCTAATAAAGAAAAAATAGGAGAATAATCTCGACCAACAATTTCAATTGCTAAATGAGGAACTTCATTGCCTTTCCAATCAAAGCAGCTGGTGAGCAATAAAAAAGTAAGTACCTCAAATATTCCTTCACCTTTTGCTTCAAATTCGCAGACCATTCCCACACCTGATAAAATCTAAATTGATGGACTTCTTTCCTCTGTTCCTAGTTCTTTTTAGTCATTTGATATAATTGACCATGATAAGAAGACCAAAATTCAAATGTCTAAGTTTGAATTCTCACAATCTAACCCTGAGTAGTTGGATAGGTTAGTTCAATGCGTCAAGAATAAAATTGTCCCTACAAGATAAGATATTTTGAAAGTAACACTTGGTCCCCCCAAGAACACATCCACTTGAAATAATCTTGTAATCACTCCTTCAACTACCCCTGGAAAGACATAACCATTTTATGTTTCCCTATTGATAAATTGGCATTGGCTAAACAATTACATTATAGACTCAGGAGCTCCTGACAATGTGATGCCCACCAAGGTGGTAGAATATCTTGGTCTCACACTGACTAAGACCTTTAGGATATGTTTCTCCATGAAAAATAAATAATTTCCACTTTTGGGACAAATTAAAGATGCCTAATTTGTATTTACAACCTTCCCAAATAAGAGAATTAAAATGATAGTCCTGGTGGCCGATGTTCCAGCCTCCTACAACATTCTGCTTAGGTGAATATTTTACAAGGACATTGGTGGAGAATTGATCATGGACCTGTCTAAGGTGAGGATCCCTGTCAAGGGCATCATGCAAAGGCTACTTCTTGAGAAGGAGGCAAAGTACATTGTCACTCAAACTTCAGCCCCTGAAGCTCAAATTTTATTTGAATCTTCAAGGATGGATAATTACTTTTTGTCTACTGAAGATGTTCCTATTTCAGTAGATGAAAGCTTACTAAGTGAAAATCTAAAAAATTTAAATAAGATATCAGAAGAATTGGTAGGGTGCAATACTAATGAAAAGGGATCTTCCCTTCCTAATGAAAAAAATCTGCAAGAAGATCAAATTTTGATGATGTCTAGATTTTAGAATTGAATGGCAGCAATTCTTTTACTGGTTCTGGAGCTGGAGTTGTTTTGATATCTCTTCAAAGAGATATTTTCCCCTATGCATATAAGTTGTAGTTTAGCAACACTAACAACACTACTGAGTATGAATCTCCACTGCTCAGATTAAAGGTTGCTCAAGATAAAGGTGTTAAAATCTTTCATGCCAAAGGAGATGCTAAACTGGTGGTTTATCTGGTGAGGAACCTATATCAAATCAAGAATGAGATTGTGATATTCTCGTAATCTAGTGTGAGACTGCATTAAAAGCTTTGATGCTTTTAGTATTTTTACCATGCCCAAAGAATTTAACAATCATGCAGATTCATTGGCCATCTCTACAACTCTCTTGGTCCTTCACCAAGATTTCAAAGAAGATAGGTACACTATCGAGTTGGTCTTTCGACCAAGTGTACCTGATAATGCCAACCATTGGTAGGTATTTAATGGTGACAACTAAATCATTACTTTTATGGAATAGATAGATAGCTTTGAAAATCTTTATTTTGAAGGTAGTGAATCTCCACTGTGGGAATCAGCTCCAAAAACAAATTCAAAAGTTGATGAAGAGTTCCTTCAGCTTAAAGGGAATAAAATTTCCAAAGGATTAGTTTCTCTTGAGAAACTTTTCGACAAGTATGATAGGTGTATCAAGAAGCCACAAATGGATTCAAAATCCTCCAAAGATTTTGATCAAATAAATTTGCGTACAGAAGACAATCCCAAAATGGTCAACATTGGGAATTATTGTACCCCCAATGAAAAACTAAAATTTATCACTCTGCTTCACCATTACATTGATGTTTTAGCATACTCTTATGATGATCTAAAATCTCTCAGTCTTGAAGAAATCTAGCATAAAATTTATCTCAAGGTTGGGTCATTGCCTCACAAGTGGAAACAAAGGTAATACAACCCCAGGATATCATTCACTATTCTTTTTAAAATACAAAAAATGCTAAATGCAAGAATTATTTTTCCAATCCATCATTCCACCTGGATTGTGAACATAGTCCCTGTGAGAAAGAAGAATGGAAAAATCCACCTGTGTATTGATTTCAAAAATCTAAATTAGTCATCTTTAAAAGACAACTATCCCCTACCCATCATGGATCAGCTGTTGCAGACAGTGACTAGCGCTGAGATGTTATCAATGCTAGATGGTTTTTTGAGATATAATCAAGTGGAAGTTGGTGAAGCAAACTAATATAAGACTGCTTTCACAACACCTTGGGGCACTTTTGAATATCATAGAATGCCTTTTGGCTTGATCAATGATGGTGCCACTTTCTAAAGAGTGATGGATCTTGATTTTAAAAATGAAATGAGTAAATTCATTGTATTATACCCTGATGACTTGACAGTGTTTTCTAAACATCATCCTGATCATGTGCATCATCTACAACAAGTGCTTAAGCGATGTAGGCAAAATGGTATTTCTCTTAATCCCAAGAAATCAATTTTTGGGGTCACAAAAGGTAAACTTCTCGATCACACTGTGTCTTGGAAGGCATAAAGATTGACCCAGAAAAGGTCAAATCCATTCAAGATCTTGCTCTTCCTACTAGTAAGACCACAGTCCACTCTTTCTTTAGAAAGGTGAATTTTTTGCGAAGGTTCATTCTTGAATTCATAGAGAAGACTTGCCATATTGTCAATATGATGAAGGGCAAAGCCACTTTCAGTTGGACTGAAGAAGGCAGTTCAGCATTTTAAGACATCAAAGAAGCTATCACCCATGCTCCAATCTTGGTTTGTCCTAATTACACTAAAGACTTCATGATGTATAGCTATGCTTTTGAACATATGCTTTCAGCCATCTTGGTTCAGCAGAATAAAGAAGGTGTCGAATCTCCCATATATTTTATGAGTTGTCTTCTCAAAGCTCATGAGCTGAAGTATTCAAACATGGAGAAGCATGCTTATGTTGTGGTAAAGGTGGTAAAGCACTTCTATTTTTACATCTTGAACTCACACACTATTACTCTGGTTCCTGATACAACTGTTAAGTTTATACTAACTCAGCAAGAGTTTGGAACCAAAAGGGGCAATTAAATTGCTAAAATCTAAGAGTTTGATCTTGTTATCAAACCAACAAATCTTGTGCAGGGAAGGGGCCTCTACCAATTAATTGTTGATAACATACCAGAAGAAATAGGTCATGAATAAATGGAAGTTGAAGACATGCCAACAGTTCTCTTTGTCACCACTACGAATAAGTGGTATTCAAATATTGCTCATTTTCTTATCTATGATAAGGGTCCTTCTCACCTATCTCGTAAAGAAAAGAGGACTGTTAAGTTGAAATCTACCAACTTTGTTCTATGGGAAAATGGTCTGTATAAGAGGAATCTTGATGGGGTATTCCTTCGCTGCATAGATAAAGCACAAAAAAACAAACTTTTGGAGTCCTTCCACAATTTGGCTTGTAGAGGACATTTTTTTGCACCTATAACTGTGCATAAGATTTTGTGAGCCAGGTAATATTGGCCTACTCTATTTCTAGATTCATACACTTGGGTGCGTAGATGTGAGCTATGTCAATAGTTCATTGGCAAACCCAAGTTGGCTACATTACCTCTCAAGCCTATGGTGATAGAAGAGCCATTTTAGCAATGGGAAATTGATTTCATTGGCATTGTAAATCTGTCCTCAAGTGTTGGACATGATTATGTCCTCATAGCCATAGACTAATTTACCAAGTGGGTGGAAACCATTCTAGTCAAGCATGCAACTTCAAAAGTAGTGTGCAATTTCCTCCAGGAAAACATCATTTCTAGTTTTGGAGTTCTAACCAAGATTGTAACAGACAATGCAACCTATTTCTCTTCTCATGAGATTACCTAGTTCTGCTACTATTATGGGATTATCCTCTCCCACTCTTCTAACTATTATCTGCAAAGAAATGGTCAAGTAGAATCAAGCAATAAGAACTTGATGACCATTATCAGAAAGCTGGTAGATGACAATCAGAGAACTTGGCATAAAGTATTGCTTAATGTTTTATGGGTAGACAGAATTACACCTAAGAAGGCAATTGGTATGTCCCCATTCTAACTTCTATATGGTCTGAATGCAGAGATACCAATCACCTTGGAATTACCAGAATTAAAGTTAGAAAAGGCAATAGAAGATTTAACTTTTGAAAGTTCCATCGATAAAAAGATCATGTGCTTGACTGAGCTAAATGAACAATGAACTATGGTAGTGGACCGAATTGTTGCGCATCAAATTTTGGTAAAGATACTCTTCGACCAGAAAGCAAGGATCCATGATTTTTAGATTGGAGATCAAGTCTTGTTGTGGGACAAGAGGAGAGAACGAAAATGAATGCATAGAAAATTGGATTCCTTATGGAGAGGCCCATTTGTCATTCATCATTTAAATGGTGAAAATAGTTTCTTGTTGAAATACCAAGATGGAACACCATTTACTCTACCCCACAGTGGGCAGCATCTGAAGCACTTCAATCATGGAAGTATCAGATAAGTCCATTTCTATATATGTATAGTCTTTCTTTGTTTTGTTTTTTTATTTGTTTTTAGCGTCATTTATTTTTGGGTAGCATGACTTCATAGCCCGATGGCATAAATGAAGGCACTGAGATTTTGGATTCTACTCCCTTTGATTGTTTCAAAATTTCAATCGATGGAAGTTCCCCAACTGGAGCCAACTGTTGTTCTCAAAATCTATCACTTGTTTTTGTGGACAACATGCCGATCATTTTGGTCCTGTAAGCCAAAATGGTCTCTTTAATTCTTTCAAAATGTTTTGAGCAGTTAAGTTTTTCAAATATTCAAGCCTTTTCAGCTAAAGAAGTCATAGGTTCAATAGGCGAGCTTTCTTCAAAGGAAGTTCAAAACACAAGGCATTTCCTTAGTGTTTTGAAGATGGTTCAATGCAAAGGTTTGATCAAAAGACTTAATGGCGGGCTTTAAACAATTAGAATGAACCACTTTGAACCATTGAACCATTGAACCCCACCTCCACAAGGTTCAAAAGTTCAATGAGTTCAAAGGTTTAATGACTTTGATGAACTTAAAGAAAAGAAGGATTCAAAGAGTTAAAATTGAATCGTTGAACTATTGAACCTTGAACTTTGAAAGAGTTTAAAGATTCAAAGGTTCAATGAGTTCAATAAGTTTGATGGACATAGAGAATAAAAAGATTTGAAGAGTGAAGATTGAACCGTTGAACCTTGAACCAAAAAGAGTTCAATGGTTCAACGAGTTTAATAAGTTCGATAGACTTAGAAAATGAAAGGATCCAGAGAGTTTGAAACTTCAAAGGATTCAAAGAAATAGAATGAACCATTGAACCATTGAACCTTGAACTGAAATGGTTCAAAGCTTCAAAGGGTTCAAAGAATTCAAAGTTTGAATGGAAGCTTTGAGTGAATGAAGTGGAAGATTCTAGAAAGAATTTCAACCAAATGGTTTAAAGAAATGGTTCAACTGAAGAAGAAAAAGAGAGCGAACGCAGCCCTTTACAAAACATTGAACCATTGAACCAAAAGAGTTCAAGGCTCAAAGAGGTTTAAAGTGACCAGTGACGTCCCTATGGACATCAATTTTAGGGTGATGGAATAACCATTAATTTTCAAAAGCCCTGAGAACAAACTCAATGAATAACCAAGAAAAGACTTGAAGAAGCCAGTTGAAAGCGAGAAGATAGCCCTGAGAGCTCATAGAACTAAGAAGAGACAAAACATGGCAAGGAAAGAGAGAAAAACTACATGAAATCTAGAAATATCTGTAGGAGAGTTATTTCTAGGTGGAATAGTCCACCAACTGGACATCAGAGAACACAAACATTCACAGGTGCGGCCTATTTTTCTACATTGAGTAAAGGTGAATAGACAGCCGTGTAAGCGTCATAAAGAAGACCAGACAACCCATGCTTAGGAGGAGACATTTGAGATGATTTATAATGCTAAAGTCAAGGCCGATGACCTATTCTAGCATGGCCCTTTCATAGATATTCCATGCATTTAATTTAGCATGGGCCGTTTTCATGAAAACAAGTGCACAAGTCTTTCTTTTGATGTTATATATTGTAATCTCTCATTTTGTATAAGAGAGATCTCTTTGTTATTAGAAGTGAAGCTCTACCCAAATTGAAAGGCATTCCTGAGACTTTGAGCTCAGACTGTTAATCATATTTTGTTTAGTGAATGAGAAAGCAAGTGACCTTTTAGACTTTGTGTTGAAATAGCTTGTGTCATCTAATAAATTGTTCTTATGTCTATTTCCTAAATACAGTCTTGTCCATTTAATCAAACAAGCAGAACAAGTGGAAATAAGCTGGAAGATGTCCTAAAGCTAATTGTGGTAGACTTTGTGCTACCATAATTGTCTTCAGTTTATGTTTTATGTAAAGGATACTGGAGAGACTTTGAGTTCCCCTTATCCTTCGTAACCTTTTACTCTATTGTAGTTGAAGTGGAGACTTTGGGCTATACTCTAAACTACTGTGTTCCTTTGTCTTAATCTATGGGAGGAATAATGAAGGACTTTGTGCTTTCGTGGGTTTCTTGTGGTTTATGTTACTACCTAAGAAGTCTTCCTTTAGTTTTTTGAACATCATTTCTAAAAGAAGAGAAATGTCTTCAACAATTACCCAAGAATTCTCCTCTATTTTGTGAACATAATCTCAAAAAAAAAAAGAGATGGATGGTATGATTTCACCCCTGCATCTATTTTCAGCTTTTATATATATATATATATATATATATATATATATATATATATATATATATATATATATATATATATATATATATATATATATATATAGGGAACCTCCCCTTTCTGAGAGGAGAGATTTATCTCATTCTAGCTATGGTCACCACACCCATTTTGTTGCATAAACCTCCTTATGTTGTGGTTGATGTAACCATTTTGTCATTAGTCAACTGGTGCAAAATCCATGTTATAGATGTCCCAGATATTGACTTTGCTACTTAGGATGCATTAAATAGTCCTGCAAGAGCATGGATCACTTTTCTCATCAACCAACAAGGCCATCCCTCTTCATTCTCTAGGCCATGCTTCCCCTTGAATGCTCATGCAACTGGCTACCTATTAATTTCAAAACAAGGAAAAAGAGCCACTGCCTTGAATGCTTACATAGCTCTCTTAATTGTTATTCAGTGGAGACTATTCCACCTAAAAGCATTTATTTTTCCCACCGATGCCTCCTATGCCACCTAGCCTGGTCTAGTTCATCCCTACATTTGACTTGCCATGCCACCTAGAGCATTTTGAGCATTTGTATTATATGTGTGTAGCCATGTTCTGGGTTACCCACTCTACTTTTCTCTTTTTTTGCTATTTCTTGTCCTTTTCTTGGCCATTTAGGGCTCTCAAGGCTAGCTTTTCTCTCTCGGCACTCCTTTAGCGGGTCGCTAAGTCTTCTTTTAGGCTTCTGGGCCTTTGAATTTCTTCAGGCAAAATGCCTGAAGGAATTCCTTTGGGAATTTTGCCTTAAGGAATTCTTCCTTTTGCTTGCCACTTTTGACAACCCACCTTTGATGACCCTTTGAGCCTCCGCTCATGAGTTCTTTCAGACATTTTGTCTGAAAGAATTATTCTTTGGCTTCTCTCTAATGGTTAACCCATTACCTTAAACTTGATGTCAGTGAGCTTGTCATCTCATTTGAAAACCAACATTTAATTTTCTACCCTTAATTTGATGTTTGTGGGCCTGTCACCAGATGTTTGAACTCCAACGGCAAGCTGATTGCCTTAAAATTGACGTCCACATTCATGTCATCTCCCCTTTGGCAATTCCTTTGGTTCTTTTCCAAATGGACTCTTCTAAAGGGAAAGTGACCCTTTTAAAAAATGGAAAGGTCCTCTTCTCATGGCCAAGTGCACTCTGAAAGGGCACCTACCCTTCGGAATCCTGTCTTCCAAATTTCTTCGAGTTTCTTCACTTGCCAACATTCTTTAGAAAAAATGTTCAAAGGAATTCCTTTGAACATTTTGTCTGAATAAATTCATTCCTTGGGCATTCTTCTTTAGATTTCCTTCAAACAAAATGTTTGAAGAAAATATCTCTTTGGCTGGTCAAGTTTCCCAAAGGAACTCTTCCATTTCGGGCTTTCTGCCTTGGCCTTTTGCTTCGACCATCTTGCACACCTTGAGCCCAAAGTTGCCCTTCAAGCTTTTATCAAGGTCTATTTTGTCAATTTCTTGCCTCCCACAAGGGCTTCTCATTTTCTAAGTCACCTTTTGGAAGAATTGCAAAGATCTTGTTTGGCACCTAAGTGCCCACCGCAAGGGTACCTACCCTTTGGAGTTTTTGTAAAAGACCCCTACCCCTTTGAACTTGGTCCATTTTGTTGATAAAAGGCCCTCCGAAGTAACCCATTTTTACCCTACTAGCATCCAAGATCAAAATGAGCTCCAAATCAACCCAAATGCTTGCCAAACCCAAAGCACTTAGCAATCGAAAGGAAGAAACACTTGGTTTCTTCCTTATGGTAAGAGGCCTATTAAGGGAAAGCCCACGAGGCAGCTATTGGATGAACTTGTTAGAAACTAGTTAAAAGACCCTACCAGGAAAAGGGAAGAGGGCTGCTCAGTTTAGCTTACAAGACCAAAATTGGTCAACAATCATATTGGGTAGAATTAGGCAATTTATAGCATCTAGCTAGCATTCTAGGTGGAACATAGCAGTGGAACAAAAGTTAAAAGGGTGATGCAGTAGTTTTTGGGGCAATGAACCTTGTTTGGAGCCCTAACAAGAGCAATGACCCGAATTGGTGCCATCTTCTAGGGAAGTGAAGCCCTTGGGGGGGTTTGAGGTGAATTTGATGCCTATTTTAATGTTTGATCACACATTCATACAACAAATATTTTTGTTATAATTTATAATTATATGTTTAATCCAAAAATTATTATTTGAAGGTATTTGCATGGCTATATTTTATCTAATTTTTGGTGAGTGTTTTTGATAATAAAATATTGAAATTGTGACCAAAAATTTGGTATTTTTTGAAATTTGAAGTTTTATGTGGTTAGGGTTTGAAATAAAAATAAAAAACTATAATTTTTGTTAGGGTTTGCTATAATTTTTTAGAATTGTACAATTTGCCCTAAAGGGGACATTACGATGGTATCAAATCCAAATTCTTGGATAGCTATGGGAAAGTGAGTTGTGTACATGCCAAACAGTGACAAAGAAGTTAGATACTATGAAAGAGAATAGAAAAGGGATCTAGAACATTAGGTAGAAGAGCAAGAACAACCAAGGCAAGAGTTGGAGTAGCCAAAGCACAAAGACATGGATTATCTAAATCATGTTAGGTTTGAGAAGTTTGCTCAAAATCAAGGGTGCTAGACAAACATGATGGTTGAATTCATCCAAACCATGAAGAACATGAATCAAAATCAACTTTAGAATGGTGAGGAAAGTGTTTCTAGTACACACAAACACCCTCCCCCTTCACCAAGGGTGATGGTTGGATCTACAGAAAGGCCTTTTCAACCCAACTTCTTTCATAGAGAGGAAGTCATTCCAGAAAGGGAGGAGTAACCTTATATAGTAAATGATGTAACTACAAGCTATGAGGAATATAAGACCCTTCCACTAAAAATCAAAGAGGAAATGAGACTTACAAATTTTGTGACATTGAAGAAAGGTAAGGGTGGTTATAAGGCTAGTCATAGACCAAGGAACAATCCAGGAGATCTACAACTTGCTTTGGGAAAGCTCCCACTTTCCACTTTTGATGGATCCACAAAAAGTTCAGCTAGGGCATGGATATAAACAGTAGTCACCCATCTCACAATTTGGCCTATGATGGAGGATGATGCCATTAAGTTTGCCACATTGCATTTGGAGGGAACTATCCATGAGTAGTGGTACCACAATTTGATAACATAAGGGCACAACCTCATAAATGTTTATGAGGGGTTCAACAAAAGATTAATTGAAAGGTTTGATAGGGCTGATCTAGAACTTCATTTCATAGAATTGGTGCAATTGAAACAAAAGAATTCAATGGAGAAGTATGTGATTGATTTTTAGAGGGTTTCAATGATGGTATCAAATGTCTTGAAATGAAGGCTTGCAATTTTGTCCATAGAATGATTGGTTGACCCATTCAAGGGTTTAGTCCAGGCTTTCAACCCTCTTACCCTTCAAGAAGCCATTCAAAAGGTTCTTGACCTTGAATCTATAGCTTTGAAAGGCAAAATTTTTCCTTTTGGACAACAAAGAACAAATACTTTTGGGAAAGCTAGGACTGTACTTTCAGAACAACGAAAACTAGTCCCATTTGGATAGTAAAAGAAGCCTTATTAGTAGGGTTTTGGGCAGCAAAAAGAACTACCAAATATGAACAAAGAGGTGGAGTCGAGGAATGAATTAAGAAGAAGAAAATTATGTTTTACATGCAAGGACCCTTAGACATTGAGACATCATTGCCGTGGAAATGAGCAAGTTCAAAAAATTGATGATTTTTATGTAGTCAGCATTGGAGAGACTAATTTAGTCTTTAGAGTACAATGGTTGCACTTTCTTGGGGAATTCACCCAAAATTATCAAACAATGGAACTAAAATTTAGATCATCTAGTAAGTAAATAGTGATATGTGGGTTGAGCAATAGATTACCCATGGTTGTGACTTTAAAGAAGATGGAAAGGGTTTTTCATAGAAAGAAGATTACTTGGGCAGCCAAGTATTTTTTAAGCCCTAAAAATTCTTATTTGGAATAGTAACATCATCACAATGATATTCAGTGCATCCTTGATAGACATGCCAAGGTTTTTGGTAGTATTCCTCATAGACTAACCCCAGATAGGGGTTTTGAGCATATCATTGAGTTAGAGCCAAGAACTAAAGTGGTAATCACTACACCTTACTACCATCCTAGGGTCTACAAAGAAGAAACTAAAAAATCCATCCAAGATATTTTAGAGATGGTTCATATAAGGCCTAGTTCTATCCCTTTTGCTTCTTCAGTCATTTTTGTGAAGAAAAAGGATGGCTAATGAGGATGTGCATATATTATCACTGATTGAAAAGGAAGACTATCAAAAAGAGGTGTCCCATACCTAGAATTGATGAGTTGATTGATGATCTTCATGGGGAAGTCTACTTCTCCAAGATTGATTTCAAAAGCACATACCACCAAATCTGAGTAAGAGAAGATGATGTTCAAAAAATCGCTTATAGATGTCACTATGGGCACTATGAATTTTTGGTCATGTCCTTTGGATTAATCAATGCTCTCACCACATTTCATTCATGCATGAATAATTTTTTTAGGCTATACTCGAGGAAATTTATGTTGGTTTTCTTTGATGACATTATTGTTTATATAAAAACATGGGAGGAGCAATTACAACACTTGGACATAGTGTTGGAGCAGCAAACACTCTTCGCCAAAGAGTTCAAATGTGAGTTTGGAGTTTTTGAAATTATATATTTGTGGAATGTAATCAATGCCCAATGGGTCCATGTGGACCAACAAAAGATACAAGCCATCATGGATTGGCTGACCTCCACTACTATGACACATTTGAGGGGATTCCTTGGTTTATGTAGCTACTATAAGTGGTTTTTGAAGGGGTTTTCTCATCTTGCTACCCCATTGACATACTTAACAAAAAGGGAAGCTTTCAACCGATTAAAAATAATGATGGAAGCCTTTCAAAAGCTCAAGGAAGTGATGAGTACTTGCCTAGTACTCGCTATTTCAGATTTCACCATTCCATTTGTTTTGGAATGTGATGTTTTAGGGGAAGGTATAGGGGTTGTCCTAATGCAAAATGGACACTCCTATAGCTTTTTAATGAAGAAAACTCAAATAAATAGAGTGTAGGTTCTTTGTTGACAAATTTTGGTCCTACAGGGTAAAATTGAACACCCCCCTTTCCTTCTTTTTGCAGGGTCTTTTTATCAATTTCTGGCAGGTTCATCCCATAGCTACTTTATGGGTTTTCTCTATGACAGGCCTCTTTCCATAAAAAAACAAGTATTCCTCCTTCTGATAGACAAGTGTTTTAGGTCCGACAAGCACTTGGGTTGATTTGGAACTCTTTTTGATCCTAGATGTTTGGTAGGGAAAATAAATTACTTCAGGTGGGCCTTTTATCGACAAAATGGGCCAGTTTCAAAGGGACAGAGGTCTTTTAAAAAAGGTCTGAAGGGTAGGTACCCTTGCAAAGGGAACTCAGGTGAAAAATAGGGCCTTTGTGAATTCATCTGAAAGACTACTCAAAGGCCAAAGTACCCTTTCGAAGGACAGGAAATCAATGAATGGGAATTTTTAAAGAGCTCTGAAGGGCAACCTTGGGCCCAAAGTACCCTTGTTGAAAGCTTGTAAAAGAATAATTCCTTTGGAAAAAGTGACAAGTCAAAGAATGAATTTTTTCAAACAAAATGTCCGAAGAAAATCCAGTGAAGAAGCCTAAAGAATGAATTTCTTTGGACATTTTATCCAAAGAAATTTGACAAGTGAGAAAATCTAAAAGAATTCAGGAACCAAGGGTTTGAAGGGTAGGTACCCTTTTGGAGGACACTTGGTCATCAAAAGATGACCTTCCCATTTTTATGAAGGGTCACTTTCCCTTTGAAAAAGTCCATTTTCAAAAGGCAAAAGGAATTACCAAAGAGGGGTGATGGGCCCATGGACGTCAATTTTATGGTGATCAGATAGTCATTGGGTTTCAACTGATTGATGACAAGGCCATGAACATCAAATTTAAGAGGATGGGTTAGCTGTTGGAGAGAAGCCAAAGAATGATTCTTTTAGACAAAATGTTTGAAATAATTCTTTCAGACATTTTGTCTGAAAGAATTCAAGAGCAAAGGCCCTAAGTGTCATCAAAGGTGGGTGTCAAAGTAGAGAGCATAATGAAAGAAATTCCTTATAGCATTTTTCTCAAATAAATTTAAAAGGCCAAGAAACCCGAAGCAAGACTCAATGACTCATTGAGAAAAGAGCCTGAAAAGGAAAAGACAGCCCCTAGGAGCCCAAACTATCAAGAAAAGACAAGAAATAATGAGAAAAGAGAAGAGAGAGAGCATGGCTCAGAACATAGCCACACACATATAAGAAAAACACTCAAAATGTTCTAGGGGATACAACCAATCAAGTGCAAGAATGAACCAGACCAGTCTAGATGGCACAGGAGGCATTAGTAGGAGAAGTAAATGCTTGGAGATGGAATAGTATCCATGAATAGCCATTAGGAGGGTTGCATGAAGAAAATGTAGCCATCAGGTTACTAGCCTTGTCCTTTAAAGGTAAAGTTTTAGACTGGTATGAGACCTTTCCTATGAATTCAGTTGGCTCATGGAATGAATTAGGCACCCTCCTGACAAATAGGTTTGGAGAGAAGGGTGACCATATGTCTCTAGCTGAGAAATTGACTACTATGAAGAGAGATCTTCATGAATTTACACAGGATTTTAACACTAGGTTCCAAAAGACTTGGGATAGCCTAATTCTAGTGAGGTTGATCCTAAGCTATGCTTTCCTTTACTACTTAAAGGCCTTGAATAGTGACATTGTTGTCATGGTACAATCCATGGGTGGACAAGTTTTACCCACTACTTATGAAATAGCCATAGCTGTTGAAAATTGTTTGGTGCAAGCAGGAAAGATAGCTCTTAGACATCATATGCCACTTTTTCCTGATCTACACCCCTCAGTTCATCTTATTGCATCCACTTTAGCTCCTCTACCTAGTGTAGAAAGGTCGGCTGCTACCCCTGTAAATGAACTCCACAAGGTTAAGAGTTTACTGTAGAGTGTTACCAATGAATTAGTGGCCCTCAAGAGGCAACAAGCTCAAAGCTATCAGCTGAATCAAGGATACCAGAAGTTTAGATAGATAAATAGACCTCCTTTCTAGAATTATAATCAAGGGCAGGGTTAGATTATGCAAGTCAGGCCTTATCAGAGTTATAATCCAAGTCCCCTTTCATCATCCAAGGCTCTTGTCCCCATTCAAAATAATTTGGTCTAGGAATAGCCTAATTATCCACCCCTGGGGTATGGTCAAGAACAGGTGACTTATGCTAATGAGATACCAAATCAATGTATGCCCACACAAGGTGATCAGACAGCTCAATTCTCAAGTTTTGAGGTGTCAACACAATCTGAGATGGACAACAAGTAGGGTCAATCTGATTCCACTCTTATGAACCACTTGAAAGGGGAATTCTATGCAGTCAATTATGTGGGGACCACAAATAATCAGGATGATTGTGTTACAACCAACACTAGGTCCAAAAAGAGAGCTATGGAAGAAGCTCAAGTAGCTACTCAAGCATTTGGGGCATCTCTTTTATCACAAGTAAATCAGAGATTTTCAAATCACAGACTGCCAGTTACAACTTTGACTCCTTGGGTTACGTCTCAAGTTACAAATGTCCCCAAGGAGAGCTCAAAGGGGAGCAACCCTCCAACCAATGTGGTAGACCAAATGAAGAAGCTGCACATAGACATCTCATTATGGGATTCCTTAGTAATGCCAGGACAAAAGGATATACTCCAAAAGGAATTGCATGGGCTGAGTGAACAAGTTGTCCCAATAAAGGCTGATAATGTGTTGATTGTGAATGGGGATCCTCCCATAGGAGGTCAAGAAAAGAAGGATGAAAAGGTCCCTCTTTTCTACCTATCCTTGATTATTGGTGATTTTTTGGTCCATAATTACATCATTGATAGTGGAGCAAGCACCTTAGTGATGCCCAAATGCATAGCTAACAAGCTAGGACTCAAATATGAGCAAATGGCCAAGGGAGTTCTACAGTTGGATGGATCACCAACCAAGATATTGGGAGTGGTAATAGGTTTGAATCTAACTCTCCATGCCTATCCAACCTTCTTCAGTCCCCATGATGTGATAGTGGTAGATGTTCCCCCTTACTTTGCTCTTTGCTTATCCAGGGATTTTACGTCCAAGATAGGTGGGTACTTGGCAGCAAATTGGTCTTACATGGTCTTTAGGATGAAGTATGGAACCAAAGTAAAGATTGAGTCAGAGCATATCCACAAAGATCATCTAGACCCATATTCATTCAAGGTAGAAAATGTCAGCTACGCCATCATTGATGAAGAAAAATTCCAAGTAAACCAATCCCTACCATCTTTCCTTGAAGGAGTTGTTGACTTGCTCCTAAATGAATGGGTAAATGACAATTTAAAACATGATCCCTAAAATTTCATTGAAGAGGAAGGTCTTGGAGTTTACTACATGCATGAGAAGGATACTTTAATGCCAAATGTAATAAAGGCAATTCAAGAGAGTTGTGGTTTGTGGAAACTTTTCTTTTGACGGATCTAGAAGCAAGTTGGGATCTGGTGGTGAAGTAATGTTGGTTTCACCTTCAAAGGAAAAATACATTTTAACTTTCAGGTTCTAGTTCTCTTGCACTAACAACGTAACGAAATATGAATCTCTTGTTTATGGTTTAGAGTGGGCAAGTTTTTATAGACATCGAATTAATCGTAAACTAGGTGATGTGTCAGAACTTGACCAAAAACTCCTTGTTCAAGTCTTATAAGCATAGGGTGTGGAACTTAATGGAGAGCTTCACTAATTTCAACATCACTTCCATCCTAAGAGAAAAAAATAAGCATGCAAATAGATTAGAAATAGTTGGTGCTCAATTTGACATTCCCAAGGGAATAATTCAGGACAACAATTAGCACCATTTAAAGGTGATAGTGAGACCCTTCATACCATATAATGTCACCACTTGGTAGGTGTTTGAAAATGACCAACAAATAGAAATTTTCTTATAGGAGGAGGTTGAGTTCACTTCTAGAAATCAATCCAAGCTGCAACAGTAGTATGAAGGCCAAATTATTCAGCTGAAGAACAATAGACTTCCTAAGGGTTTGGTCACTCTTGAGAACACCTTCAATGAGGATTACCAACTCAAAGGTGACAAAGCGAGCATGAAAACCAAGAAATATAATTATAAAAGGGTGGAAATTTTCAAGGATAAGTTGCTTGCACTTGGGAAGGTATTTACCAATGAGGAAAGGCATTCTTTTATTTTGTTATGCCAAGAGTTCATTGATGTCTTTGCTTGGGAATATGGCAATTTAAAAGGGTTTGACCCAAGCTTAGCCCAACACACCATTGAACTGGAAGAAGGTGCCAAACCCATCAAGCAAAAACAAATACTGATTAATCCAAGGATTGAGCCTCTCATGAGGAAGGAATTCACCAAGTTGGTTGAGTCCAAGATCATTTTTCTATCAAACACTCTTCTTGGCTGGCCAATTTGGTTCCCATTAGGAAGAAAACTAGAAATATTCGATTGTGTGTTGATTTTAGAGACCTTAATAGAATCTCAATAGGAGATCACTATCCCCTCCTAAGTATGGAATAAATTCTCTAAATAGTGATAGGCAGTGAATGATTCTCTCTCCTAGATGGGTACTCTTGATACAATCAAATTGAGGTGCAAGATTGCAATCAATACAAAACAACGTTCACGACAAAGTGGAGAACTTTTGCCTACAAGAAGATGACTTTAAAACTATCAAATGCTAGAGCCACTTTCCAATGAGCTATGGATATGACCTTCCAAGGTTTGATAAATGACATCATGTTGGTTTATCTTGATGGTGTGATAGTCTTCTCCAAAGAGGTAGGACAACATCTGAAACACCTGAGGCAAATATTTGAGAGGTGTCGAGAGTTTGGAATCTCTCTCAACCCTAAGAAATGTGTGTTTGCTGTCCATGAAGGCAAACTCCTAGGTCATGTTGTTTCAAAGGGGGGCTTGACCATTGATCTGAAAAGAGTGCATGACATTTTAGCATTGTCCTTGCCTAAACACAAGAAAGGCCTGCAAAGTTTCTTTGCCAAAATAAACTTTGTTAGGAGATTCATCCCTAATTTTTTTGAACTTGTCAAGCCACTAACTTCCATGCTGAGAAAGGATGAGACATTCACATGGACAGCATGAAGGAGAGATAGTTTTGAAGGGATCAATCAAGCTATCAGCTAGGCTCCCACCTTGACAAGTCCTGACTTCTCCAAGGACTTCAACCTCTACACTTTAGGCAATGAAGAGGTAATCTCTGTTATGCTTAGCCAAGTAAATGGTGAAAACCTCAAACAACCTCTTGCATTTTTTATTCAAGGCTTAGAGGCCTATGAGATTAAGTACACTTATGTTGAGAAGCAAGCACTTATAGTTATATGAAGCCTAAATAAATTCAGACATATGTTGTCAACAACTAGATTCACTTCATGGTGCCACATCCTAATGTCAAGGATTCTTGCTAAGCCATGATTTCAATGAAAAAAGGGTAGGGTGGATCACCAAGGTGATGGAGTATGATGTGGAGATCAAGACCACCAAGCTAGTGAGGGGAAGAGGGTTGTGTGAGCACCTAGCTACAAACTTCAAAAACCAAAAGAGGGAATTTTGGTACTCAACGATGGAGCTACAACAAAAATGTATGTAATCATGAAGGGCTGGACACAAGATATGGTTCATTTCCTTTGAACTAGTGAGTGTCCATAAGGTCTTGATAGAACTAAGAGGAGATATTTCAGGCTCCAATCTCTTCCTTATGTCATAATTGATGGGGTGCTATTTACAAAATATTTTTCTAGGGTACTCTTAAGATGCATTGATTCAGAACATGTTGACAGAGTACTGTCAATTGGTCATTTTGCTCACAAGGCTACAGCTACAAGGATTATGAGGGCTAGATACTTTTGGCCCACCTTGTTTACAAACACTCATGCTTGGGTGAGGAGATGCCACAAATGTGCTCTCTTTGATGTAAAATAGTAGCTGGTTGTAATGCTTTTACAACCTATTCAAGTGGAACAACCATTCATACAATGGGGTTTGGACTTCATAGGGATGATCAACCCTCCTTCTAATGCTGGACACAAGTAGGTCTTGACCACTATAGATTATTTCACGAGATGGGTAGAAGCCATCACTTTCAAGGAAGCCAACGAGAGTGTAGCCATGGACTTCTATGAAGGCTTGGTGGTGAGATTTGGGGTCCCAACAATAATCATTTCAGACAACACATTGGCTTTTTTGGGAACAAAGACAAGCGAGTGGGCATTAAGATATGGCATCTATCTCAGTACTTCCTCTAACTAATACCCACAAGGGAATGGGATGACTGAGTCCACCAATAAGAACTTGATTAGGATCATTAAAAGGACAATGGAAGAAAATCAAAATAATTGGCATGCCAAGCTAAAGATAGCTCTATGGAAAGATAGGGTTACTCCAAAGAGGGTAGTTGGCAATTATCCATACACACTTGTGTATAGAAGGGAAGCTAGACTTTCCATTTCACTTGAGTTACTAGCCTTAGATCTTGCCCATCAACTATAATTGGAGGAGAATGATAGCCTTCAAGTTAGATTTTATGAACTAATGGATCTTTATGAGTTAAGAGACCAAGCCATGGATGCCTTAACCAGCCACTAGCAACAAACAACGAAGCATTTTGACAAGAAATCCTCATCAAGAAACTTCTCAAAAAGTGACATTGTCTTGAAATGGGATGAAAATGAGATAAACCTAGAAGTCACACAAAGTTTGATGCCTTGTGGAGTGGTTTATATGTCATCACCCAATGCAATCAATATGATGCATTCCAACTCTCCAGGTTGGATGGTGAAGAACTACATATCCCAGTCAATGGGATATATCTTAAACATTGTCATTGACCTTCTCTTTTTATGTACATAGTTTCCCTTATTTTTTTCTCATTTTCCCTAAGTGATTTTATTCAATTTTGTATTTTTTTAGCCTTGTATGTGTTTTTTTACCATTTGGGGTAAAATCTTTATTGGTTCTTAGGTTTTTCAAGGTTTTGCTAGCCTTCCAAGCTGTAGCCTGACTCCATGCCCAATGGACCTTTAAGCTACTAGTCTTCTCAAATCATATCAGGCATGCTTCCCCTGTGAATCACCAAATGTGTTGACCAATTTTGGTCCTACAGGGTAAAATTGAACACCCCCCTTTTCTTCTTTTTACAGGGTCTTTTTATCAGTTTTTGGCAAGTTCATCCCATAGCTACTTTATGGGTTTTCTTTGTGACAGGCCTCTTTCCATAAAAAAACAAGTATTCCTCCTTCTGATAGACAAGTGTTTTAGGTCTGACAAGCACTTGGGTTGATTTGGAACTCTTTTTGATCCTAGATGTTTGGTAGGGAAAATAAATTACTTCAGGTGGGCCTTTTATCGACAAAATGGGCCAGTTTCAAAGGAGCAGAGGTCTTTTACAAAAGGTCTAAAGGGTAGGTACCCTTGTAAAGGGAACTTAGGTGAAAAATAGGGCCTTTGTGAATTCATCTGAAAGACAACTCAAAGGCCAAAGTACCCTTGCAGAGGGCAGGAGGTCCACTTGCAAAAGGCTAGGCCAGAAAGCTCGTAAAAGAAGAATCCTTTAGAAAAAGTGACAAGCTAAAGAATGAATTTATTCAGACAAATGTCTGAATAAAATATAATGAAGAAGCATAAATAATTAATTTTTTTTGAAGGGGAGGTCCTCTTTTGATGACCAAGTTTTCTCTAGAAGGGTACCTACCCTTCGGACCCTTAGTTCCTAAATTCTTTCGGATTTCCTCACTGGCCAAATTTCTTCGGACAAAAATTTGGGAACCAAGGGTCCGAAGGGTAGGTATCCTTCCAAAGAACACTTGGTCATCAAAAGAGGACCTTCCAATATTTTGTAAGGGTCACTTTCCCTTCAATAAAGTCCATTTACAAAACGCTGAAGGAATTGCCAAAGAGGGGTGACAGGGCCATGGACGTCAATTTTATGGTGATAAGATAGTCGTTGGGTTTCAAATGATTGATGATAGGCCCTTGAACATCAAATTTAAAGGAGGGGTTAACCATTGGAGAGAATCCAAAGAATGATTCTTTCGAATAAAATGTTTGAAAGAATTCTTTTAGACATTTTGTCTGAAAGAATTCAAGAGTGAAGGCCCTAAGTGTCATCAAAGGCGGGTGTCAAAGCAGCGAGAATAATGAAGGAAATTCCTTTAGGAATTTCTCCCAAAGAAATTTAAAAGGCCAAGAAGCTCAAAGCAAGACTCAGTGACTCATCAAGAAAGGAGCCTGAAAAGGAAAAGATAGCCCCCAAGAGCCTGAACTATCAAGAAAAGACAAGAAATAATGAGAAAAGAGAAGAGAGAGCATGGCTCAGAACAAATCCATGCACATATAATATAAACACTCATAACATTATAAGGGATATATCGAATCAAGCGCACAAACAAACCAAACCAGTCTAGGTGGCATAGGAGGCATTGACAGGAGAAGCAAATGCTTGCAGATGGAATAGTATCCATGAATAGCCATTGGAAGGGTTATACAAGCTTTCAAGAGGGAAGCCCAATTTTCCTTATGTTTGACATTAATTAATAGCCATTAAGAGGAGCTATAGGAACATTCAAGGAAAAAAGCATGGCCCAGAACATGGTGAGAGGTGGCCTTGTTGGTTGAGGAGCAAAGTGACCCATGCTCTAGCAGGAATGTTTAATGCAGTCTGGGTAGTAAAGTCAATATCTGGGACACCTACAATATGGATTTATAGGCACATTTAAGGGAAGATGACAGTAGCATATGAAAATTCTTCTTGTTGAGGTGTTTAATGCAGTATAGGCTGCTTGCTCTTGGAGGGGTAAAAGGTCTTTCTCTAATTTCTCTATATATTATAACCTCTCAGCTTTGCAAAGATATATCTCTTAGTTTTGTATGGCAAATCCCTAATAAAATTTGGCTTTAATCAAAATAAGAATTTTACCTCCATCTAATTTGTTACACTTTTGCATATGTTTGTGTATTGCCTTATGTTTAGTCATTAATTTAATGTTTTCATAAGTCAAAGCCAGTGTATCTAGTGTATCTAAGATCCTCTTCTGCAAGTTAACAAGAAGCATCTAGGTTGAAGTATAGGTGCAGGTGAGAAACCATCCAACAGTGTGCCCCTAGAGCACATCTGGTAGGTTCTTCTTCATTATACCTCCATCAAACCCCTTGTTGGAACATTGATGTAGTCTAGTTTCTTATTCAAATGAAGTGTATGTTTGCTCCTTTTGGTATAAAGTGTAGATAAAAAATGAGTAGATCAATCAATTTTGGTGCATCACCATTTTAGTTAGGTTGTGTTTTCATAGCACCCCTCTCTCATTTTACCCCTCCCCATTGTTAGTAGTAGAAATTCAGGACTCTAAGGTGCATCAAGGGGAGCTAGCCCCTTATCTAGAGATTCACTCCTTAGTTTTGCTACCCATATCAAGAGGAGTGTCTCCATTGTGCCATGCGGAAAAAAGGAGCTTAGTTTCCTTTTCAAAGGGTGTAATCCACTGCATCAATATTCTCCATCTATGACAAGTGAATGTTGGCCATGATACATACTTTGGCCAAGTTCAGTCAGTATTTGATTTGTGGTTGATTTGTGATGAAAATTAACCACAATAGCTTGAAATATTTTCTTATCCAAATTGATTTGAATGATAAACAACAAAAATGGGTAAGTAAATTATAATCTTATGACTTTGATATTAAATATGTCAAAAGAAAAAACAATGTAGTTGCTAATGCATTGTCTAGGAAGTCCATTTTTTGTGCTAACTGAAATTATAGCAGATTGGAAGGCTATAATCATAACTGAGTATACAAAAGATGGATTTAACACAACTATCATGGAAGGTAAAGTTGATGATGAAAGGTACAAGGTGGATGATGGTCTAATTTTTTACAAAACTAGGGTCTTTTTAACCCCTAAATCCAAGTTGAAACAACAAATAATGAAAGTTGTACATGATGCTCCAATGGTTGGTCATCCGAAGAAATTCAAAATGTACAAGCAAGGGAAAGGTTCTTTTGGAAGGGTCTCTTCTAGAACACATCCATGAGTGCCGTATTTTCCAACAAAATAAGTGTAAACACACTTTTTCAACTAGTCTATTACAGCCCCCACCTATTCCCACTAAAAAATGAGAAAGCATATCCATGGACTTCATCATGGGCTTCCCATGGTACAAGGTAAGAATTGTATGTTTGTGGTGGTGGATAGAATCACTAAATATGCACATTTGTTTTACAATTTCAGCCAAGTATATTGTACCCATAGTAGCTAATATATTTTTCAACTTCATAGGCTACCTAGGAACATTGTACATGACCGAGACAACAGGTTTATGATTTTATTTTGGCAATAATTTTTCTATTTGATGAGCATGGAGTTGTCTCTCAGCACTAGCTACCACCCACAAACTTATGGGCTAACTGAAATAATGAATACATTGGTGGAAGGATACCTACAGAACTATGTTTCAAGACAACAAACAACATGGATTATGTGGATGTAAATGGTTGAGTACCACTACAATACGTCATACCACATCTATAGGTATGTCACCTTTTAAGGCCTTGTATGTATATGATGCATTTTATTTTTTGGGCTTAACTTTGATAGATCATAGAGTGCTGGGAGCTATGGATTTGGTACAACATAGTCTTGAAACATTGGAGGTGTTCAAAATGAACCTTCAATATGCTCAAAATCATCAAAAATTATATGCAGACCAACATCAAATAGAAAGGACATTTGAGGTGGCTGACATGGTATTTTTAAGGTTGCAACCCTATAGACAATCTTCTATCAAGCATAGTGGGGCCAAAAAGCTTAAACCCCACTTTTATGGTCACTACGAAGTTATAAGAAGGGTTGGAAAAGGTGCATATGAGATAAAGCTATCTGAACATAGCAAGAGCCACAATGTGTTTCATGTTTTGTGCCTTAAAAAGCCACTAGAGTAGTACATCACTCCCTTGGTTGATTTACCATCACTAGATGATGAGGACAAGCTGATTTTGATCCTGGATTCTATCACAAAGCTAAGGAACCGAAGCATCAAGGAATATTTGGTTTGTTGGAAAGACTTGCCCCTTGAGGATGTTACTTGGAAAGGGGCAAATACTCTACAACATCCAAAATTACAATTTCTTGAGGACAAGTAATTTTGATAAGGGAGGACTATGATGTCCCCCTCTCAATATTAAAGAGATTGAAGACCCTTATCCTATTTTCTTTTTGTTTCCCATAGGTTAAGGGAAGAAAGAATCAAGGGAAACATTAGTTCTCTAATCAGGTTGTCAAAAGTGCTTTATTGGCAATCTTTTGCTAATTTTGACTTAAGGATAGGAACCTTTAGTCATGGGCAAGTTAGCCCTTAAATAAAATTATAAGGAAATTGTTTTTTGAATATTTAAATTTCCTCTTCAAGTGGAGTGCTCATCTTTTGGGAAGGTCTTTTGGAGGGAAAGGATATTGTTAACCATTTTTTGCATGATCAGTTTGTGTTTTCCCTTTGGCTCTTTTCATTTCTCCCTTGCTCATTTTTTGTGTTCAGTCACTTGCCTTGTTGCTTGCCTTTTCCCTTTGGCCTCTCCTGGTTCAGGCTCTTCTCCCTTGTTCTTTGTTTTTTCTCTTTGCCTTGTTTGCCTTAGCCTTTCTTGCTTTGTTTTACCCTGATGTGCCCTTCGAAAAATGTTTCGAAGGGCCACTTCCCTTCTAAGTGCCCTTCAGAACTTTTTCAAAGGGCCTTTCTTACTTTGCCTTCCCCCCAAGTGTCCTTTCAAATTTTTTTGATGGGCACTTTTTGTCCAAGTGACCCTTCGAAAATGTTTCGAAGGGCACTTTTTCACCCAAGTGACCCTTCAAACTTTTATGAAGGGCACTTTTTTGTCCAAGTGAGCCTTCAGAAAAGTTTTAAAGGGCACTTTTTCATCTAAGTGTCCCTTCAAAACTTTTTTGAAGGGCACTTGCCTTATCCTTTCCTCCAAAGTGACCCTTTGGGAAAAATTTCAAAGGGCACTTTTTGCCCAAGTGTCCCTTCAGAACTTTTTCAAAAGGCACTTTTGCCCATTTTCTCCAAGGTTACCCTTCAGGATTTTTCCCAAAGGCCCTTTGTCCTTGGTAATTCCCTTCAATAAAAATTTGAAGGGCCATTTCCTTTGGAAATGCCCTTTAGAATATTTTGAAGGGACCTTGTGCCTTTTCCCAAGTGTCCTTCGGGAAAAGTTCCCAAAGGAACTAGCCGTTGCCTAAAAGCCAAAATTCTCAAAGGAATTATTTCAGACAAATTGTCCAAAGGAATTACTTCAAGGAAATTTCCCAACCCAAATGGATTTTTGATGTGTCGTAGGATGTCAAATTTAATATAGCCAGCCAGCCATTGGGATTAAAAGACATGATGTACCGTAAGACGTCAAATTCAAGGTGGCCAACTAGTTGTCAGATTCACATTGGTGATGTGTCGTAAGATGTAAAATTCAGAGTGGCTAACTAGCCATTGAATTCACATTGGTGACATGTCATAGGATGTCAAATTTAGGGTGGCCAACTAGTTGTTGGGGTGCAACTTGGTGACGTTTCGCAGGACATCAAATTTCATGCCCAAAGTCTTCAAGAAAGATGTGAAGTCACTAGGAAAACCTAAATGACTTTGTAGTGCAAATTGGGTTTTCCAACATGCTTGACTTATGACTTTTATAAGTAGAATCAATCAAAAAACACAAAGGAGCAAGAAAGAAGTAAAGCCATTCAAAAAACCTGAAAGGGTCTTAAGCAAAGCAAAATCAGGTTTTCAAAAGAGCTTTGCTTATGACTTTTATAAGTATAAGCAATCAAAAAACTTGAAAGAGCAAAGATAGTGCAAATTAGGTTTCCCAACATGCTTGACTTATAGGTTTTATAATTAAATCCATTCAGAAGGCTCGAGTGGGTCTACAGTGCAAAATGCAAAAGCTTTCAAGAAGAATCTAAGGTTCACAGAAGTGATCTGAGCCATTTATTATGGATGGCCACCTCACCATTGGTTTTGCAATGATCATAGTCATTTCAAGAGCACGAATCAAAGAGGACAAATTCCAACTGAAAGAGAGAATAGCTAGAATTAGTTTCACCAGGATGGCGATGACAAACCATTTTAGAGGCTTCTTTTTTGGTACCCAATATCTCTCTCTTCTCTCCCTCTTTTGCTATAAATAGGACCCTTGGGCTCTTATATTATCATCCACAGATAGTATGGCAAAGCCCTGCTAGGATGTTGCCATATTCTTGCCTTTGAGCAAAGAAGCATAAGTCTATTTTCTTTCTAAGTTATAGGCATTTGCCTGGGCATGCAAGAGACACAGAGTGACAACAAGTGATGTTTTATCATTATGTTCTCTATCCTTCATGATTTTGAGCAAATATTTGATCCAACAGGTCATGTAGAGAGCATTCTAGTTGTATGAGATTTTGCATATGTAACCTTTTTTTGGGCTATACCTTTCTAGTTACTTACCTTGTGTGATCTCATTCATTTTGTCTCTACATTGAAATAATTATGTTGGAATATTCTAGAGCTTGAGGTATAGACTATATTCTATTGTATTGTGCATAAGTATAGGGCATACATGTGGATATTAATTCTTGGTGTATCACCATTTTAGGCTAGGATTTTAATTTATGAAAACTTCTAACTCTTTTCACTCATATAAACTGGTTCAATAGTTTTATTGCAAAAAAATATAATACAGGGAGCTATCCCTTTGAACCTAGAGGTTCATTTCCACTTATAGGCACACCCACAGACTTGAAAATGTCCCAATGTTGCCCAAATTTGGAGGATCCCTGAACAACCCTCTTCTAGGGTGCAAGATTTGAATACAATAGTTCTGACATGCCCAATGGGACATGAATTATTGCTAAGTCAAGGCAAATGCTAGTCTTGACAGACCTAAAGTAATAGAAATACCCCTAACCCATTATTTGGTGACTTCGAAAGAGTGTGAATCCCTAATTCTAGACCAAGTTTTATACATTATCCTACATGGTCCTCACAAGGTCCTTAAGATTTTCTGACCAAGCCCTTTTAACTACAACTCTTCTTGAATAACAACACCTTGATATGCTCCTAGCCCTATTAAATCCTGGGCAAGGAGGTTTTGGTGAAGAAGCAAAAGAGGTTGAAATTTTCAAGGAGAGGAAGAAGTTGAAGAAGAAGAAGAAATAGAGGATCAAAGGAAAAGAAGAGAAATGGGGGAAAGGAGAGAGATAGATAGACATCAACCCTTCCCTGATTTTAATACCCAAAACCCAATAGAGCTTCTTACATATGACCCCATCCCTCCAAATACTAACAAAAATCTTGCTAGTTTCAATGGGTAGGGTCCTATTACCCCATCTGAACATATTAGAGACATCTCTAATTTCTGCAATCTCCATAATGTTACTAGAGCCAACATAGCCATTAAGATGCTTGTTATGTCTTTAAAAGCTAAAGCACTTCACTAGTATAGAATGTTGGAGGGAGAATGCATTACAAGTTGGGATGGCTTTGAATACCTATTGGTGACAAGATTCAAAAATAAAAGTGATCATGCTTCCTTAATTTATCAGCTGAATGTAATAAGAAGAGGTCCAAATGAATCCATAGGAGATTTCAGTGAGAGATTTCAAAGAACATGGTATAGACTGCCACCAATCATAAGACCTCATCCTAGCTTTATGTTCCCAACATACCTCAAAGGGATTGGTACTAATGTTGATTTTATGTTGTAGTCAATGGGAGGATTCACTCTTTCAAGTGCATATGAGCTAACAAATGAGGTTGAGAATAGCTTGATTCAGGCTAGAAGACTTCCTCCAAGAGTTTTCATGCATTTGTTGTCCCACAATTCGGTTTAAGCTCTAAGCATGTCACAAGTTCCTAATGCCAATGTGAAGCAAAGAACCTTTTCCAAGAACATGGATAACATTATGGACAAAGACGAAGAAATCAGATCGTTGAGAGTTCAACTCAAGCAAGCTCAATATCAGGTAAGTGCTCCTCCTAATGCAAAATACTATCCTCAACAAGGATATAGAGTTCCATCCCAATAGAATTATGAAGGGAGAGGAAAAAATCAACAAGGTTACAGAAGATAGCCCAATGCATATAATCCAAATTTTACTCCTCTTGTAAAGGTTGTTGTTCCAGTTCATACAAATCTAGTGCAAGGAGAAGATCATGTGGATCAATGGGGGCAGCCTCAAGGTTGGTTTACACATGATGATGATCCAGCTATACTTTGACTACACAAGATGAAGTTACTCCTTACACGATAGTAGAAGAAGCATGTCCCAGCCATAGGGATAGTCCTGAACAAGGCAACAACCAAGGTGTGGGAATGATGAATTTTCAAGTAAAGGATGATTTTGTGTTGACTCAAGGCATGTCGATTTCATCCAATACAAGGGCTAAAAAGAGATCATTTGGTGAAGTCCAAGAGTCACGAATAGTTCCAAGTGATGTGTCTCCAAGGCCACAAAGTGCCAGTCACAGTGTTGCATCGTCTACAAGACATGTTTCTCAACAAAATCAAAATGTAAATGTAGCTGTCAAGATTACAACATAGTAGGTTACATTTCCCTTATTACCATCAAAGATGCAAGTGAAAGTGAATACCCCATCTCTAAATATTGTGGACTCATTAAAGAGCACTAAGACAAGCATATCTCTTTGGGAGGTTCTATATATACCTGGTGAAAAGGAGCTTTTGCAAGAGCAGTTAGCAAGCATGCATGTGGCTCCTCAATCTTTAAAGCATCATAATGTGGCTCTCACAAATTCCCCAAATCATATTTTGGAGCCTTCTACTAAAGCTAAAAATCATCCACCCTTTTACCTCACACTCATTGTGGGAGATAAGTTGGTTCACAATTGTATTGTGGATAGTGGAGCAAGCACTACTATTATGCATAAGTAGTGGTTGATAAGCTGGGTTTCGACAATGAGCCACATAGTAAAGGCATGTTGTAGCTGGATGGAACTCCAACCAAGATATTAGGATTTCCAAAGATTTGAATTTTTTTTTACATGGCTACCCAAGCTTCCCTATCATGCAAGATATTGTGGTGGTGGACCTTCCAACACACTTTGCTATATGCTTTTCTAGGGACTTTACGACAAAGATAGGAGGATGCCTTTCTATTGATTGGTATTTTCTAAATTTCAAGACAAGGTATGTAACCAAGGTAACCATAAGGACTCAACCCTTACCAAGGTTCTACATTGAGCCATACTTGGAGACAATGACAAATTAAAATTATCTAATTAGCAAAGAGGAAGAAACGATCTTGAATAGTGAAACATCTTCTCCTCTTGAAGGAATTTTTGACCTCTATCTTGACAAGTGCAATACTGAAACACATGGCCTTGATCTTTACACTTTCATTGAGGAAACTGATTTGGGAGTTTACTGCATGCATGAGGAGAACGTCCCAATTCCTTCACTCACCAATGAAGATCATGAGCTTGATAACATATAGGAAATGTTCTTTGATGGTTCAAGGAGAAAAGTAGGTACAGGAGCTAGTGTCATGTTGGTTTCCCTATCAAATAATCATTATTATCCTTCTTATAGGTTTCACTTCAGTTGCACTTGCAATGTGGTAGAATATGAAGGCTTAGTTCATGGTCTCCAATGGGTAAAGAAGAGAGGAATCAAGCTTTTGAAAGTCTATGGAGATAATGAGTTGGTATTCATCAAGTGAGAAGTCAAGCTAGAACTAAGAACCCCTTGCTCAAGTCCTACAAGCATAGGGTATGGGTTCTACTTGAAGATTTTGATGCCTTCAACATCCAACCCATACCAAGAGACTTGAATAAGCATGTTAATAGATTGGCTGCAATAAGAGCATGTTTTGACTCAGTTGCTAATGTTGAACAAGAGAAGCATCAATCCCATAACAAGATCATTGTGAGACCTTCTATTTTGGATAATGAAGTGTCATGGCAAGTGTTTGCAAGTGATGAATACATTGCACACTTCTTGCAAAATGAGGTAGGCTTCTCTTCAAGAAATCAAAAGAAATTGCATTATCATTATGAAGAGAAAATTATACAATTGAAGACAAATAAAATACCCAAGGGGCTGATTACCTTGAAGAGTGTCTTCAACGAGGATGATCAAAAGAAAAACCAAAGAATGAACATGTCAACAAAAGAAGAGAATTATGAAAGAGTTTTGATTTTCAAAGACAAACTTTTAAAGATTGGAAAGGTTTGTTCTCAGCTGAAAAGGCAAGCTTTTATTGCATTATGCAAAGAGTTTCATGACATCTTTGCCTAGGAATACAAGGACTTGAAAGGCTTTGACCCAAGTCTAGCTCATCACACCATTGAGTTGGAGCATGGAGCTAAACTGGTAAGACAAAAAGAAAGGCCTATCAACTCCAAGTTAGAAGAACTCATGAAGAAAGAGCTGACCAAATTGATTGAGTCTAGGATTATCTTTCCTATCAAGCACTCAACTTGGGTAGCCAACCTTGTGCCAGTTTGAAAGAAGAATGGAGAAATAAGACTTTTTGTGGATTTTCATAATCTAAACAAAGTGTCTCTCAAGGATCATTATCTACTCGCTTCCATGGAACAAATTCTACAAGTTGTTTCAAGTTCTCAATGTTTCTCACTTCTTGATGGTTATTCAAGTTATAATCAATTCAAGACAACCTTCACCACCAAGTGGGGGACATTTGCATACAATAAGATTCCATTTGGTTTATCCAATGTTGGAGATACATTTCAAAGGGCAATGGATATGGCTTTCAAAGGTTTGATCAATAAGTTTTTGCTTGTTTACCTTGATGATATAACTTTTTTTTCAAAGGATGCTACCGATCATATGGGACATCTAAGACAAGTTTTGGAGAAGTGTAGAGAGTATAGCATATCCCTCAATCCAAAGAAGTGCATCTTCATTGTCCATGAAGGTAAGCTTTTGGGTCATGTTGTTTCAAAATAAGGCTTATCTATTGACCCCAAAAGGATTGAAGTTATTCTAGGCTTGTTTTTGCCTCAACATAAGAAAGGGATGTAAATTTTCTTGGGAAAAATAAACTTTTTAAGGAGGGTTATCCCAAAATTTGTAAGTGTGGTAAAGTGTATCACAATCATGCTAAAAAAGAACCAAGTTTTTACTTGGACAAAGGAAGGTAAAGGCAGCTTTGAGGTAATTAAGCAAGTAATTGCAGCATCTCCCACTCTCTTAAATCTAAATTTTGTTAAAGATTTCATGCTTTATACTTTTGCTAATTGTTGACCATTTTGGTCCTGCAGGCCAAAATCGATCCCCCCTTTTTTCCCCTACTATTCTGAGCTAGTCCAAAATTTGATTTTTTTTACACGTCTTATTTCTATGGACACTGCAGGCATTTCTACGGACTCTGCAGGCATTTCTACAGACTCTACAGGCATTTCTACGGACTCTGCAAGCATTTCTACAAACTCTACAAGCTTTTCTATGGACTCTGAAAGCATGTTTCTACAGACTCTGTAGGGTTGTTTTCTACAAACTCTGCAGGGTTGTTCTATGGACCTTCGGTGACAAAAGGACCTTTGTAACTATTCTGAAAATCAAGTTTGAAGATCCAGGTCCCCTTGCAGAGGGTAGGGAACACTTGCAAGGGATCAAAGAGAAGGCCAAAAAGGTAAGTTTTCTTTAGAAAAATGAACAAGGCAGGAAAGTTGGAATTCTTTCGAAAAGGTTCCCGCGGAAAAGTGAACGAAGCAAATCCTTCAGACAAAATTTTGAAGGAATTCCTTCAGACATTTTGTCTGAAGGAATTCACCCAGCGAAAAGCCGACGAAAATAAGGAATAAGTGAGAAATACAAAGGAAAGAATTCATTTGGACAAAATGCCCGAAGGAATTCCTTCAGACATTTTGTCTGAAGGATTTAAAGAGCAAGGCTGTCGAAGGACCCCAAAGGGTAGGTGCCCTTATGGGGGACTCTCAGATATGAAAAGAAAGACACTTCTCCAAAGCTGAAGGGACACCTTCCCTTCAGGAGGTTCCAAAACAAAAGCCAGAAGGAGAGGAAGCAAAAGCTAAAGCAAAGGAAAAAAGTCGAAGGAATTACCAAAGAGGGTGACGGGCCCGAAGACGTCAAGATTAAGCACCATGAACTAGCCGTTGGAATCTAGATGATTGGTGACATCCCTGAAGCTATCAAATTCAAGGAAATAAACTATCCATTGATTTTTAAAGGCTTGAGCGTGGACCCAAATGCATTCAAATGGCTTAAGGCCATAAGGAAGATAGCCCCCAAGGGCTGAAGGAGCTAGAAAAGACAAAGCCAGGAAGAGACAAAGTGCAAAAATGGACAAAATGGTCCAGTGCAAAAGGGAGGTGAGTTATTCCTGTAGTTGGAACACTACCTGCCAAGTGGTCATCAAGGGGTGCAAACAGTGAATGGTGCACCCTATTTTCTCCACTTTGTATTTATGAGCAAACAAATTACATGAATATCTAGAAGGAGCAGTCTTGTTTGTAGAAAAAGAGGCATGGCTCATGCTTTCACATTAATGTTTGAACACCAAAGTCAAAGACTGGCAGCTGACACAGCATCCTTTTCAACGGCTTCCTCTTCTCGATGCTCTCAACGCACATGGACCAACTTGTAAAAAGGCACCAAAGTATTTTCCAAAGGGGCACCTTTAATTATTCTCTCTCTAAATATTGTAAACTTCTCATTTGGAGAAGAGATCTCTTAGCCTATAAGGCAAATCTCTATCCAAAAATATTTTGGCTTGTAAGGCAAAGCTCTACCAAATTTTTATCTTGAATCGTGACATAGCATTTTAACCTCCATTTTGAGTTTGCAATTTCGTATGTGTCTATGGCTTTCTCATGTGTTAAGTATTTCTTTCATGCTTTCATAGAGTGATTCTAGCATGTCTAGTGCATTATGAGGTCTTCTTTTGTAGGTCTTCCAAAAGTGTCTACAACAGAGTATACGTGCTTGTGAATAGGTTACCAAAGTGTGTCTTAGAACCTCTCTGGTATTTCTTCCTCCCTGTATATCCATGGACCCCTAGCTCACTGATGCAGAAGGATTGCTCATGTCAAATGAAGTTTATGGGAGCTTGTTCTTGGTGGAAAGTGTATGTTCGGGCTGAGTAGATCAAACTTTTTTGGTGTATCACCTTTTAGTTTAGGTTTAGGTTCTATTTTTAGCATCCTTCTCCCTTTTTAACCCCCCCTTTTTTCATTTATTTGTTAGCAATAGGAAATCTAGGACCTAAAAGATACATCAAAGGGAGCTAGCCCTTATCTAGAGACTATCCCCCTAGTTTTGCCAGACCCACAGGCAAGAGGGTAGTTTCCATTATTGCGTGTAAAAGGTAGGAGCTTATCCTCCTAACGAGGGTGCGATCTGCCTACATCAACACTAACCTTGACATAATCTCAACTATGCTTATGCAAAAGAATGATAAATTTGTTTAGCAACCAATTATTTTCTTTAACCAAGGCTTAGAAAACTACGAAGTGAGATATTCTTTTGTTGAGAAGCAAGCTTTAACCATCATTAGAGGATTGAAAAAGTTTAGGCATATGGTTTCTAACAACAAGATCCATGTCATGGTCTCCCATCCCAGCACCAAGGAGTTTCTCCTAAGCAGGTATCTTAATGAGAAAAGAGTTGGATGGATCACAAAGGTGATGGAATATGACATTGACATCAAGGTAACCAGCTTGGTAAGCGGAAGAGGCTTATGTGAGCACTTAGCATCCGAATTTCAAGAGCCTAAAGAGAAAGCCTTGGTAAATCAAGTTCAAGACTAGCCAACTAATCAAATGCAAAAACAAAGTTGGACACAAGACATCATTAGTTTTCTTCAAAATGGTGAGTGTCCCAATGGCTTGAACAAACCTCATAAAAAGTATTTTAGGCTGCAAGCTATTCCTTATTGTCTTGTGGATGACATTCTCTTTAAGAAGGATGTGAGTAATGTGTTGCTAAGATGCATTAACAATGACCAATTTGATATGCTACTATAAAATCAAGTAAAGGTTGAAGGGTCATTTGTAAAAAGTATGAAGGGTAGGTGCCCTTGAAGACAGCACTTAGGCGGCAAGTGGGACCTTTAAAATTGATTCGAAAGACAAGTTTGGAGGCCAAGGAGCCCTTACGGGGGAAAGCAATGAGAAAAATTGACCTTACAAAAATCCCAAAGGGTAACTTTGGGCTCAAATTTCCCTTGCAGAGGGTATCTGGTCGAAGCAAAGGGGCAAGGCAAAAAGCATGAAAGGAACTTGCCCTTTGGAAAGGTGATAGACCAAAAGAGAATTCCTTCAAAAAATTTGTATGAAGAAAATACAAAGAAAATCCAATGAAGAAAATCCAAGGAGGAAAACTCAAGGAAGAATTCTTTCAGACAAAATGTTTGAAGGAATTCCTTCAGACATTTTCTCTAAATTTTTTTGACAATCGAAGAAAGTTCAAAAAATTTTGGAAGACCAAAATTCTAAAGGGTAGGTGTCCTTACAGGGGACACTTGGCTTTGAAAGAGGACCTTTTCAATTTTTTCAAAGGGTCACTTTCCCTTCAAAAAAGTTTGTTTGCAAAAATGCCAAAGGAATTGTCCAAGTGAGTGAAGGGCTCATGAATGTTAAATTCAGTGTAGTAAGCTAGCCATTGGGATTCAAATGTTTGGTGACAGACCCATGAACGTCAAATTCAGGGCATTCAACTAGTTGTTGGGATTCAAATTTCTGGTGATAGGCCCACAAATGTCAAATTCAAGGTGGTAAGCTAGCCGTTGGGAAGTAATCAAAGAAGAGTTATTTCAGACAAAATGTTTGAAGGAATTGCTTCAGACATTTTGTCCAAAGGAACTCAAAAATAGCAGCCCGAATGCTCATTAAAGGAAACCAAGGTAAAAATCCCAAAGGATAATTCTTTCTAATAAAATGTTTGAAGGAATTCAAGAGCCTGAGAGCTTGAGAAACATGAGCAAACAAGTGAAGAAGGGAGCCCAAGGAAATAATAAGTGCCAAGAGCCTGAATTGCCAGGCATAGAAGGGGAAGACAAGGTAGGTAACCCAGAATGTGGCCACATGCACAAAAAATAAAATCTCAAAACACTCCAGGTGGCATAGAAACTCAAATCACAGACCCAAAGATGAACTAGACCAAAGTAGGTGGTACAGAAGTCATCAACAGGGGAAGTAAATACACTTAGGTGAAACGGTCTCCACCAAAAACTAATAAAGGATTAGTTGCGAGCATTGAAGGGAGCAGCTTGTGTTTTCTTGTTTTTCCATTAATGAACAATGAGTTATGCTTTACATTAAAGTGAGCATGGCCAGTCAACATAATTTAGGGATGGCCTTGTTAGTTGTAGGTGTTAAGTTGTGGAGCTAAAAGCTTCACCAGGATGCAAACAAGAGAAGTTATGGAGGATGCAGAGTTGTGGGGAGTTGCAAAATCCATTGCAGGGAAACTGGCATCGATTGGAATCAATCGATGTTGGTCAGATAGCAAAGAGGAAGCAACTAACATCGGTCACCAGTCGGTCGACATCGGTCATGGAGGAACCAACGTCAGCAGCCTATGCAAGAACAGGCAGTTTGCATGATGAATCCAAGAGAGTCTATTTTGAGACTGTTAGTTTGCATGTTGAAGGCTAGTCATAGTCTTGAGTTGCGAGTCTAATTATTGTAATTAGGTTAGTCTAATTATTGTAAGCATGAGATCTATATATGGACTCATGGGCTGTATTGTAAACTTGTAGCTAGTGAGTAAGAGAGCAATAAGCTCCTTCAGAGAGAAGAGAGTAATGGTGTGTTCCTCCTAGTGCCACAGTACCAAGGTGGGTACTGGATTGGAGAATCAGAAGGGTTCTTTGTGTGTGTATGATCTCAGTCAGCATGAGGGCATGACTTTTTATAGGAGATCTACAATGGTGAGTAAGGTCTAGTTATTTGTAGGTAGCAGCAAAGAGCAGGAGATCTACTTGGAGTACGGTTGTGTACTTGGTGAACTGGCAGCGTATTACTGACTGGTTGGAGAGGTGAACATCAATTCTATATTGGAATTGATTGTTGTGACCAAGAGAGAGAGGGAAGAAGGTCTTGAGGAGTGGCGAACCTTTGAAGTGGAGGAAGAAGTGGCATCTTCCTTATTGTATATTCTTCTGAGTGATTATTAATACAATTGTGTATTGTCTCTCAATTCCTGTGTTGTTTCATATTTCTAGTTACTTTATATTTTTGGTTAAATTTCGTGTTTAGTTGCTAATACGAGAAGTAATCATATGTGCTCTGATTGGTAGAGCAAGATCCTGACAAGTGGTATCAGAGCCTTGGTTGTAGGTTCAAGAGCTGATACCAACAATTGGTATCTGAGCTTTTGGTTGGGTTGACTAACAGGTGGTTTCAGATCTGGTAGTGTTTGTTGATTACAGGTCACTCACAGGGGTTTCAGATTGAGTGGGAGTATAGCAATGGCAGAAGAAAGTAAGCTACAAATGGAGAAACTGAATAGCATGAATGGTCTGATTGATGGAAAGAAAGAGCAAGTAAAAAGAGATCATTGGTTGGTAGCAGATCAGCTTGTGGAAGAATATGTTGCAGGTAATATTGCACAGGATGTTCTGGATAAAGTGGAATCTTTGTTTACAGATTCTTTTGCCTCTTTCCATGCAGCCCGAAATAGAGCATCTTTTCATGGGTATGTCTTTGGAGACTTTGGAGAGATTTATTTAGGGGTTGGAGAGCCTTGTCAGATGATTGACGAAGGGGAAGTGAAGCTGAAATTGCAGGCGGATGACACATAGTGGTTGAAGGAAGTCATGCAGGTACCAGTCTTGGAGATGAGTCTAATTTCTTCAAGAAATTTGGGTGATGAGAGATGCACTATAACTCTCACAGTGGATATACTTGAATTAGATGGTGGTAAGAAAGTAGGTATCCTTTATCTATCTACTTATATTGTTGATTCACCTTCTGTTGCAGAGATGTGGCTTTATAGGCTTGGCCACATATGTAGGAGGAGAATGCAGGTTTTGAAGTGGAAGTCAGATGTCTTTGACAAGCTAAAGAATCAGAAAGCCTTGGTGTTCATGGAAGAGATGATGGACAGAGATCAGGTGAGGAAACTGAATTATTCTGAGTAGAGCAGGGTTGATATGATTAGGATTTTGATCCATGGAGAGCTCACGGGTAAAAAGTTATCACTCACAGACAAACACAGGTACCAGCATCGGTCATACAGTAACCAACATTGGCAAAATAAAGACCGATGTTGGTCATAAGGACCGACGTCAGCAGGAGGGACACCGACGTCGGCTAGGGAAATGACGTCGGCAGTCAGGGTTAGTACAAGGAGCCGACATCGGTTGAAAATAGAATGGGAGATGGCCGAGATCGGTCACTGGTATGGATAGTGGGCGGATAGCAAGTCTTAAACACTCATGTCGAGGTCTTAAAGGGTAAGTGAACCTCATATTCATTATTCACCTTCTTTATATTGTTTTTTGATAGTCAAGAACCAGGAAGATGGAAGAGGCAATGCAGGTAGAATCCAGATACATGGGAGCTTGGCATGGATGAGGAGTGTGAGTCCTTGGAGAAGAACCAAACAGGTATTTGTTGGTAAAGTTGTCAGCTGGAAGTAAGCACTGAGAGACAGAATGGATTCCCAAGTTAAGGAAGAGAGTGGACGGATACATGAGACAGAAGGCCAAGGCATATGGTCTTGAAGAAGCTGCAGGATAGTGGTACAGGTTTTGATAGGTGGATGACTAAACATGGCTTCAGTCAATGTCAGTGTAGCTATTGTGGTTTTATCTTACCAGATGGATGATGATTGCAACATTATCTAGTTACTATATGTGGGTTACTTGCTAGTAGGTTTGTACATACAGGGATTTGCTAAGCTAAAGGTAAGGTTAGTTCAGAGGCATGTCATGAAGAATTTGAAGCAGCGAAATTCTTTGGCATAAGAGACATGGATATTTGATCTCTAGTGGGAGCTGATGTAAAGACGGTGTTGGCGGGGTTCATGATGCAGGATGCAGAATCAGAAAGCACACCAAGGGTTGGACAGTTCAAGCTTAGCTTGAAACAGGGTTCAAAATCACATGAGGTCTAGTGTAGACCTAAGTTATTTTCCCAAGTAGTGGGGGTTGTCAGAAAGTATGGAGCCAATTTGGGGAAGGAGTACTGGAGGGCAGTTCAGTGGGACTAGCAACAAGGATTCTTGTTATGCAGGGTCAAGTTCTTCACTACATGGATATGTAGGTTTGGATGTGGCAGGTTACTTGAATCACAGGTGTAGCATCACAGGTTGTGTGGTGGTTGGTCTTCAGGATTGATCTTGAAGAGGAATACAAGCCAAGGAATAATTTAGATGGTGTACTGGTATAGGTACAGGTGCAGCTATTTATCTCCAAGTGGGAGATTGTTAAGTTGTGGAGCTAAATGCTTCACCAGGATGCAAACAGGAGAAGTTATGGAGGATGCAGAGTTACGAGGAGTTGCAGAATCCATTGCAGGGAAACTGGCATCGGTCTGATCAACCGATGTCGGTCAGATAACAAAGAGGAAGCAATCGGCATCGGTCACCAGTCGGCCGACATCGGTCATGGAGGAGCCGACGTCGACAGCCTGTGCGAGAACAGGCAATTTGCATGATGAATCTGGGAGAGTCTATTTTGAGACTGTTAGTTTGCATGTTGAAGGCTAGTCATAGTCTTGAGTTGCGAGTCTAATTATTGTAATTAGGTTAGTCTAATTATTGTAAGCATGAGATCTATATATGGACTCATGAGCTATATTGTAAACTTGTAGCTAGTGAGCAAGAGATCAATAAGCTCCTTCAGAGAGAAGAGAGTAATGGTGCATTCCTCCTAGTGCCACAGTACCAAGGTGGGTACTGGATTGGACAATCAGAAGGGTTCTTCGTGTGTGTATGATCTCGATCAGCATGAGGGCATGACTTTTTATAAGAGATCTACAATGGTAAGGTCTAGTTATTTGCAGGTAGTAGCAGAGAGCAGGAGATCTACATGGAGTACGGTTGTGTACTTGGTGAACTGGCAGCATATTACTGACTAGTTGGAGAGGTGAACATCAATTCTATATTGGAATTGATTATTGTGACCAAGAGAGAGAGGGAAGAAGGTCTTGAGGAGTGGCAAACCTTTGAAGTGGAGGAAGAAGTGGCATCTTCCTTATTGTATATTCTTCTGAGTGATTATTAATACAATTGTGTATTGTCTCTCAATTCCTATGTTGTTTCATATTTCTAGTTACTTTATATTTCTGGTTAAATTACGTGTTTAGTTGCTAATACAAGAAGTAATCATATGTGCTCTAATTGGTAGAGCAAGATCCTGACAAGTGGTATCAGAGCCTTGGTTGCGAGCATTGAAGGGAGCAGCTTGTGTTTTCTTATTTTTCCATTAATGAACAATGAGTTATGCTTTGCATTAAAGTGAGCATGGCCAATCAACATAATTTAGGGATGGCCTTGTTGGTTGTAGGAGGACTAACCCATGCTCTTACAATCTTGGACAACAAGGACAATGAATTAAGCACCTACAACATGGCTTTTCCATATGCATTTAAGAGGAGATAGAAGCAACATGGGCTTGTGGTCATTGTAGGAGTGATTAATACAACATGGGTTTCTTTCCCTTGACTGGTCAATGATCTATTTTCCAAGTTCTCTATATAATTGTATCTTCTTATTTTGAAAAATCATCTCTCAGCATTGTGTGGTGAAGCCCTCAAAAAATTTACTTGCATTGTGAAGCATCTGAGACCAAATTGAGTTTCAAGTCGACTGTTGATGCTGTGGATTTCACCCTTGAGATGAAGGCCTAGCTTCTCTCTTCCACACAACACAATGGAGACTTTACTCTTACTGTGGGCTTGGCAAAACTAGAGAAAAAATCTCTAGATAAGGGCTAGCTCCTTGTGATGTATCTTTGAGGTCTTTAACTACTACTATTAATAATGGGGGGTGAAAAGGGAGAAGGATATAACCAAAATAGAACCTATCTAAATGGTGATACACCAAATGATTTTGATCTACTATACTATATCAAAACTTCAGACCAAAAGGGTGAATAGACACTATCTGAATAAAGTACTAGACTGTAGGGCACTTTAACAAGGGGCTTAATGAAGATACAAGGAAAAAGAACTTACCATAGGCACTGTAGAAGCACACTATTAGATAATTTATCTTTTGTTTCTATGCTCCAACTTGGGCACTTTCTATTAACCTGCAGAGATGGTCTTGACTATAATAGATATGTTGGTGTCAACTTATGAAAGCATCAAGCTGAAATGACTAAACACAGAGTTGATACATAGACATATTCAGAAGCATAACCAATAAGATAGAGGTAAAATGCATTCTATTGATTCAAAGGTAAAATTTGGTAGAGCTTCGCCTTACACAAGTGAGAGATACATTTCTCAATTGAGAGGTTACAATATATAGCATGAAGAGAAAGACTTTTGGTGCCTTCAAAAACAAGCGGCCCATGTTGTATTAAACCCCTGGGGAAGAGGAAAATGGTCATGATATTGTCATCCTCCTATAAATGGCCTAAAAGAACCATGTTGTAGATGTCATAGGTCTTGATTTTATAGCTTAAACCATATTAAACCTTTCTGATAAGCATGGGTCACTTTGTTTTCTCAATGACAAGGCCGCTTCTCTGTGAATTTTCACAACTGTCTGCTCATTAATGTAAAATGAAAAAAATGGGCCACACTATTAAATGCTTGCACTCCCCTTGATGAGCACTTGGTGGGACTATTTCATCTGTAGCAATAACTTCCCCTACCAATGCTTCCCATACCACTTAGACTATTTTATTCACTTCTGCACTTGGCGTTTGTCTTTTCTTAGCTCTTTAGCCATCAGGGCTATCTTTCATCTTTTCCTCACTCCTCAAGCTCCTTACTTAGCAGGTCATTGAGATTCCTTTTGGCCTTAAGCCTTTGAATTCCTTTGGGCCCATGTTCATGAGTTATTTTAGGCACCTATCATGAGTTCTTTCGAACAAAATCCCTGAAAGAAATCTTTCGGACACTTGTCTGAAGGAATTGGCTCCTTGGCTTCCCTTCAACGACTGACATATCCCATCAAAATTGATGTCTATAGGCCTATCACTATTTGAAAACCAATAGTTATTTCATCACCATAAAATTGACGTCCGTAGGCCCATCACCATTTAAAACTTAACAGCTCTTTCATTGTCTTGAATTTGACATCTACGTGCACATCACCAGACATTTGAACGTCCAACAGCTAGTTTACCATGTTAAAGATGACGTGCTCAGGCCCGTCATCACTTTGGTATTTCCTTCAGCCTTCTGCAAAATGAAACCTCCCCAAAGGGAAGGTGACCTTTTGGAAAAGAGGAGGGGGTCCTTTCTTTGGCAGCTGAGAGCCCTCCGTAAGGGCACTTGCCCTTCGCGCTCCTTTGTCTTCCCAATTCCTTCAAACAAAATGTCTGAAGGAATTCCTTCAAACATTTTTCCTGAAGGAAATGTTGCCTTTAAAGTCTCGACCCTTTATTTTGATAAATTCCTTTGCACAAAATTATGAAGGAATTCCTTCAAGCATTTTTTTGAAGGAATTTGCCTTTGGTTCTTCCTTGGATTTCCTTCAAACAAAAATTCTAAAGGAAATCTTTGTCTTTTGCCTTGTTCTCTTTTCTGAAGGAAAATTCCCCTTTTGGCCCTCTACATTGCTCTCTTTCGAATGTGCTCTATGCTCTCCATAAGGGCACCTTGGGTCCAAAAAGGTCTTTCAGGGCTTGCTTGGACGACCCCATTTACAACCTGCCTACCCTCTACAAGGGCACCTGACCTTCGAAGCTTTTTAGAAGACTTGCATTCTTTTAAAATTGGCCCATTCTTTTGCCAAAGGCTTCTCCAAAGTGATTTTTTGAAGCAAAATAAGCCTCCAAATCAACCCAAAACATCTCCAAGACTCAATTCAGTTGGCTCTTTATAGAAATAGGCTTTTACAAAGGGAAATGGCATAAGTGCAATAAGGTGAATACATTAAAGACTGATTGCTTAGGACATTAGGGAAGGAAGGGAGACCAATTTGTTTGGCATGTAGGACCAAAAAATGGTCAAAAAATTTAGTGTTTCATAGGGGAAGCATGCCTGCTATGCTTAGGAAAACTAGTGGCTCACAAGTCTGTTGGGCATGGAGTCAAAATATAGCCTGAAAGGTTGACAATAACCTTAAGAGACTAAAGAACCAACATGAAGCTTGTACCGCCAAACAGTGAACAAAACATAGACAAGGCTAAAAACTATGAACATATTCAAAAGCACTTAGGGAAAATAGAGAAAAAAATAGGGAAAATATTTACATAATGGGAGAAGGCTTCGTGACAATGCTTAAGATATATCCCATTAACTGAGATATATAGTTCCCCACCATCCAACTTGGAGAGTTGGAACATGTTATGCTTCTTGCACTGTGTGATGACATATGGACCACCCCATAAGGCATCGAACTTCATGTGTTTTCCAAGTTTAGCTCAGTCCTCATCCCATTTTAAGATGATGTCACCTTTTGAGAAGCCTTTTGATGAGGATTTCTTATCAAAATGCTTCTTCATGTGTTGCTGACGGCTAGTCATAGAAACCATGGCTTGGTCTCTTATCTCCTAAAGCTCCATCAATTCACACAACCTAACCTCCATGCTGTCGCTTTCTTCCAATTACAGTTGGTGGGCAAGATCAAAGGCTAGTAATTCAAGTGAAATAGGGATTTTAGCTTCCCTTCCATACATAAGTGTGTATGGTGAATTGCCAATTGCTCTTTTTAGAATAACCCTATCTGCTCACAGGGTTATCTTCAACTTGGCATGCCAAGTTCATTGATTTTCCTCCATTGTCCTTCTAATGACTTTGATCAAATTCTTATTGGTAGACTCATCCATCCCATTTCCTTGTGGTTAGTAATTGGAAGAGGTGCTAAGGTATATGTTGTATCCCAATGCCCACTCACTTGTTTTGGTTCCCAAAAAAGCCAATGCATTATTAGAGATTATGGTAGCTGGGACTCAAAACCTTATCACCAGACCTTCATAAAAGTCTAGGACTACACTTTCATTGGCTTCTTTTAAAGCAACAACTTCTAGCCATCTCATGAATTAGTCTGTAGTAGTCAAGACCCATTTGTGGCCAGCACTGAAAGGAGGGTCGATCATTTTTATGAAGTCTAGGCCCCATTGCATGAACAACTGATCTACTTGAATAAGTTGTAGAGGCATTACAGCCATCCATTGCTTTCCATCAAAAAGGGCACATTTTTAGCACTTTCATATCTAGGCATGGGTGTCTCTGAATAAAGTGGGCCAAAAGTTACCAGCCCTCATAATCCTTGTAGTTGTAGGTTTAGGATCAAAGTGACCACTAGTTGGTCTGTTATGAAACTCAGATAGTACCCTATTGACCTGACTTGAGTCTATGTATCTCAAAAGTAATCCTAAAAAATCTCTTCTAAATATCACCCCATCAATCAAGACATAAGGAAGAGATTGAAGTCTGAAATACCTCCTCTTAGTCCTATCATGACCTTGTGGGCACTCATCGGTGAGAAGGAAATGTGTCATGTCTTGTGCCCAGTCCTTCATGACTATTGGTTCCTCTACTATAGCTTCCTTATGGAGTAGCAAAATGCCCTCTTTTTGTTATTTAAGGTATGTAGCAAGGTTTTCACATAGTCCTCTTCCCCTTACCAACTTGGTAGTTTTGATATCCACATCATATTCCATTACTTTGGTGATCCACCCTGCCCTCTTTTTATTTAAATCATGGTTGATCAAGAAATCTCTGACACTGGGATGTGGCACCATGACATGAACCTTGTTGTTTGACAACATATGTCTGAATTTCTTTAGGTTTTGTATGACTACAAACACTTACTTTTCAACATATGTGTACCTGATTTCAAAACCTTCCTAACCTTGGCTAAAGAATGAAAAAGGTTGTTCAAGGTTTTCATCATTTGCTTAAGTAAGCATGGCAAATATTACCTCTTTATTTTTGAAGGTGTAGAGGTTGAAATCCTTGGAGAAGTTAGGACTAATCAATGTGGGAACCTAGGCAATAGCTTGCTTGATCCCTTCAAAACTATCCTTCCTTTGTGTTGTCCATGCCTTCTTCTCATCCTTCGTTAGTATGAAAGTTAGTGACTTAACTATCTTGGAAAAATTAGGGATAAACCGCCTAATAAAATTTATTTTGCCAAAGAAGCTTTGCAGACCCTTCTTGTGCTTAGGTAAGGACAATGCTAGGATGGTGCAAACTCTTTCTAGATGAATGGTCAAGCCCCCTTTCAAAACATGGCCAAGGAGTTTACCTTCGTGGATAGCAAACACACATGTTTTTAGGTTGAGAGAGATACCAAACTCTCTACACCTCTCAAAGATTTACCTCTAGTGTTTCAAATGTTGGCTTGCATCCTTAGAGGACACTATCACATCGTCAAGATAGACCAATATAATATTATTTATTAGACCCTAGAAAGCCATGTCCATGGCTTGTTGAAAGGTAGCTCCAACATTTGACAGTTTGAATGGCATCTTCTTATAAGCAAAAGTTCCCCACTTGGTAGTGAAGGTTGTCTTGTATTGATCACAGTCTTGCACTAGAATCTAATTGTACCCCGAATACAAATCTAGGATGGAGAAACATTTGTTGCCTATCACCATTTGGATGATCTGATCCATACTTGGGAGAGGATAGTGATCTTTTAGCGATACTTTATTAAGGTCTCTAAAATCAATGCATAGTCTAATATCCCCATTCTTTTTCCTAACATGGACTAGATTGGCCAGCCAAGAAGAGTGTTTAATGGGAAATATAATTTTGGACTCAATAAGCTTGGTGAGTTCCTTCCGCATGAGAGGCTTAATCTTTAGATTAATAGGCCTTTATTTTTGTTTGATGGGTTTGGCGCCTTCCTCTAGCTCAATGGTGTGTTGGGCTAAGCTTGGGTCAAAACCCTTCAAGTCACTATATTCCCAAGCAAAAACATCGACAAATTTTTGGCATAATAAAATGAAAGCATGCCTTTCATCATTTGTACATACCTTTCAAGTGCAAGAAGCCTATTCTTGAATATTTAAATTTTTTTTAGTTTTCTCTCTTGGTCATGATTCTTGCTTTATCATTTTTTAGTAGTTCATCCTTGTTGAAGATGCTTTCAAGAGTGACCAGGCCTTTGAGAAGTTGGTTGTTCTTTAGCTAAAAAATCTGACTGTCGTATTGCTACTGCATCTTGGCTTGATTCCTGGAAGCAAACTCAGCCTCCTCTTGCAAGAAGAGTGCTATCTATTGATCATTGTCAAATACCTGCCAATTAGTGATGTTATCAAGCACAGAGGGTCTAATTGCCACTTTTAAATGGCACAGACTACTATCCTAACCTATCTCCTTGGGACTGTCAAACTGAGAACCAACTGCTGCTACTCTATCTGCTTGCTTATTCTATTCTCTTGGAATGGAATTAATGTTGAAAGTGAGGAACTCTCCACTAGGTCCCACACCTTGTGCTTGTAATACTTAAGCAAGAAATTCTTGGTCAAATTTTGGCCTCCCACTTGATTTATGATTAACTCATTGTCTCCAAAAACTTGCAGTTCTTTAATTCCTTTTTTCCTTGCCCACTCTAAACCATGAATGAGAGACTCATATTTTTCAAAATTTCAAATGCATGAAAATTGGAACCTAAAAGTCGAGAATTATTTGTCCTTTGAGATCAAAATTAACACTACTCCACCACCAACTCCCAATTTGCTTCTTGAGCCATCAAAGAATAGTTGCCATAAACTTGATCTCTCTTGGTTTTCCTTCATCAAATTTGGCACAAAATTACCCTCTTCATGCATGCAATAATTCCCAAGACCTACCTCTTCGATGAACTTGTATGGGTCATGTTCAAAATTGTCACTTCTCCATTCATCTAAGAGCAGGTCAACAACTCCTTCAAGAGAAGAGGGTGGAGATTGGTCTATTTAGAATTCTTCTTCATCAATGATGGTGTAGCTGACATTTGTTACCTTGCGTGACTATGGCTCCAAATGATCTCTGTGGATTGGCTCTAACTCAATCTTCACTTTAGTTTCATATTTGGTTCTAAAAACCATGCAAGACTAGTTTGCAGCTAAGTACCCACCTATTTTGGACATGAAATCCCTAGATAGGCAGAGAGAAAAGTAGGGAGGAACATCTACCACTACCACATCATTGGGAACTAAGAAGGTTAGATAGGTGTGCATCATTAGATTCAAGCCTCTCACCACTCCTAATGTCTTAGTTGGTGATCCATCTAATTGTAAGACTCCCTTGGCCATTTCCTCATATTTGAGTCCTAGCTTATCTACTATGCATTTGGGCATTGCTAAGGTGCTTGCCCCACTGTCAATAATGCAATTATGAACAAAAAAATCTCCAATGACTAAGGATAGATAGAAAGGAGGAACCTTTTCATCCTTCTTTACTTGGCCTACCATGTAAGGTGCCCATTCATAATCAACACATTGTCGGCCTTTATTGGGATGGCTTGTTCATTCAACCCATATAATTCCTTCTGAAGCATATCATTTTGTCTTGACATTGCTAAGGAATCCCATAGTGAAATATTCACATGTAGCTTCTTCATCTGGTCTACCATATTGATCTGAGGGTTGCTCCCTTTTAAATTTATTTGGGGACACTTGAAGACTAAAGCGCAAGTCGAAGAGTTAAGGGTGCAACTGGCAGCCTACAATTTGGAAAATTTTGGTTCATATATGATGAAGAAGATGTTGTGGACATTTGGGCAGCTACTTGAGCTACCTCCATAGCTCTCCTTTTGGACCTAGTGTTGGTTGCAACATAATCACCCTAGTTGTTCATGCTATCCACATAATTTACTGCATAGAATTCACCTTCCAAGTGATTCATGAGAGTGGAATCAAACTGAACCTACTTATTGTCCATCCTAGGTTATACTAACACCAAAAAACTTGGGAACTGGGTTATTTGGTTGTCTTGCATGTTCACATATTGATTTGGCAACTCATTTGTATAAGCAACCTATTCTTAATTATATCCCAAGGGTGGGAAATTAGGTTGTTCCTGTACCACATTATTTTGAGTAGAAATAAGAGCTTTGGATGATGGAGGGTCTAGATTATAACCTTGATATGGTCTAGCTTGTGCAAATTAACCCTATCCTTGATTATAATTTTGAAAAGGGGGTCTATTTGCTTGTCTAAATTGCTGGTATCCCTAATTCTACTGATAGTTTTGAGCTTGTTGCCTTTTGAGAGCCACTAATTCATTGGTCACACTTTGTAACAAGCACTTAACTTCATGGAGGTTGTTGGGTGAGGTAGCAGTTGGTTTTTCCACACCAAACAAAAGAGCTAAGGTGGGTGCAACAATCTGAACTGGGGGTGGCAATTTAGGAAAGAGTGGTATATGAGGTCTTGGGGCTATCTTCTCTGCTTGTACTAGACAATTTTTGGTGGCTATAGTTATTTCATAGGTAGCTGGTAACACTTGTCCTCCCATGGACTATTTCATGATAGCAATGTCACTGTTCAAAGCCATTAAGTAGTAGAGGAAAGCATAGTTTGGGGTCGGCCTCACTAAAATGAGGATTTTGTCCCAGGTCTTTTGCAACCTAGTATTATAATCCTACATAAACTCATGAGAGCTCTTTTCATAGTGGTCAATTGCTCAGCAAGAGAGAGACGATCACTCTTCTCCCCAAATATATTTGTCAATAGAGTGCCTAATTCATTCCATGTGCTAATTGAATTCATAGATAAAGTCCCATACCAATCCAAAACTTTACCCTTAAATGACAATACCAAAAACCTGATAGCTATGTTCTCTTCGATGACATTATGAATATCACAGAGGTTGGTGATATTTTTTATATGCTCAATAGCAGTAATGGGCCCCTCTCCATTAAAAGGAGGAACACTCTTAAGGGTTGTCCCCTGGATTGGGTCATAATGCAGAAGGTTTAAAGGGCTTTGACCATGAAAGAATACAAAAAGTAAAGCCATAGCAATGATAGGGTTTAACCAGGGTCTTTTTGTGTAAGTATATTTTATAGAAGGTCTAGAAAAATGACTTGTTATATAAGGATGAGTCCTTGCAAACCTTAGTTGTTTTGCTAAGTTTAATGGCAGCTCAATGAATTCAAAAGGGACACCCTTGGTAGAATATCTCGTGATCACCTTAGGCATGGGATGTCACACTGATCTCTAACCAGAGACTCTCTTCCTCACCTCCTTGTGCCATTTGATTTCTCCTTTTATTTCTTGGTCTCCCTATTGGTTGGTCCTCTAGACACTCCCATGACATATGGCCATAAAAATTATTGCACTCAAAACAACTTCCTTCAAATCCATTTGACCGTCTAACACTTGGTTCATAAATACATCTGTTGAAAGGTTTCCTACACCTAAAATCACCTCTTGAACTAGTAGGATGCTCTTGTGAATTTCTTAACTCAACTTGATGGCCTCTTTGTTTGAAAAATATTCCCTCTTTATTTTTTATAAATATTAAATTTATTCCCCTTCCTATATTCTATTTATTATGTTTCCTATTCAAATTATGTTCAGCCTTGAGTGGAAATTAGTAGCACTCCTCTAGTTTTCTTGGTCTAACAAGTGCTAGTTCATATTGTAGGTTATACCTTAGGCCATTCAAATACATTGAAATATTTTATTTGTCTTCCTCAACATGTGCTAAGATTATGGAATTCCTTTATAAATCCTATGTATATGCCTTCATAGTCATTTCATTTTGCTTCACATTTTGTAACTGTCTAAATAAGTTTGTCTCATAATCACTTGTCAAGAATTTTCGTTTGAGATTGGAAACCATTCTATCCAAAAAATTTATCTTATTTATCCAATTGTTTTTTATCTTATATTTTGTGAATTATTACCATAATGAATCATGTGGCTTCAATTTGGTTCTTGAAAACTTAACTTTCTTCTCATCACATACCTCTAATCAAAATACTTGTATAACACATTAACCAAATCCGTGAGTTTTTATCCATCAAGACCACATGCATAGGTGGTAAATTTAAAATTTAGTTTAAATACTTGACCAATAATCACCTTAAATATTGTATCTATACCCTTCTCTTCAGGTCCTTCAACTGTTTCTTCTCCCTTTTCTTCCTCATGGTCTTTTGGCTCATCTTCCCTATCACTCAAGTCCCCTATTAGGATTACTCTTATTTGGTTTCATTATGCAGTATTCAACCTAGAATAAAATATAAATCTAAGGTCCCTTATTTTTTCCAATGCAACCTCTTGGTTCCCTTGGTTCCTTACAACACCTCCTCTATTTCTCCTAGGTGGAATTTTGGTCCTTATTCAGGGAAAATTTCAAAAAAGTACCTCTTACTCTCTTATCAAAAGGATCTTATCTCTCACACATATTATTAGGTATCCAATCTTGTATATAATATCAAAATGATGCAAAGGTTCCTTAATATAATTTTTAGCTTTGAATTCCCTATCAAATACCTTAGGATCTTGACAACCTTCCTATTAGCCTTTCCTAACTATAAAATGTATAGTCAAACAAAAATTAATAATGTTTATGAATTTAAAAATTTATATTATTATTTTCATTGTTAATATAAACCTACGTGTCAATTTTGGTGGCATAACTCCCTTCCTAACTCCACATTCCTTCTTTAGGCCTACTCAATTATGTCTGTTCTAGGCCTAATGCACTCAAAATTCTCAAAACCATAATTGTAGGTCTGTAAACCTTATACACCTTGAAAATAGTCTTAAAATATTTTTATATCATTTTTGTATGGTTCAAACTAATTTTACACACTAAATCCATGTTTAGGGCTTATATGACCTTGTTTTAGCCCGAGAGCAAATAAAATTCATCTGGGAACATTTCAATGGGTTTAAATGTTTTGTTAAAGCTTATATGGATTTTAATTGACCTCAAATACCTAATTAAATAATTATTTTTCTTTTTTCAATCCACTATCCACATTATCCAAATCAAATTATTCTCAATTGTGTAGGTTTCTTAAGCAAACTACAAGACTGTAATCCTGCAGACAATAAAAGCACTATTCTAAGAAATAATAATGTCATTAATAAATTGAAAATATAAAAAAAACTAACCTTAATGTTTTCATTCATTTTTAAGTGAGTTTTATGTCTCTTTCATTCACCACACAAACCATACAGTTTGTTAATATTGCACGCTACAAGAAACCAAGTTTGATCTTGCACTTTTATTAGGACTAGAGGGATTCCTTGGTGATTATTGAAGCATATATATTAAATAAATATTAAATAATATTCATATAAATTTTAATAAATAATTAAAAATTCTATTTTTTTCAACATAGTAAAGTACACAATCAATAACTAATCACACAACACAGTAACAAGGTTTGTCTCCAAAAAATGTGAGAACCAGAGGTTTATTTGAAATTGATTGAAAATTATAAATTCAAATAATAAAAAATGACATTTATAAACACTTATATTAAATTAAAAATCCATTTTATTCCTATGTCATCAAATTCATAATTTACAAATAGAGAAATTCACACCTAAACAATGTCTATATCTTGAAATATTCTACACAGGTGTTTATTTCATTCTTTCCTTCAAACCTTGTCTCTTAAAAATATGTATAAACATTATAAAACTCAAAAATACCACCTTTTTAAATCAAAATTAAAATTTTTAACTACCTAACTCACCTTTCCAATAGTCAACAAGGTGAGTTCAAAACAAGAGGTTTGGTTAACATGAGAT
>JARHVA010000292.1:1742500-1937500 GCA_037957365.1 Torreya grandis | reverse complement strand
ATTCTCCCCCTTCATTATTGAATTTTAAAATGAATATTATATACCATGTTTGTTTGGTATAAAATTTTATTCATCAAATTAATTTTTTAACACATTAAACGAGAGTCAAAATGGATTTTGGATACAAAAGTTATGACTTGAGGGAGATTGGATCCTATTTTTGTAAATTTTTATTGTTTAGGTGTGGATTATGACCCTTCTAATTTTAGGGGTGGTATATTTTAAGGGTATTTAAAACATTAACATCATGTTTTTATGGGTGTGTCAACAACCCCATAAGGTTTTGACAGGTTTGTTAGCAACTGCATCAGGCTCTTCCAAGTGTGTTAGCAACCCTATCAGGGTTTGCTTTATTTAGAAGCACAAATGTAATTTTAATCAATTAATTTTAAAAATCAAGATGAATATTTTATATCTAGTTTTATAGTAATAATTCATATATCTAATTTGGTATCTAGATTGGGAAAAAAATTAGGAATTTTTACATTCGTTTTATTTTACCTTATATTTTCACTCTGGTGCTGCTAAGGTCAAAGGATTCCTTTCTCTCTTTCCTTAATATATCAGGGAACCAAAATTTGACATCTTATGTAATATAAATATTAATTTTTTAAGCGGAATTATTACTTGCATTTAATTTCTCTTTCATGATCATTGATCATTTGATCTCTGACAAGTGTGTATATGGAGGGCTTGGAGTATAATAAGTTTGTAAACAAAATTATGAGGATCCAATAAGATTTGATAGGAGTCAGGATCTAATGAATATACGTTTAGATTTTTTTGGGTCTAATTATGTTATTTTAAGATAGATTAGATCCCATAAATGTCATTTCCAGTAGTATCAGGTTCCAATAAGGTCTTATTCCATTGAAAGAGAAATTATCGACATATCCTCAACACCCCAATTTTGTGACTCAAAGATCTCGAATTAGGCTAACTAAAATATTATACTCAAATTCATTTCCATCCAAAATTTTACTCTAAAAATCACTCAATTTATTACCATTTAGAATCTTGAAGGATAGTACAGATCTAAAAAAGTGACCTAAGCCTTGTCAATTGGGCTATGAATTTGTTGTCATGAAATTTTACATTTCACCATAATACCCAAAATTGTGTTGATAAATGAAATTAGAGGTTTTTTAAATATATGGATGATAAAAAATATTTTATAATGCGACATCAACTCTGTATCCCAATGGATAATGCTTGGGTAGAATAATGAAATCTAACTATCTTTCAAACTTCCAAATAGTGTGTTGAAGATATCTTGACAATTTCTCTTTCAATTCAATAAGATTATTGTCATCATGGAAAGTGTATTATGATATATAGAAGAGAGAATTCATGAATTTATTTGATCTTATTAGACCCAGAGTAAAAATTTATGGTACAGTTAAAACTTCTTTGAAAGTTCCTAATTTTTGTCCCAATGTGGAGATCAGATTCGAGAGATGAAATTTGACTATAAAAACTTGTATAAAAATTTCTTTTTGAACTTAAATATGACGGGGGAGAATCATAGATTCAAATTTTAAGTCATGAAAAAATACTAGCACACATTTAAAAGTCATACAAATTTGTTTTACAAAACTCAAGTCATCCCAAAACACTGACATATTTTTACAAGTCGTGCAATTTTTTTTTTTCCAAACCCTAAGTTGTAAAAAATTCCCCAATGCTTTTCCAAGTCATGAAATTTTTAAATTATTTTTTCCACTGGGTATAATTTGCAAATTCTATTTTTCACTTGGTACAATTTGCAAATTATTTTTCCCACTTGATGCAATTTACAAATTTTTTTTCCACTCAATGGAATTTGTAAATTATTTTTTCCACTTAGTGAAATTTACATATTATTTTTCCCACTTATTAAAATTTAAAAATTCATTTACTTTTTCCCTTTCTAGTACAATTTAGAAATTCATTTACTTTTTCCCTTCCCATGCAAATTGAGTTTTTCTTTTCATGATCGTGCAATTTTTTTTGTATTTCCCTAAATTCATACTAAATGGAAAATGATGGTGGTTTCAAGAATAAATTCATGGTATTTTGAAAATGAAGTGGTTTTATCAATAAAAACCATGGATGTAAGTATTTAAAACGTTATTTTCATCCTAAAACCTATGGTATTAGCTACAAAATCATGGTATTGGCTGGAAATTTACAGGTTTTGCTAGTAGAAGGAAAGTTTAATGAGACAAAGTTGTTTTTCATGGGAATCTCTAACATTAATTCAAGGGTCAAATGGATATATGTTTACATGTGTTAAGTATTATTTAGTGTTGGGTTTATGGTTTTGGGCATATGTTGCCAATCTAAAATTTTGGATGCCAATCTAAAAATTTTGATGCCAAATTAAAACATATTTACAATTACGAGCACCCTCTTAGACATTGAATCATGTCAGTGGATTGATAAAGTTAAATATAACTATGGAGGGTTCACAAAACTATTAAGATGAATATTATGGTATTATAAATTAAAAATTTCTATGAAGAGTACAAAGGATGAGTAGAAAACATTAGTGGTCATTAAAAATTATCAATCAATTAAATTTGAGATTACTCTGAAAAATTATCATATAAAAGATAAGCATATACAAAATTAAATTCTATGAAAATTGAAAAGTAATGATCCAAATTATCTTTAATGAAGGAGAAATCTAATTAATTCTTCACCAAGCTTATGGTCTTTTTAAGTTAATGATGGATCTCATTTTTTTAATTTTTATTTGCAAATTTTGTGTAATTTCAACCTTGTAAATGTAATTCATGAAAAATCACTATGTCACTTTGTAAGTCTCCAATTATTTAATTTTGATTTACACATTTCGAGAGGTGTAAAAGTAACAAAGCATATTTTCACCATTCGAGTGGTGTAATTTTGTAATTTCACATTTTCATGAAGTGAAATTCAACCAATGCATCTTTATATCACTTAAGAGGTGCAATGTTATAATTTCATATTTTCCTACAGTGTAAATGCACAAACACACTTTTACACTCCTTTAGTGGTGTATTATTTAAAACTCACTTTTGCACAATATGTAATGTAAAAAAGGTGGTTATGAACCATAACCACCTTGTTGCACTAAAAATATGAATCTTAGGATCATTTTAAAGGTAATTTTGATAGTGATAGTATGTAGAAACATTTTGAAAGATGGGATTGTATTTTTTACTCAACAATGATTATAATAGGGAGATTTTGTAGACTTTATGTTCAATATTTCTTCAGGTGTTATAAATTTGTGTATGAATTATATGTATCTATATATTTACTTTGAAATTATTTTCATAATCACTAAAAAATTGTCATAAAATGGGAATTTCACATTAAGTATTTCTTTTAAAATCATTTTGTGTTATTTATATGAATGTCAAATCTTTACTGGGTTTAATAAATGTTTTAATTATCTTTTATGTGAAAACATGAGAGAGTTTTATTTAATTCTTTCATGAGTAGTAGATAAGTATATCAATATATGTTGTTTACTCCTAAGAGTGAATTATGTCTTTATCACACATTGAATCAAAGAGGTTTACATGAATATAGTGTTTTCCCCTTCTTGGGTTATTCCAATAAGTTTCCATATTTAGCTACCTAGAGTTGTCTTTCATTTTTTAGCATTATAATGGTAGAATTTATATTCAACTAAATATAATATTCATATTCCTCATTTTATTTTTTATTTCCCCTATTTTATATCATTCCTCTTATTTTATTTTTTAACTCCTTTCTATGTTCTCTAGTTAAAAGTATGAAACCCTCAATAGAAAACATTTAAAAAAAAAAGATGTGAATATATTTTACCATACTTTTCCCTTTTTTTGGATTTAAATAAAGGTGTATCCACCTTATAATAGGAGAGGCTTTTTATTTCTATGTTGATGACTAAATTAAGAATTTATTTCCCAAATTGTGGACCCAAATTCACTAATTTATCCCCTTCACAGATTTTTGAGCCAACAATTTTTGGTGACTTTGTTGGGGATCTAAGTGATTTACGCATATGATTTTTAAAAATTTCAATTAAACTCCCATAGAATGAAGGTTGGTGACTCCATTGAAGAAAAATACATAGTTATTGAATCTACCTGATTGAAGAAATGGCATTGGTTTACCCCAATCTCAATGTTCCCTATGTCTCATGGGGAAAATATTTTGAGCTATTAGCTTTTACCCAATACAATGAGTAACCATTAGGATCAAGGAATAAATTTATAAAGTTTTATAGAGAAAATTATGAAGATGGGGATAACCACATCCTAGGCTTCATAGTGTCTTATAACATCTTGGGAGTTATGTATGAGGGTGTCATTTTCAGGGTTTTTGTTGAAATTCTCATTAGATTTGATGTTGAGTGGTATTCAAACCTAGATATGGATGTGTTGTGTATTTTAAATCTTTGAATAAAGGTTATCTAGACAAATTAAAATCAATTGCGAAAATGTGTGCACTTTTGTTAGTTTTCTTCTAGATTAAAAAGTGAGATGATGAGCATATGAGAGAGTTCATATCACACTTAAAATAAATTGTTGAGACCAATCCCTCAAATAAATCAAACAAGTATCAATAATTAAATATATAACTTCATTGGTTTTCTTCACCCAAAGATAAATTTCATATTGAAAAGGCACAAGGTAAATGACTTAGAAGTTACACAACAAAAATCCATTTATATTGAAGATTATTTGATCATGTCTGGACTGTTAAAGAAAGAGGTTTCAAAGGGTGTTAAAAATATTACAAATAGTGATGAAAAAAGTGAAACTTGATAAAATAAAGAGTATAAAATATTTAGAAAAAAGACTTCAAAGGCAACTTCCTAATAAAACATGTTGGAAGTCTATCAAGGAGAAATAGAAAGTGATTCTTATAACATATGATTGTTTTAGTTTCAAAATTGTGGAAAAAGGTGAAAAATTGTAAGAAATAATAACTGATAAAAAAATAGACAACAATTTGGTTTCCCCCTTGATAGAGAAAATACATATTTGCCTATTACAAAAGATTTCTTAAACCTCATAGTCTTGGGATAAAATGAGCTTTTTTAAAAATAATTCACTGAACCACAAATAGAAAAGAGTAATAATTCAGAGTGTGATGTTTTATTTTCTAAAGGTGAAGATAACATGGAATAGATTTTCTATGAAAAAAAAATTACCTTTTTATTAGAATGGAAGAATCAGTGATCAAAGGTGAAGATACCCTTGAAACTTGCTTTTCATGTCCCCTTGTAAATGAATTATCTAAAAAATTGAATCCAAAGAAATTAAGCCTATTCAGGGTGGAAATCATAGTCATGTGAAGGTTGAAATAAAAAAAGATGAGAATATAAAATAAAATGAATGGCGCCCAATATTCATTACAAGTGAAATGGAAACTATGAAGGTAGAATAGATTGATGAAGGTGTTGACAATGACTCATTCAATGATGAATTTATTTCTACCATGGGAATTAACTTGGAAATGAATATCAACACTATGTTGAATTAAAAATACAATAATATTGTGGTTCTAGATTAAAAATAGATATACAACACACTTCTCTTCACATCAGATACTTTATCTAGCATAGATGCATTTGGAGTCACCCAAAAAGACATTGAAAAGTTTTAATATTGCTCAAGAGTGATAAAAAAATATCAAAGTTCATAATATTTCCATTCTAGGATATGAAGATAGTAATGGTTTATTCATTCATGATCATCCATGTGCGAATGACAACCATAAGTTCCTCTTCCCACCTTATTGGTCACTACTGATAAATATGTTTAGCATTTATAAGTTAAATTTATCTTTCTACAATGGTAGGTACTTCTCCTAGCTAGTGAATGGTTTTGTATAGTTTTCTCTTTTTCCTCTTCTCTCTATAAATATTATTTATTTACCTATTTTGTCTTGTTTCCTTTTATAATTTTATTTTGCTGTGTGTGCCTGTGTTTCTTTAAATAAATACAATAGGTTGTTTATTGTTCCTTGCCATCTTTGTTTTGGTTTATCTTATTGCACATGTTCGTAACCATGATTTATACCTGCATTGAATCCCAATTAGTCATAAATATTAGATCCTCAAGTTATTTCTTTAGTGTAAATATTATTTAGTTCTTGGATGACATATGAAAATGGGACATGAAATATTTTGTTAAAGTGAGTTTCAAAAATAAACATTTAAAAATTTATCCAAAAAATAGTTGTTGTAGTTATGAAAATGGTGATATGGATGCTTATAACCCAAGTAACAAAATAAATAAGTTTATCATGGATCTTTTTAAATTAACATGTGGTGAACATAATTAATTTCAAGAATAGAGAATATAACTCGATAATGTGTGTTTATTTATCATACAATTGAGATGGGTGAATTGGATTTAAGTTGGTCAAATAAAAATATGCAAATATTTAGAGTAAAGGATTTGACCCAATAGTATGTGTTCATTTCTCATATGATTGATATAGGCAAATTGGCTATCAGTTAGTCACATTAGGACATGTAAATATGAGCTACGTAGAAGTCTTCAAGAATCTATATTAATGAGCTACCATTCATGTGATATTATAGAGTTCTCTTGCATTTCCTTTAGAAATGCAGTCCCAGAGGTGGAGCCAATTATTGTCATAAAATTTTACATTTTAGGACAACACCCCCAATTGTACTCATATAATAAATTAGATGTGTTTTAAGGATAAGGATGATAATGTTTTTGTAGAATGGGACATCAAATCTATAGCCTAATGGACAAGACTTGGGTAGATTAATGAAATCTAACAATATTTCAAGCTTATAAATAATGTGTTGAAGATATCTCAAAAAATTCTCTTTCACTGCAACAAGATTCTTGTTATCATAGAAAGAATACTATCACAGAGAGAAGAGAGAAGTCATGAATTCATTTAATCTTATCAACACTAGAGATAAAAATTAAGATAAAATCAAACTTCTATTAAATATTTCAATTCTTATCCCAATGCGAAAACTAGATCTGAGAGATAAATTTTGACTATAAACACTTGGTATAAAAGTTTCATCTTGATCTTCAAAAATCAACGAGGAAAATCATAGTTAAAAATTTCAAGTTGTGTAAATATACCAATACACTTTAGCAACTCATGAAAATTTATTTTGAAAATTTCAGGTCATGTAAAAAAACCAATGCAATTTTACAAGTTATACAAATTTGTTTTTGCAAATCCTAAGATATGCAAAATTCCCCAACACTTTTCCAAGTCATACAATTTGTAAATTATATTTTCCACTTTGTGTAATTTGCATTTTTTTCACTTGGTCTAATTTTCAAATTATTTTTTTCCTCTTTGTGTAATTTGCAAATTATTTTTTCCACTTGGTGTAATATTCAAATTCCTTTTGCATTTTCCCTTCCCGTGCAAAATAAATTTTTGTTTTCTGTGATCATACAATTTCAAATTTTATTTTCCCCCATCGTGAAAATTGAAATTACATATCTATGAGTCATGGAATTATTTTTTTCACTTCCCAAAATTTCTGGTAAATGGAAAATGATGGTGATTTCAATAGTAAATTCATGGTATTTTGAAAATAAAGTGGGTTTATAAATAAAACCCATGGCTTTGAGTGTTTACAAGGTTATTTTGGTCCTAAAACTTGTGGTATTCACTATAGTAGCAAGGTATATGTTGGAAGTTTGTATTTTTCACTCATATAAGGAAATTTTAGTGAGATAAAGTTGTTTGGAATGGACATAACCAAAATTAATTCAAGTGTCAGATGCATATATGTTTGCATGTGATAATTAGCATTTAGTGTTGGCTGTATGGATATGGACATAAGTTTCCAATCTAAAATTTCATAGGCCAAATGCAAATGGAAGGTGTAAAGAAAATTTTATTTACCATTGTGAGTTACCTCTCATACCTTAAATCATGTAAGTGACTTGATAAAGTTAAATATTGCTATGGTGCATTTCACAAAAATATTAATTATGAATATTAAGATCTTATGAAGAAAACATTTCTATAGTGAACATAAAGGATGACTAGAAAACATCAATGGTCATTAAAAATTCTTGGTCAAGTAAATTTTAGATTACTAAATAGATGAAAATATAAAATATAACCATATGTAGAATGAAATTAACTAATAAGTGCAAATTAATGACCGAGATTATCTTAAATGAAAGAGAAAGCAAATGAATTCTTCATCAAGATTCTGATCTTTTCAAGTTAATGATAACTCCTGAACCAAAATAGATTGAACCTTGTCCCTGCTTAGTGCGAGTGCACAATTATTTTATTAATTTCAAAAAAAAAAGTACATAAGGGTGCCTTTACTCCGTTAACCCTTTTACAATGCAAACATGGATTTATATAGATTTTACCAATGATCGGTAAAAATAACTAATCCTATAACCAACTAAATATGGGAAATAAACCTGTGAGGTAATTCTGATTAATAAATATAAAACATTAAAACTACCTAATAATTAAATTACGTAAGTTTATTTTATGGGGGTGTCTTTACTAAAAGATGCATGACACATTTACAATAATTATTTATTACCTACCAAAAATCTAACCCAATGTTAAGACTTTGGAACAATTCCTAACAAACCCACCTATGATCCAAAGTAAGGTCTTTGGACACATACCAAGCATTTTTTTGAATTTTTCAAATTTGATTTTGTTAAGGGGTTTTGTGAAGATATCAACTATCTGATTGACAGTAGGGCAATATATTGGATCAAGAGTTTTCTTTGCCACCAGCATTCACAGATAATGGTATTTGACATCCATATGTTTTGTTTTGGCATGAAACTCTGGATTATTTGACATCTTGATTGCACTCTAATTATCAATGTATAATTGTGTAGGAACAAACTGAGAAACCTAAAGATCTTCAAGAATACGACGAAGGTAAACAATTTATCTAGAAGCATCCCATGTTGCAATATACTCTGATTCTACTGATGAATTTTCCACTCTATCTTGCTTCTTATAACACCAAGCAATGGTAGCTAAAACCCTATGCATAGTGTATCCTGTGGTTGACACTATGTCATCCACACATCCACCAAAATCTGCATCACAATATCCAATAAGTTTGAAGTTATTATTGCGGCAGTATTCAAGGCCATATGTTTTAGTTCCCTGAAGGTAATGAAGTACTCATTTTTTTGCATGCCAATGAATTTCTCTAGGCTCATGCATAAACCTAGATAAAATTCCAACTGAAAATGAAATATCAGGCCTGGTAGTCATCAAGTATATCAAACCTCCAACCAATTGTCTATATGTGCTGCCATCAAAAAAGGCACTACTATCATTCTTAGACAATTTTAAGTTACTTTCCATGGGAGTGAGGGCAGGTTTGCAAGCACTCATGCAAAACCTCTCTAATAACTCAAAAATATACTTAGTTTGTGAAATGAAAATACTATACTCTTTCTGAGTTACCTCTATTCCTAGATAGTAGTGAAGAAGTCCAAGATCTATCATCTCAAACCCATCTTTTAATTCCTTCTTCATAGACTTTTTATGGTTTTCATCATTACCTATGAGAAACAAGTCATCGACATAGAGAACAAGTATCACCATTTTCTTACCCTGCACTCGAAAATAGAGAGTATCATCACATTCACTGTGATGAAAAACAATGGATTTCAAGTATGAATCCATTTTATCATACCAAGCCTTGGGCACCTCTTTGAGTCCATACAAAGATTTTATCAATTTACATACTTTGTGTTTAGCACCCACCTGTTCAAAACCCTGAGGTTGTTTCTTATAGACTTCTTCCTATAAATCACCATTTAAAAAAGCACTTTTAACATCCAATTAATGTACTTTCCAACTATTTTGTGCTACTAAGGCAAGTACCATATGAATAATGTGCCATTTGGTAGTTGGTGAAAATGTTTACTCATAGTCAATACCTTCTTGTTGCGCATATATTTTTGCAACAAGTCGTTCCTTATGTTTATCAATGGAGCCATCTGATTTATACTTAGTCCTATAAACCCATTTACATCTGATGGGTTCAACATGTGGAGGAGGATCAACTAAAACCCATGTATTATTGTTAAGTATGGAATCATACTCACATTTCATTACCTATTGCCAAACATGTTCAGTAGATGCCTCCTTAAAAGTGGATGGCTCAGTGGAAGAAGTAGTAACAACCATAGCAGAGTTTACCTATTTTTAATAATTCTTGGGCCCTATCAAACCAACTTCATCTGTTGTCAACTTAGAAAAAGTACTTTGAGCCCATTTTGGATACTTAGACAAATTATTCAAATCAGGGACTCCAGAATTCTCAACATGTGCATCATTCAAAGGGGGACTTAGAGAATTTTCAACAATTTCTAAGTCATCAACCTGTGAACTTGTAGATGGAGAGGAAAGTAAAGGAATTTGAGTCTCATACAATAACTTCGAAGAGTTATCCTTATTATTCAAACCCTTATCTCTTTTTGTATTTTTCCTCTCTAATCTATCAAGTTGAGAATCAATCTCTGCAGTGTTCATAGTCCCAAACTCATCAAATATTACATCTCGACTCACTATGAATTTGCCTCAATCCTGTGCAAGCAAATGAAACCCCTTTTTATCTTTAGAATAACCAAGAAAGATGCATTTTCAACTTTGTGGTTCCAACTTAGTTTTACGTTTAATAGGAACCAAAGCAAAACAAACACATCCAAACACTTTCAAGTGTTTAAATTTTGGTTTAAATCCATACCATGCCTCATATGGAGTTTGTCCCAAAAATGCAATTATGGGGGACTTGTTTCTCAAATACACTGTAGTACCAATAGTTTCAGCCCAAAACTTATCATCAAGCTATTTATAGTGCAACATGGCACGTGTTGTGCCCTCTAAAGTTCTATTCATTCATTCAGATACTCCATTTTGTTGTAGAGTATAAGAATTACTATATTTTTGATGAATACCATGTTCTCAACAATAATCTAAAAATTCATTAGAGGTATACTCACCTCCATTATCTAAATGAAGAGTGGCCAAATGTGAACCTCTTTCTTTTTTGACTAAGTGTAACTAATCAACAAACTTAGCGAAAACTTTAGATTTGTTTTTGATAAAGAATACCCAAGTCATCCTATAAAAGTCATCAATAAACAAGACAAAGTATCTACACCCAAAAATGGATGACTTTTTCATGTCACATACATCACTATGCACTAACTATAAACATCTGTTAGCTCTCCAAGATGACTATTTACGAAAATTTTCCTGATTTTATTTTCCCAAAACACTTGACTCACAAAGAATACTATCTTTGTGAAAAGTGGGAAACCCATTCACCATACCATATCTCTACAAATCCACTAAAGAGTGGATATTCAAATTTCCATAGTGGAGATGCCATAACTGTTGTGTAGACATAGTACCTGTACCTGTGTCAACAACTACTGCAAGTTCTATATTGGGAGGAAGCACCTTACAATGCAATCTAACCAAGTTTCCATCTTCATATCCTGTATACATTTTTTTATAATCATCCTTCACTGAATTGATGTAAATGAGCCCACTTTCAAGCACAATTTGATAACCTTTCTTTCAAATAATTACCAAAGAATGTAAGTGTTTCTTTAATGTGGTAACATACCAAACATCCTCCAAGTATTTTATAGACCCATTAAGAAGAAGAATCTGAATAGATCTAAGTCCTAGTGGTGTATGCATAGAATTATCTGCTAAGGCAACTAGAGAGAGAGAAGCTTCCTTATAAGACCAAAAGAAATCTCTCCTATATGTCATGTGTTTGGTTGCTCCAATGTCTAAAACCCATACATCTGTGAGCTCATCTCTAGCCTCATATTCAATATAATCAATGTGCCCAAAAGTAGTGAATGCGAATTCATGGGCAACATTACTAGATTCATCATAGTCATGATCAGAATATTGAGTAGAGTTAGTCTTAGTCACTTTTTGTGGCCTCTGAATTTTATCAAAAGGAATCCTACATTGTGAGGTAATGTGACCAATTTTTCCACATTTATGACATTGAATGTCTGATCTACCTCGACCTCTACCCCTATATGAGTTGTGACCATGTCCTCGATCACTTATTTCATGTGAATTTGATTGACTAGATTGTTGATTATTTGAATGACCCCTACCTCTATTTTGATATCTGCCTCCTTTGTAACCTCGACCCCCTTTATAACTGTCTCCTCTATTGTTTTGATGCCTAGATGAAGATAAACTAGGCTTTGATTCTAAAACATGGGCTTCTTCAATTTTCTTGGATTTATTGGGTAGAGAGAGGTCATGTTGGATGATCAACTCAGCCAAAATATCAAAGGTGATACATGCGATCTTGTCAGAGACATGCAACATTTCAACAAAATTCCTATAGGACCCTAGTAGTCCTTTCAAAGCAGCAGTAACTATGAGGTCATCATCTAGTTTTCCAAAACTAGCCTTAGTGTACTTAGTAGTGATATTTTTCAACTTAGACATATATTATCCCATATCCCCATCTTCATCTAATGACAAAGTAAATAACTGCATATGAATATCTATCTTCTTATGCTTAAGTTTCTTATCATACAAATCTGATAATGTTTTCCATGCAGTGTAACTATGAGGAGAATTTTGAATATGAAAGTAAGTATCATGAGTACAACAACATTTAATGAGAGCAAAGGCCTTAGAATCATGTAAACTGAATATATCTAATTTAGACTGCTCTGTTGGCAATGTGGGGTTTTCATTCTTAACAATATCCCATAACTCATTAAACACTAGTGAAGCCTCCATCAATCGTTTCCAATCTGACTAATTGGAAATTGTTAATCTATCACCATCTAAAAAAAATTCTAAATTTTTGGCATTTTGAAATGAAAGCAAGTGCAGTAGAGAAAAGTGTAATAAAATGCAAAAGAAATGAAACAAATATCACACTCACTGTACAAGACACTGCTTCTACAGGGTTTTGCACTTAACTTCCGTGTAGAGCGTAAAAGAAAAATAAGTATTTTTGATGGGTTTTGCACTTAACTTCACCAAAAAATCAATGATTACACCCTTATTTCACCAAATTACAACCTTATCTCACCACAACAATGCAAAATAAATATGATTGAATTTCCCCTTTTTTGAAAAATTAAATAACACAATACAAGTATGTAATTTACAATATTCATATTTAAAAAGGGAATATTATTTTTCAAAAAAACATATTCCAAAGCCAAAAAAAACTTTCTCCAAAAAGAAGGGATTTGAACCCTTGACCTCTTCCTTTACAAGCTTCTAACAAAATAAGCTTAACCAATTGCTCTAAGAGCATTTGCAAAACATTATACTCAGAAAATTCTAATTATTCCAGATTTTGTGTATGAGGGAAAATAAAAAAAAATTACATATGAGTAAATAAATTCATTTTTTTCCATTTTTACAGCCTTCTCAAGAAAGCTTCCTCCCGTGGGACCCACTAAGACAAATTTTTGATATAAAAAAATATTAGAAATAGCAAAAATAAATTTCTAAATTTTATTGTAGCACCAAGTTTGCCTGGGACACCTGGCAGATCCTGGGAATTTTCTTTTCACCTATATTCTCTCTCATAGACCGTACAAATCCATACAGGCTGGGTAAAAAGGATTTTCACTGACTTTTTGCAAATTTTTTGAGGTGTATTTTCAGAGAATGAGATCAAAATAAAGGCTAGGTGTTGGAAGGCTGTACTGTACGCTGTATAAGTTCAAAAAATTCTCAGATTTACAATTTGAATGCAAAAAATAGGGGTTTAATATCATTTGATCAAGATTGGCAAGTGTTTTAGCTATTAAGAGGCCTGAGAATGAGATGAATCAATAATGGCAGCCATGAATAAATATTAAAGAAGTTTTTATCAAATAAATAGGCCTTACAAATCTAGTTTTGGCAAAAAAACAATGAATTTAATAACATTAAAATGCTAAAAATTTCTTTTTGTGCAAGATGAGGAGGTTTGAACACAAGACAATGGATTATGAATGATCAAAAAAGACTAGACTATGGTATATGGAAAATATACAAGTTTAAATATAAATAATATTTGAAAAATTAAAATAATTAATAATTTTTCAAAATATTTGAACCAATAATATATGGCATAGCTCATTTCATGGCAAATGATATCACGTGAATTGATTTTTCACCTTGCTCCTTCGAATTCATCAAGCTCCAAAAATAACCATGCTCTGACACCAATGATAACCCCTGAACCAAAATAGGTTGAACCTTGTCCCCGCTTAGTGCGAGTGCACAAGTATTTTATTAATTTAAAAAAAACAAGTACATAAGGGTGCCTTTACTCCGTTAACCCTTTTACAATGCAAACATGGATTTATATAGTTTTTACCAATGACCGGTAAAAACAACTAATCCTATAACCAACTAAATATGGGAAAACAACCCGTAAGATAATTCTAATTAATAAATATAAAACATTAAAACTACCTAATAATTAAACTAAGTACGTTCATTTTATGAGGGTGTCTTTACTAAAAGATGCATGCCCCATTTACAATAATTATTTATCACCTAACAAAAATCTAACCTAAGGTTAAGACTTTGGAACAAGTCCTAATAGTTAATGATGGATCTCATTTTGTCAATTTCATTTGAAAATTTTATGTAATTGTTACCTTGTAAATTTAATTCATGCAAATGCACTATGTCACTTTATATGTCTTGAATTCTGTAAATATGATTTACGCATTTCAAGTGGGGTGAAAGCACCAAGGCATTTTTTCACCATTGAAGTGGTGTAACTTTTTAATGAAGTTAAATTGAACCAATGCATATTTATATCACTTAAGTGGTGAAATATTCTAATTTCATATTTTTATGATCTGTAATTACACAAATTCACTTTTACACCACTTAAGTGGTGTGTTTTTATATACTCACTTTTGCACCATTTATAATTCAAAAAATGTGTTTATGCACCATAATGACCTTCTTTCACTATAAATATGAGTGTTATGCTCATTTTAAGGTTATTTTGGGCAATGAAACTCTATGAAAACATTTTGAAATATGAGATTGTATTTTTGACTCAATAAAGATTATAATAGAGAGATTATGTACATAATGTTCAAGATTTAATCGTGAAATATAACTTTGCATATGATTCAACTTTATCTATATATTTACTTTAAAATTATTTTCATAATCACAACCAATTGTCATAAAATAGGAATTTCACATTAAGTATTTATTTTATAATATTTTTGTGTTATTTATATAAATGTGAAATCTCGGTTGGGTTTAAATAATATTATAATTATATTTTATGATTAAATATGTGATAGTTATTTTTCATTTTGTTAATATTAATAGATAACTATATCAATGTATGTTTTATATTTCTAATAGTGCATTATGTCTTTACCACCCATTGAATCAGAGAGGTTTCCATGAATAACATGTTTTCCTTGTTTTGGGCTATTTTGGTAAGTTTTCGTATTTAGCTACCCAAAGTTGTCTTTCATTTTTTATAGGATTATCATAGTATATTTTATATTCAAATAGATATAATAATCCCATTCCTCCTTTTATTTCTCATTTCCCACCTCTTTTCTATCATTGCTCTCATTTTCTTCTCCAACTCTTTTTTGTGATTTCTAATTAAAAGTATGAATTTCCTAATAGAAAACATTTTTGTTGTAAATAGATTTGAATACGTTTACCACTAATTTTCCCTTTTTTGGTTTTCAATAAAGATATATCTACCTGATAATAGGTCAGGTAAATTTTCTCTATGTTTTTGACTAACGTAATGATTGAATTACAACATTATTGACCCAAAGTCATGAATTTGTTCCCCTGACAAAGTTTTAAGCCAACAAGAGTTGATGTTTAATTTTGAACAAAAATTACCATCCATGTTTTAGATTATGGTAAAAATAGGTTTTGAAGGGGCCCTGAAACCCTGTACAGATCGTGAAAGATAATCATAACAAACCACTAAAAGAGGCAAAACACTGAAAGACAGTAATTAAACCAGGTTTTTCAGGGACCTAAAACCAACAAGATTAACCAGTTGAAACTCCTTAGGTTTTACAAGGACCTGAAACATAAACAAAACCAGGTAAACAACCTGAAACCCTCGCCAAAATAACAGAGGCAGAACCGCCTTGCCCATCTATTACTTAGCAAGGCTCCTCCACAGCTTAAGGTTTTTCCATAAATCCCATTACAGGGTGCCATGGCACAAACACCAACCACCGAGGAAATAGAGTTTACCCCATACAAACACAAATACTTCACTTACCATATCTGGATGGCCGTCCTACTCAGGCTAGAAATCCAACCTGGGTTCCATCCACAATGCAGCAGAACGAAGCAAAGTAAAAAACACACAAAATGAAAGATCTCACCATGAAGCGCTGCGTAAAAAGCCCTGCCTAGAAAGGATAGCACCACCAATAGAAAGACTCCACCCAAAACTATCACCACCACCACACACCCCTCCACCCAAGAAACTACAAATATCTCCCCCTTCTCCCAGGGGAAATGCCGCCATGGCATGCTCAAATCTCCAAAAACAAATCATGATCCACTCAGTTCTGGGTAGAGGTCAGCACGACAGCCGTGAGTCAAAAAACCAAAGTGAAGACACTGAACCGCACCATAAAACAAAGGTCATTCAGTACTGCGCCCCAACGTCCAAGACCTTGGACTCCAACGAGCATGGGGGCAACCATAGAGGGAAGGGTTTCAGGGCCACGTACGCATCCGCGCTCCCTTCCCCCAAAAATTACCATCCATGTTGTCAAAACACCTCTAATTTTTTGTGAGATTAAAATTAGGGGTGTTGTCCTAAAATGTAAAATTTCACGACAACAAATGTCATTACCCAACATTCGTATCAAACCCAATTTATCTAATAGTTTATACAAATTGAGGAGCATTACCACCATGAAGTCTTGAATTTATGCTTGTAGATCATCATGTGAGGATTAAACCCCAAGGAGTTATGTTTGTAGAGGTACTTGATGATTCATTATAACATACTAATTATAGGGACATAAATTTGAATCAATTAGGAATTACAAAGATTATCAAAAGAACATAAGACATCCAATAAGAAACATATATTATTATCTTAGAAAATTATAATAATCACATATATTGAGCTTAATTATGCATGAAGCAGAACATTATTAACAAAAATAGGGAAAGAAGCCATTCACATTTGTCCAACTATGTGAATAAAAAAATGAACATAGAGAGAAAACCATAGGAAACTTCATTGAATATCTATTATAGAAATGATCCAAACATATAGCAATAGTTATCAAGTAATCTTTCTATTATAAAAAATCCACCATACTTGTAGAACTATCTATCGAGTACAATAATTCCAACCATGTTATTACATTCAATAAAGTCATATATAAAAGTCAATCTAGTGTTGTTATACTTAACTGAAGTATTCCTAGAGAAAATGTGATTGTGACACAATTAGAATAACTATGTAACATAATAATAAAGCCAATGCTATATTTATTTATTACATATGTCCAAACATGAATTTATATGATCATATCTACCTTATAACACTTTCCCAGACATAATAGGTTGTTTCATCTCGATAAAAATTCATATAGGGAGGCAATCTGAGGACCATAGGAACTGGATCAAAATAAACAGAAGATGTTGTAGAACTCATAGGATCTGCTTGAGGTACTATTTACTGATTTTCACCCTCTGTGCATTACATAGCCACTCTTTTATATTTTCATCGAAGTCATTGACTAGTCTACTACCATTGTGGGTTTTGAATATACTAACCCCATTTATCCTACTTAATCATCCACTAGTAAAATCAAAGAACCAAACTTCAAAACTAAACTTATGCAGTACCTAACTAGTAGGTGGTGGCATGGGTGAAGTGATTGATAACTAGTAGGTGGTGGCATGGGTGAAATGACTTATTGTGATGGAGAGTTAGAGTCTTTTCCAAGACCTTAGGACAAACTTTTTTTTGTTTAAGAATGGACAAGAGTTGAATTGGAGGAATGAATTTTGGTGATTTCACCAAAGGTGAAATCACATTGTCGAGGGTGGCCAAGTTGAACTTATAATCTTGCAAATCATATATAAACTCTTGAATAAGTTGAAATATATCTCATAGTCATCATTGTGAAATAAGTAAAAACATGATGTCATCATCTATAGTGAGAGGCACTTCAGTTTTGTTTGTATTGAGCCATTGATCAATATCTTGCTAGAGATTAGTTAACTTGTCGGCATGGCATTGTACTTGTACTCCAACGAATGTGTTTCATAACACCTAGTTTTACCATGTACAGAGGTGTGACATGACTATGTCCCATGAAATACTACACTTGTATAAAGTGAAAACTATCTCCTTAGATGTTATGACCTCCTTTAGCATAGTGGTCTTGGCTTTGCTTGCCTCTGTAGTCATTGTGCATGTTTCCCAAAATGGTGTCAATTTGTTGCTTCTAGTCAAGCAACCTATGGCTGACTTGAGTCACATGGAATAAGGTTGTATTTAAAACCTACTAATATGATTAAATGAGTTCAAAAATAACCTTAGTATCTACTCTCATGACTTGGCCATGTGCCTTGATTTGGTGGACCTTTTCAGTGTCCTACTAATCATCTACTTGTTACATAAGGAGAAGAGGTAACTATTAATGGTCTGAAAGAACATGAATCCCATTCACTCATTCATATAATCTTAGATAACCATTCTCAATCATCACATTGGAATTATGAATGTGTTGCATCAATGTTACGTTGTCCATCCAAAACCTTTCCATCTTTATTTCCAATGAAGTGGCCTTCTATGCAATTGATTTATAGAAGGTAGAGGATCCTTCAATATGCTTGGTCAATAGTAACTATTCCACATCTAAGGAGGCCTCATTGGTAGGTGGTACAAGCACCAAAGATGCAACTAACATGGTTATAGGTGCCTATTGCAATGGTGTGATTGGTAGAAAAAATGTGTTGCACTGAGAAGATGAAAGAAGGACATCACAAAGCCAAATTTTTTACAGTGGCTATAAAATGTGATTCCCTGGTGGATGTGTACTATTTTTCTATTTTTGTTCCATTTTCTGCACATCCCCCACCATACATTCATTCACAGTCATATCATCCTCTATATTTTGTGCTCTCTTGGCCTCATCTAGCTTTGGTTTCTCCATAATTTGCTCCTCCTACACTTGTACTATATGTTATGTCTCTTCATGTGTGGTCCTCATATTTTCCACCTCATTTATTTACTCCTTATTTATTGCATCATTTTCTGGCATCTTCTTTTCTTCTTCATCATCATGGGTCTTCTATGCTACTAGAACTTCTACATCTTTCAGACATTGTGCCTTAGCTTATCAAACCTGCTTGTATCGGTCAACCTCCTCCATTCTCATTGATATCTCATTCACCTCAATTTTTGGGGCTATGTCCTCAACTTCCATATTTCCATAATCGTCTTCCTCCTTTGGCTTCTGAAGTTCCTCTACATCGATGACCCCTTCGAAAGCCTCAACTTCCTCGACTTGTGTTTGTGTAGTAGCCTATGGTTGATATTGTTTATCTTCTAACTAATTGATATTCTCCTGCTTATTTTCTCTGTTATACTCTTGATGCAATGGATTGTGCGTCCTCATAGGTGGATTGTTGTTATTTCACAATTTTTTGCTCTCTCTATAATTGCTTAGTATCCATGATTGGCTCTTCTTACTCTAAGACACACCACACCAAGGGAAAATAATACCACTATAAAGCAAAGAATAACAAAGAAAAAAATAATAATGACAAAACCTAAAATACAAAGAGAACAATGGCTCCTAAGGAGAAAGATTGAACCATTGAACTAATAGAAAACGACTCTTCATCTCATTAATTGCAAATCTCAAAGGCTTCTCTTTTTTCCTTTAATCCACCATCTAAAATATAAATTTAATATTGAGTAAATTTTTGTTACAATTTAAATTGTATTAGCAATACTTATTTTAGAGAGTTCCTAATATCAAACTAGTATTTAACCAAAGCAAAATTGAAGTAGAAATTATGTTTTTTACAAATTTTGTATGGATCAAAGAAATCAATTCTATCTAAATGATGTTACAAAATTCAAATCAATTAAATGTGCATTTGTGCATTTCTTAATCTAGGATACTTTTAAAAATAAAACTTAACACACACAAATTAAATTAGCTACGAACTGTTGTTATTGTCGTTGGCGTACTCATATTCTAAAATCCCTACGCACTTCAATTAAATAAAAAAAATTTAATAAAACGAAACAAAAAGGTAGGAAATAAAAAACAAATTAATTTGAGTTAATACTAGAATCCTTCGCTTGTTAAGAACGACGAAAATACAATTCATCGTCACCTCTGATGGGCTAGACTATTCCACATTTGCACATAAAATATGCTGCATTGGTTGTGTGTTTTATAACTGCTTATAATCTTTTTATTTCTTCTTCTACAGTGTTTGTTGATGCTCCCAAAGTAGTGCATTCTGTATGAATCAGAAACCCTCTTTCTGTATTGTATTTTTCACTTACGTATTTTTTACTATTTGGTATTAGCTTCTGGAACATTGTCTCGATTGGCTCCAGGTTGTGAACCTCCAAACAATTCGTTCATCTCCTTTTTGGCTAGCAGCTCAGACCTTCTCACCAGGGTTTCTTCCTTCAGCAGCACGGCCCATGGCTGTGAATCTCATATTATTGATCCAACCATGTTTAACATCTTTTATTTTTTCTTTTTGAAATCTAGAATCTTAAAATAAGATAAACATATATTTCGTATTTCAATTGTTCTTTATATCAAAGTACATATATCTTAGTAAATACAACTAGAAGTTATGACAATATGATTTTTCATTAATTAAATTTGATGTTTTCTAAATATGTTTTTCTTCATTTCCATATTTATCATTTTTTTGAAAATTAAATTTACTTTATATATTAAAAAAATATGTCTTTAATATTTTTTAATTTAAATCATTTCATTATTTTATTTCATCATTTTTAAATTTTAAATTTTAACAAAGGCTTTTAAAATATATTTAATGTATTAATTTTAAACAATAATATTTTTTATATTTTTTTAAAGATCTTTCAAATAATTTATATAATTATACGAAAAAAATTAAAAAATTATACCAGGAAATAAAGTCTATTAATATATGTTTAGATAAAAAAACCACTCCTATCAATTGTAATATCTTCTAAACTCTACATTTTAATATTTTTTTTTGTTACACTTTTATTTTAAATAATAATATATTTCATTTCTTTTATTTTTATCCATTTTCACAATTTTTATATATAAAATCAAATTTAATTAATATTTCATTTTTTAAAAATAAATTATTCAATAAAATTTAATGTTTGATTTATGCTTTATTATATATAAATGATAACTTCATTGTTAGAATTAAAACATGTTGATAGTATTTAAAGTTTATTGTGTTGTTTTGGAGATGGTTTATATCAAATCATATAAGATAATAGAGTCTTCACTTAAACTATTATTTATCAAACATAATTGAATAATATTTTTTCAAATTTTATTTTTTATATGACATATAATATTTAAATTTAAGTTAATTTTAGTTTTTTGAATAAAATATATTAATACATTATATAAAACATTTTATTAATTATATGTGCTATTATCAATATGATTATAAATATGTATTTTATATATAATCATTTTTAATAAATTATATACGTTTTCAATAATAATTATTTATTATTATTGAAAAAAAAAATTATATTTATATTAATAACAATAATATTATAAAAAAAATTATATTATATTATTTATATATATATATATATATATATATATAATAAATAACGGATCCTACACTAGATTACATATGCATTTTGTGGAGTCTTTTGAAACTATCGACATAACCTTTCCCGTTTATGAATAAGTTGTATTTAGTTTGAAACAATCTCCACTTCCGATTTATTTTCGTATTTAAGTTGTGCCACTTTTATATATATATATATATATATATATATGTATATGGGGCCATTTTACAATTGAATGTTCATATTTTTATAATCCATCCATATTTAGATTTCATTGTAAACATTTTCCCTTTTCGCTGCATTTTCTGTACTATTTCATTTCTTTGTGTTAAGATGTAGGGGGCAATGTTAAGTAAAAGTTGTACACCTCTATTCACTCTTTCTAACATTTTATGCTATTTTTCTACATCTTTTGATAAGTATAGATATCTGATTATCTATAAGTGAAAGTCATATTTGTTTTGGATAACTCGTTAATTGTGATTGGGCAATTCTACAGATTTTGGTGGAGGAATTACCAACCAAATTTACGTCACGTTCCAACTATTATGGCATTCTACCCCGAGACATTATAATCAATTCTTGTAATCATTGCAACTTACCTGAACCTGTCTTGTCTTCCATAATTGAAATGTCAACACAGATAAATTCGAAAGCATGGTGAAAGATCTCATTCAAATCTTATAATTTAGTAAAGCTCTACGTTTTATTGATACTGCTTTTGATCTTATTCTGAAGAGTCTTATAGAAACAAGAATGATGTTGTTCAAAGTGATACCTTGAAAGCTCTTCGTTTTACTGATGCCGCTTTTGAATGTGATCTTGTTAGTTTTATATGAGATATTTAAACAAGAAATTTTCTTCACTTGAGCTGCAATTCTTGCTTTATGAAGACTTGATGGTAATATAGATTTCATTTCTTACAATATTCTTTTATTAAATAATTTTTTAGAATAACGGTTTGAATGGAAAGATCCTTTTAATTTGATTTTAGGATATGCATTGTAATTCGTACAGGTGTGTGTTGCTTATTTACCTCTTAACGAATATAAATCCTTTTATAAACATTTTCCATGAAAAATGAGATATTAGCTGCTGCGGGTGAAAAGGCTACCAAAATTTCCTATCTATCTTCATGTAGTTTATATGGTTTTTTGACTTTTATTTTGCTTATTGAGAGAGTTGAGTGTAGTGAATTATGATTCATTGTAAGGACGCGGTGGCCTTTGTTACCTCTAACAAAATAAATGATAAGATATTGAACATGTTGACTGACATATTCCCTTGCACTAAATTTCTACATATGTTGGATACGTTTACGGTACATGTTTATAACAATCATACATTTTTCATTAAACATGTACCTAAGTTTTTTTAATGAGTAAAAAACAACTTTTTGTGAAGAAGAATTTTTGGAGTATTATTTGTGACACATTTCACGATTAATTGATATGTAACGATATGTATGGACTAAAAATTGAAAAGTAAATACTTTTATAAACATATTAATGAACTAGCATATTCCTTTAAAAGTGACTTTAGAACTTATGGTTGTCTTATATCAGTTCATATGTTAATATGTTTGTGTTTGTTAATATGTGTGTTTGTTGTACATAGTTAGGGTTCATGTATATAACATCCACATAATATTTATAAAATTTTTTGCATAATTTTTTTATGGTTAAAAAAAATAAACATTTTGGTGTAGACAAATTTTTATATTTTGTTAAATTTGTATTAAAGAGCTTACTATATGTTAATCTAATATTATTATTCATTCATTTTTTAATTTAATTATAATTAGTAACCAAAATTAAGAGAGACCAAACATGGATCTGATGATAAAATAATATAAATTAAAACCAATAAACATTTATCAAATCATTAAAAATATATAAAATCAGAAAGGACATAAAGCCATAATAGCGTAAATAAAGGCTATAATAATGTCATATAGAATTGTGTCCCAAATCCCATATCTGTTTCAGATACATTGGTTTTTAAATGGCACGTAATCACATGTTTACTAAGAAATAAGCCTTCACAGAGTTGAGATAAAATGTATTCATGGAATAAAACCCCCTAGACACCAATGTTGGGATTTTATACACCTCTATAATCACCCAAATATGGGCATATATGCTAGGTATAAAATAATTTGGAATTTGGTGGATACAAATGTACTTATCGATGTAAAGATAGATTGCTATCATTATTTTAACACACCCAAATAAATCATAGATGATGGAATAATAATTCAAGGATAAGAATAATCATAAAATAAGTCAGAGACACCAGCTATTATCATCTACAAACAATCATAATCTAACATTTATAAAAAATAAACAAGTTTCATAGATCATTGAAATAACCCCCCTCATAAGAAAAAGAAGGTAAAAGGAATAAAATAACAATGTTCAAAATAAGGGTAACTTCAAATAATAATAAAATATATCCGATCAATTACAAATGGGAAGAGAGTTTTAAGAAATTAATTAATATTAACTTAGGAAAGTTGTAACAATGTCAATTATTATTGAATTTGCACTAAAAATTATTCCCCAAATTTTACTTCCTTATTCTAAATATTCCTTGTTACCAAATATAAGTAGTTGTGTGATACTTTCAAGACCAATATCCATTTCTAATTGAATGTTTATTCCTTTCACATGTAGTTAATGTATCACTAATTTTACACATGTTGATAAAGACAAAATGTTCACTTTAATAGAAGTGTCAAGTGTGCAAGGTGATAGCAATTGATCATGTAATGTTAAATGTTTTTAAATTCATTGAATCTAATATTTCTTGACTCAAGTCACACATTAATTGACAATATTATTATCCCTTACTAATTCATTTCATCACTAATATGATGTTGATACCTTCATTGTCATATGCACATAAAAATGATGAATCGCAATACCTCTATGATATGACAAGGGTGAATTCATAATAAAATTAATAAATGATAATAATGAGAAAGTCATATTCCATAATGGATAACACCATTTCAAATATAAATATAATTCCAAGTCATCATTTTATGTTAATGAGAAATTTAAGATCATAAAAAGTAATATGGTATGTTAGTGCCAAAAATTGCATTGAAGAAATTGAGCCATGGTTAAGTATTAATGCCTAATTTGTTTAGCCAACTTCATTTTTAAAAAAGATCACCAGATGGTCAAGTGTCCTATTTTTGCTTCAGATGAATTTCAAAACCCTTCAAAATCTTTTTAACCATGTCTAAGTCCCATTCATTGCTATTAACATTTTGGCCTCATGAGCCAAATATCAACCCTCATCATTCAAAAATTTTGATGGTCTTTATTTCAGCTTGATTTCAATGCCTCACAGTTCCCTTGTTTAAGGAAAAAATGACTAATGTAAGCTAAAGAAACTAGAGAATCATTTGGACATCTTGTAGGGACAATTCATTGAAATGATGACATGTACAGGGACATCAAGTTCAAGCCAAGAGAAATAACCATTTGGATTTAAAATATCTTTAACAAGTTTCAAGTGAATGTAGGGTTGATGAGTGGTATGATCTTAGGAGCTTGAGACATATATCAATGGCACCATCAATTTCTATCTAGTTCATCACATTTGTGACATGTGTCACTACTGCATTTGACATGGACCATTTGAAAATTATGCTTTCATTCATTTCATGGAATACATCTAATCTTGTATGTCAAGATCAATGATGCATAATAGGTCAAAATTTCAAGAAGCCTAAGATGTTATCACATGGCATGATAGCATTCAAATAATCAAAACTATTTTAAAGGAACATAAAGAACCCATGGATTTTCCAAATGGAAGGATCTTAGAGGCTAAAATCATTATTAAAGGCCCATAATAAATCCAAGGCCTTGATACTTTTTAAAAGGATCAATGGTTCATATTTAATCCATCTTTAAGATTCTATGAGAAAGTGACACATGTCAAGATTAGAGCCAACTAAGCAGCTTAGTCGCTTATAAACCTTACAAATTCTTAATTGGATATAATGTGGCATATTGTGTCTCAATATGTTGTAATATTTGGATTTAAAGGAAAACTTATAGGTCCTTCATGGATGAGAAATAATTCAAAGTGCAAAAGAAGGTCCATGGGCTATTCCAAAGCATATTTTCCAAATGCTTGTGGATCATTTTCTGCTTCTACCACAATAAGAGCATTCCAATGCAATCATCCCAAGGTAATGGGATTTCATTAGAATACATAGAAGGAAGGATAGATGTCCAAAATTTTCCATGTTTTGAAATTAATTAAGAAAGAGCATCTTCAAGCAATTTCACATGAGGACAATGTTTATTTATCCCTCTACCATGAATATTATCCTTCTAGGTCATGTAAAAGGCATCCCCAACCATGAAATAAAAATAATTTTTTGCAAATCTTCATCATTTATTAAAGGGGCAGTTACAACAAGGATTATATTTGCAATTACATGAATATTCTAGGCATGTCAAAGGATTTTATTGAGCTAGGAGCAACCTGATGGGACTTTGGCATGTTGACCAAAAATTAAAAATTTTAACCCACATTCTTAGATTAAAAAAGGCTTAAAATGTATAAATAGAGGGTTTGCACTGTATTCTAGTGTTGGTCATTGTTGTTAGTTTTTTTTACTCTATGTCTAGGTTATCCCAAAATCTTGGGATCAGTTGATGTGTGTAGATCTTGTCTCCCTTGATAAGGTGGTTGTAAGTGTACAACCATTAACAAGCTTTTAGGTCATCTTTATGTCTCCATTATCAAATGAGCAAACTCGCAATGCTTGTCCCAATGGCAATATTCTAGAAAATTGATTTTTGTAATTATCATTTGAAGAGTTAACAAGAAAAGTTTTTGGTTCTTACTATTTTCTTTTGATGAAGTTCAGTAATGTGTTTTGAAAATATTATTGAATATATATATTATTTTATGGTCATTATTGGATGTCATTTTGGGCTTAGATATGGATTATAAATCCCTTTCTATATTATTTTTAAAATATGTTGTTGAATAACTTGTTAGGGCGCCCTAGGTTAATGGATTCAGTGGGAAAGAGTATATGAGATTCTAGTGTCAGTGTTTGTTTCTAGGGTTTTAGAATCATTTAGGTATTTATTGTTCATTGGCACTAATAACTACAAATTTCTACAGTTAGTTCCCACTATCTTGCATTTAAGTTTTTTTAAAAAATCTTTACAAATGATAATGTCATGAATACTGGAAGATACCATGTTGTTTGAAAACCACCATCACACCACACTTTTTTTAAAAATTATTTAACTATTCTACCCTATTCCACCCTAGAAGTAATATACCATTTATATATTTTAATGTTATTTACCATGTAGATGCATAAAATTTTACCTATATGACATAAGTTTGAATTTTATGTTTTTAAGCATAGCACTATGGTTTGTCATTTGACCCCCTATTGTTGAATATTCCTTAGAATGAAAGTTATATTCATATACCCATCTATCTTTAGTAGCTTGTATGCAGATTAGTGTATTTGTTCATTCTATGTGACAACCCTTCTTGGGTGGAACGAATAAATTTGATTTTACCTTGGTCACATTTATGTTCCCTTATATTAAAAATAAACATGGAGGTTGAATTAAAGAATCTTTCCATGTGAGCAAGATACCACCTATGTCCTCTCACCTTAGTTCAAGTAGAGCCATAAGTAGCAAGGAAGTGAATGTACCCTTTGTCGGTGCTTCTTAGTCATTTTTTAATTTTCAGTCTAGTCTTTATGCTAAATCCTTCCTCAACTATAATGACATATAAATAGGTTTATTTATATTTGTTTTCCATTTTCTTCAAGTGTGTAGGGCTGAGTGTATGAGGTCTACAACTAGGAACCAACACTCAATTAGCATCATTTTTTGGGGACCACTTTTTGTCACCAATGTTGTCGAGGAATCTTGAAGAGAGATGTAAGTAATCCATGTTTCAAAGTTCTATTTTGATATTTACTTTGATTTAATTATCTTTGTCATCCACACTACATCACTCTAGTGGGGACATGTAAGAAATTTTTAATAATTATCAAATTAACTTATATTGTGTCTATTATAAAGAGATGTTAAAATTGCATGTTAGAAGGTGTTTTTTCCCTTTTTAACATAATTCTAAAATTTTATCATCTTTGTTATATTATCTATCCATAAAATTAATAAATTATGTTGTCAACATGTATCATTATTGATTTGTTAACTATTATATTCTAGAATTATTAATCTAGTGGTGACTCTAATCTTATAACATTGTTTCAATAAAGATCAATACTTGTTCTAAATATTTGTTAATGTTCAGATTTGAGTTTTTCCTTTGTTTTTATATATGGAAATATTGAGATCATTATTCAAGGGTGACTCATCTAATAAACTTGATTCACCCTTTAGTATTCATCAAAGAAGAGGGAGACAAGTTTCAACGCCCATTGAAGGGAAACATTTATCTACTAAGGATTGTCAAGGTTATGGTAATCTTGAACTATTTATTTACCTTCCCATTTTTGAGGACTATCATATCTATCCTAATAATTCTAAAATTATAGCCCCATTTATTTTCTATGTCCTTCTTAACTAGTTGAAACCCATCCAAATTTTTATCCACCAAATTCACCTCATTCTCCCCCTCATAGCACCTTGATAGTTGTTCTTGAACCTCCAATTGAACCAATCATGATGCATAGGGATGAATATGAGAATAAAAATCTTACATTCTACATTCTTAGATTAAAACCTATTAATTTTGATGACATGAAAGTTTATCCTAATGAAGTCCCAAATCAAGTAAGGAAATGCCTTCCAAAATTCCATGGGAACAATGAAGTGACTTGTGATCAGCAGTTGATGATGTCTCACAATATCATTTAAGATTATTATGTTGAGCATAAGGTTGTGTAAATTAAGTTATTTCTACACAAGCTAGAAGAAGATGATCATGAATGGTTCAATTCCCCTCCCCATGGATGCATTAATTCATAGGAAGAGAAGAATAATTTTTTTAGAATTCATTATAGTGATAGAATTTATCCAAGGTTCTTTTTGGTTGAATTTGAAAAAATCAAAGAGAACCCCCTTGATTGTGTGTAGGACTTCAATACAATGTTTAACAAGTTATGATGTTCCTACCCAAGATCATCAGGCCTAGTAATATAACATGATTGATAAAATACTATGATGCCTTTGACAAAAAGGTTATGTACTGCGTGAGGGACAAGGATCCCAAAAACCTAAGGTTGGAATTCAATTTAGCTGTCTAAATTGAGAACAAAAAAATGTTGTAAAAAAGCCCATGAACAAGTGGTCTGATGTAAAATTGGTTAATCTGAAAAATACATAGTCCATTAAGATAGTCAACATTGAGGATATTGTTAAAACTTTGGCGTCCATTATCAAATAAATGTCATACAAGTTGGCTAAGGAAGATAAGGAGATCCCTCATGTGTCTACAAGTCAGGAGAGGGATTTAAATTTTAGTCAATCACAAAGGGGACCTACATTCCACAATAAAGACAATGATAAAGGGAAAAGGCATGCACATAATGGAATAATAGATAAAAAATACAATAGAGGGGCTAGAAAAGAAGTGTCTAATTCATTGAATGCCAAAGTGAACTCAGTATGTTGTGACATTGATTTTGATTAGTGTGACAAGTGGTTTCTTCCCCATGCCTCATGTGATAATTATAAACTAATTGATGAAGATCGAGATGAACTCAAGTCTGCATCATTAGGTGATGAGATTTTGATGTTCAATTGTCAAAGCCCTCAAATCAAAATGAGTACCTCTATATAATTGGTGAGTGCTACTACTATTGATCAATTTTGGAGTGTGTTTGAGAAGGTAAGCATTCCAAGCATATGAATTTCCCATTCATGATTTTAATTTCTTATGCTCTATGATGATTAATAAATATGATGGGGAATATTGTTAGTTGAGGATAGATAGGTGTTATTTAATACAATAATTACCCAAGAGAAATAATATAACTAGAAAAGAAAATATCAAGATGTTGCTCCTCAAGAAACTACCCCTATAAATCAAAAGGTAGGGGATGCTAATAAGGATGTTAAGAAAACTACAATAGTCCATAAAGCTTCAAAACTAGTACCTTTTTCCCAAGTTGCTAAACCAAGTGGTGCTTCATCAAAGAATAGAGTGGCCATATTGTCTAATATCCCTAAGGGTGAGAATGATGCCAAGACTAATTCACATTTGAAGTCTACTATTAAGAATGAAAATCCATCCTAGCCTACTCCACTTCAAAATTTAATTAATTTTATTCTAGTTGAAGGTGTTGTTACCCTTCCACTAAATAGTCCTCTTCCTTAATATAGTATATGTGATATGGCCCAAATATTGAGTCAATTAAAAATCACCATGCCACTTATTGAATTATTAATAATACCTAAACATAGGTAGAGAGCATTTGAGTACTTGAAATTTGGTGAAAGGTTAGTTGTGAATGAAATTGAGTTACCCTAAACACCCCCTAAAATTTATGAAGAATCAGAAGAGGTTGTTGAACCTGCTCTAGAGGTCTATTTGAGAATTGAATTATTAAAAAGTTAGATGAATGTGGATCCATTTTATACAACCATACTGATCAATGACCTCATTATTCCAAACTACATGTTTGACTAAATAGTTGTTGTAGTGTGATTCCCCTCGTTGTGCTAAATTTAATCGGAGTTAAGATTACATTAGCCTTTGGGAAGTGTTATTCCATGGACTCACGATGTGTCCTAGTTGTTAGAAAAGTGAATGGGTTGGTATTATAGTTGGTATTTCATCCAAGAAAATATTTGAGTATGGATGTGGTAGTTGTGGACGAACCGCTTTAGTGGGTGATGTTGATGTTACATAAATGGGATGCTAGCATGGGTGGAAGTGTATAGATGGACTTATTTTATGCCACAAATTTTATGGAGGGTAAGATGGTAAAACTTTATAGAGAGCCAAAGATGCTACATGTAATTGAAGATCTGAAACATTCTCTAAATGAAGTTTTATACATAGATGTTAAATTGGGCAATTTTTTTAGGAATGTCAATACTAGTAAACAACCTACTAATCTTGATATTGAAACTAACAAAGAAATTGTAATTTCTAAGATGTGTTCCTAGGGAGCTTGCTCCGATCTTATAAATGGAGCTTGGGTTGTCTTTATGGCCCCTAATGGTAAATGTTTCATGTTTTTTTAGTTATCCTTTGAGTGCATGAATAATACTGCTAAGTATGTGTCACTCTTGATTGGCTTACAGATTGGTCATAAATATGGAATTAATAATTTTATTATCTAGATTGAATTTGAGCTAGTGGTTAAACACGTCCACAATGTTTACAACACCAAAAAAAAAGGTTAAAACAATATCATAATCTAGTTTGGGATCTACTTGAATTCTTTGATGTATTCAACATTTTTTATCATGATAGAAGTTTCAATGAAGAAGCTAAAATACTTGAATGGTTATGTGCTCAATTTGAAATTGTAAATATGAGTCCTCATTGTTAGTACCAAGTGGAGGTGCCTGTTATGCCTTTAATCCTAGGAAATGTTCATCATTAGCAAGTGTTTAATGGTGATGATCATATTACAATGTTTTTAAATTGTGAATATGAGTTCCATGATCAGCTCATAGACCTAGAATCCATGGTTCAAGTTTGTGATAGAAAGGAAACCTTGTCTGGGAAGGACATTATTTAGTTGAAGACAAACAAGCTCCCTAGAGGATTGCTAAGTTTAAAAGCATCTTTTGATGGAGCTGATAGAACCAAATAAAGAGATTCATTTATCTTAAAAGATGTGACTGAGTGTGATTTGGGTTCTCATGAGAATCCAAGAAAGGTTTGGCTTAGTACTCACCTAGGTGAAATTGAGAAGAAAGTTTACATGTAGCTACTTAAAAAGTACCAAGATTATTTAACATGGTCTTATTCTTAATTTAAATCATATAGAGAGGAATTATTTTGGAACGTCATCTCATTATAGCCTAAAATCAAGACCTTTAAAAAAAAATATTGGCTTATTAACCCCATCTTGGCCACCAAGATGTGAGATGAATTAAAGAACATAAGGATTGGTGGAATAATCTAACCCATCAGTTAAACAAAAGAAGAATGGTGACATCCACTTGTGTGTGGATTTATAAAATTTGAATAAGGATTATTTAAAAGATAATTATTTCCTGCCTAATATAGATAACTTGCTACAAAGTGGTACTCAATCAAAGATATTTGCCACATTAGATATTATCTCATGGTATAACTAGTTTGGGATGAAGGAATCTGAGAGACCCAAGATCACATTCACAATGCCTTGGGGCATACAAGTATATATAAGGCTACCTTACAAGTTAATGAATGCTGATGCAACATTCTAGTGAGCTATGGATGTTTATTTTGTAGGGATAATTATCAAGTTATAGCTATGTATCAGGATGACATTACTATGTACTCCAAGACTAGAGAAGAACATTTTAAGCATCTAGAAAAAGTGTTGATTAGATGTAGTGAGTTTGACATTTCACTTAATATTAATAAATGTCACTTTGGACTATAAAAGGACAAGTTGATGGGATATATAGTGTCTAAATATGGTGTTATAATTGACCTGGAAAGGGTAGAATGCATTGATAAAGTGCCTATCCAATAGTCCATGAAGGGAACATAGTCCTTTTTTGACAAATCAATTTCATGAAGAGATTTGTTTCTAATTTTGTAAAGATAACTCTGCCTATTAATTTCATACTAAATAAGGACCACAAGATTAAGTGGGAAGAGAAGGCCATGCGAGCATTCAATGACATCAAAGGAGATTTAAATTCTACCCTAATTTTGGCCAGCCTTGATTACATGAAGCCATTTTAGATATTCTCTTTTGCATCATCTAATATTATTATTAATTTCTTGTTGCAAAACAATGAATATGTTCATGAGCTTCACATATCTTTATTTAAAAAATCTATGCAAGTTCCTAAACTTAATTATACCATTATTAAAAAACAAGAATTCACTCTTTTGAATGTTGTCAAAGCATTTAGGGCTTATATTTTGATTTCAAATGTTTTTTCTTATGTTCCACATACCATGGTGAAATACATATTGACTCAGACTAAAGTATCTAACAAGATATTTAGGTTAAATTGCAAGAGTATGAAATGGGTATTTAGACCACCAAACTAGTGAGAGGAATGGGTCTATCCAAGCTCATGGTTGAGACCAATTTTCAAGCTATCAAGGTAAACACTATTATTTTTAATGTTGATGATTCCTTTAGCTAATTTATCACATCTCTATGGTATAGAGATATTGTTTATTATTTTATAAATCAAAATTGTCCCCCTGACTTGGATGATAATTAAAGATGAACTCTCAAGCTTGTTTCCCAAAACCACCTCTTGACTGAGAATGGACTAACATGGATGAATCTAAATGGGATTATCCTAATATGCATGGTAGAATAGAAAACTACTAACCTGATTGAAAACATTCATAGTGGAGTATCTAGTGGCCATTTTGCACTAAAATTTATAGCTCATAAAATTATGAGAAGTAGATATTGGTGGCCATCATTGTTCAAATATGTCTCTCAAAAAGTTATAAAGTGTGAAAAATATCAGTGCTTTACTTGGAGGATGAAATCTTTAGGTTCTCTCTACTTATAGTCTATGACAATTGAATTTCCATTTACACATTGGGGAATTGATTTCATTGGAGAAATTATTAATTTTTCAAACACTGGACATAGATGGATACTAGTTACAACTGAGTACTTCACAAAATGAGTTGAAGAGTTCCCTAAAAATAAAGAAACACACTAGGTAGTTAGGGATTTTTTGTTGAATAAGACTATTTATAGATTTGGTGTGCCCATTAAGGTTATTTTTTACAATGCCATGAGCTTCAAATCTAAACCTTTAGTGTAATTATGCACAAATTATCAGATTAAATTGACCTACACTTCCAATTATAACCCTTAGGGCAATGCACAAGCAGAAACCAGTAACAAGAACTTAATCAAAATCATTAGACATACATTGGAAAAAAATAAGAAGTGGGGTGAACAACTGATGTTTGCCTTATAGGCTGATATGATCATGTCTAATAGAGATACAAGAAAAATCGCTTTTGAGCTTGTTTATGGAGCTCAAATAGGTTTGCCTATGAATTTGTAGTTGTCAACTTATCATCTCATGCAATAACTAAAACATAATGAATAGATAAATCGCTATGAAAGCAAGATGAACCACATTATTGAGCTTGATGAAATTCAAATACAAGCTCATGAAAGACACCTCAAGTTCAAGGAAAATATGAAGAAGATATTTTATAGGAAGGTCACTCTAAGAAATTTCGAAGTAGGTGATCTATTTCTACTCTGGGACAATAGGCATGAGGAGAAAGGTAAGTATGGTGTTGGTTCTTATTTATACACCTCATACACTCAACCTTTCACACTTGAGATAAATGGAAAACAATGATAAAAAAACACACTAATATGTGATTGTAACTAAGGGAGGGCTTGGTATCACAAGACCATACCAAATGCAAAAATTGACTAAGAGGCGCCTACAAAGGGTATGGCTAGCTCCCTGCTACTTTTGTCTCTACCTAAACCAAGGAGAGAGAACATATGGGTTGTCTTGCTCACATGGAAGGATTTTACACTTCAATCTCCATTGGGATTTTTTTAGCATATAGGGGAAATATGACTAAAGCATAACTAGGTTTACACACTTCACTGATGAAAGGTTGTCACACAAAATGCACAAATTCTTTATTTCATTAACGAGCTACTAAAGATAGATGAATGGATGACTACAATATTGATTATATAACATATTCAACAACAAGGGATAAATGGAAAACTACAGTACTAGGATTTCAACCACAAACTATAAATATATTTCAAATATGCAAGGTCTTAAGCATTTGAGAGGAAAATAATAATTATAGTATACAAAGGGTGTGTTAAATATAGGGTAGCGTAGGGTATGATAGTTTGATAGTTATAAAATAGGGGGTGTTGTACTAAAAGATTTAATTCAATAGGGTATTATGCAACATTCATGACAATATTCCATGGCATAGATGTATGGAAAACTCAAATACAAGATAGTTGAACATACTGAATGATCTTTGAGAGATTTAGAACATACACTAAAACTAAACTCTCAAATTCTCTTTCCTATCCAATCCATAAAACCTAGGGTAACCTAAAAAGTTATTCAACAATATATTTTTAAATAATGTAGAAAGGATTTATAACTTGAATCTATGCTCAAAATGATAACTAGTAATTAAGACAAACATAAATGCCCAATTAGCACAACTCAAAAAACACACTATTGCACTTCATCAATAGGAAATAGCAAAGAACCACATGAATTTTCATTAGATTGAAAAAATAAATATCACACACATCAGTCTTAAAAAAAGCTATGATGAGTAAAGCATTGTGAGATTGATCTTTTGACAAGGGAGACATAATAATGCTCTCAAATCTCACTAATGGTTATACATCCACAACCATCTTAGAAAGTGAGGAAAGATATTCACGTAGTATTTGATCCAAAAAAATTAAAAAAACCTAGACTTAGAGAAGTCAAAGACTAACAACAACCAACCTATAAAATAGAAGACAAGCCTTCTATTTATGTTTTTTTAATACCTTCCCAAATATGGGACCACGGGTTGTAATTTTCAACAACTACATGAAAAACATTTCTAGTATGATCGAGATGCTCCCAATCAAAAAATTCCTTTTTATACACCTAAGATATTCATCTATTTTCAAGATAGATCATTGTTGCAACTACCTTCATAAAGAATAATGATGACTTGCAACCATCTGGATCACATCATTTGATCTTTTGGTTAAAAAATGCCTTTCATACGAGCTTGGAAGGAGGATATTTTCTTAAGGAGACAAACCAATTTTATCTTTTATTTAATTATCGAGAGATGCCTTGGACCACTTTCTTGCACATCTAAAAACACCTAGAAAATTGTGCTTCCTCTTTTGCACACCATACAAAAACCTATTCTTGCAATGATGGCATGAGAATATTCTAGTTCCATGGCTACTCAAGAGATATTCTTTGGAGTGTCCCACCTTGACCCTTCAATATACTTCCATGTAGGAACTTGGCCAATTAGAACAAATGAAAATACAATAACTTAGATTTATTTCACCTTTTTTACTTTACAAATCTAGGCATTTGAGCCTTTAGGGACATTTTTCACCTTGCCCACCAAAAGTTTGGTGAGGCAATTTTCAAAAAGGGCCCAATACATTTTTTGCCTTCAGGGGATTTTTCACTTATTCACTTGTTATTTCCTTTGGTGCAATAGTACAATATTCCCTAAGATACCCATGGGATTTAAGAACACTATGTGTTACTATTTCACATTTCCAATCTAGGCATTCAGACCTTGGAGACCTTTCGCACCTTGCCTACTAAAAGGTAAATGAGGTAATCTTGAAATAGGACCTGAAGATTGAAAAACCCTAATTATATACCATATGTCCAAATTCACTTTATAGATCTAGGCATTCAGGCCTTATGGATCTTTTGAACTTTACTCACCAAAAGTTAAGTGAGGGAATCTTCAAAAAGGGCATAGAGTCTAAAAAACCCCAAGACCCACTACATATCCAACTTCAAAGTTATCTCAGACTCTCGGCCAATTTATTACCGTCATATTATCTTTATTGATATGTGTAGGGGTGTGAGATCCTTCTGAAAGTGCCCTTCAAGAATTTTTCAAATGGAAAATGACCTTTTAAGATTCTATGTTAGTGTCTTCCATCTTCTGAAAGTGCCCTTAAAAAAATTTACAAATGCAAAATGACACTTTGAGATTTTACGTAAGTGTCATACAACTTATAAAAGTTCCCTTTAGGAATATTTTAGAAGCAAAATGACCCTTTGGGATTTCTAGAAAGTACCTTTGAATGAAACAAGTGACCTTATAATTCATTCAGAGTTTTTATGTGGGAAAACTATTTGAAGGGTAAGTACCTTTATAACATTTTCCATGGATAAAAAGTTTAAAAAAATTACCTACAAATAATGAAATAACACTTTAGAAATTTTGTAAAACACTTAGCTAGAAAGTGATAAGACATTGAATTCCTTTAGAACTTTTGTAGTAGAGAAATTTTTTGATGGAAATAAGTCTTTAAAATTTTTATCAGAGACAAACAAATTTAAGGACCTATTTCCATTGGACATTGTGTTCATCAAAAAGGCCTAAAAATTCTAACTAAAAGAACACCTTCACCAAGTGAAGATAAGATAAAGGACTTAGTAAATTATGTACACAAACTTGGCCTTCCAAATGAATACATAAAGACAAAAATATGGCTAAGGACATATATTTTGATACAAACAAGGGCTCTAGTATAATTTTGGGCACTAACACTGAATCTCATCCAAGGACATGTACCCTGACCAAGTACACAAAGAACACCAGACTCGACACCTTTCTATTGGGCTATGGATTCAAGACTAAGAAATTTTTTAGTAAACATTAAGGCTTAAAAAAACATGGAAGAATTAACAAAAATAGATTGGGAGGATCTAAAAAGGAACACGTAATAAAAGGAACTGTACAAATAAGGCCTAAAACAAAGGGGCAACAAAATATAAAAGTAATAAAATACTATACTATATATTATATAGATAACAAACTTAGTCAAGGATGTGCTTTAGATGCCTACCATTGACTACCAGTTCCAGTATCTCACTATCCAAGTCTCTCAGGAAGAAAGTGTGCTCCCTAATATGATAGTCAATGGAATAGGGACCCATCCATAAGCATTGAACTTACAATTCTTACCTTTATCCTCATGCCTGCTATCCCAAAGTAGAACCAGATCACCTACTTTTAATATTCTTGGAGTGACTTTTCTATCAAATATTTTATTTAGCTCTCCTTAAACTTAAGGTGTCTTTCCTCATCTTGTCTTTGAATTTCATCAAGCTCAATGATTTGGTTAATCCTAATTTTATAGTGGTAAATTTTCTCATCATCTTCTAGTTGTTGCATGAGCTGATAGGTTAGTAACTAAAAATTCATAGGTAAGAATGCTTGAAATCATTAAACAAGCTCAAAAAGGCTTCCGCCTATATCTTTGATAGGCATAATCCTATCATCCCATAAGGTAAACCTCATATATTCACCCCACCTCTTCTTATTTGCTTCTAAATTTCATTTAATAATATTATTTAGGTTCTTATTACTTGATTCTACTTGTTCATTCCCTTAAGGATTGTAATTGGAAGCATAATTTAGTTTAATCACATAGTCTTTACATAATGCCAGCAAAGGTTTGGATTTGAAGTGCATGGCATTATTAGAGATTATCTTAATAGGCACACCAAATCTACAAATAATGTAATTTAGTAAAAAATTCATGACTACCTAGTGTGTCACTCTCCTTGTAGGGATTTCTTCAACCCATTTGGTGAAGTAATCAATAATAACTATTATCCATCAATGCTCAGTGCTTGACGAATAAAGAATTTCTCTAATGAAATACATTCCCCATTGTCTGAATGGGTTTTCAATCATCAAAGATACAAAGAAAGATAACATGAAGCTTTCATCCTCCCAACAAAGTGCTAAAATTTATCACACCTTATGACTGTCTAGGTTACATCCATAAACAATGATGGCCTCCAATAACCAGATCTTAGAATGTTATGAGATGTAGCCTGAGGTGAAAAATGACCCCCTTACACTCCACCATGGAAGTCTTCAATTAACATAATGGTCTTCTCTTCTAGCACACTTCTTAGGATAACACTATCTATATTCTTCTATGCAAGTCCATTTTTAGTCAAGAGGTACATTTGGGAGACAAGTTTAAGAGTTCTCCTTTGATTCTTATCTAGTTCAGCAGGACAATTTAGATTTTTCAATTAGTAAAGAATATCCTCATATCGTGGATATGCATTAATTTGACTTAAGGAATCATCAACATTAAAAACAATAATGTTTACCTCAAAATATTACAAATTAATCTTATCCATAATCTTTGCTAGACCCATCCCTCTTACTATCTTGGTGGTCAGGATATTGATATCATACTTTTGTAACTTGTTGACCTACCTATGCCTCTTGCTCGATAATTCAGTCCTTCACCATGGTGTGGAGGATATAGGAAATAATTTTCAAACTCAAAAGATAAGATCTAAATGTTTTGACAAACTTTGAAAGAGCAAAGGTTTATTTGTCTATAATAGCGTATTTCACTTCAGGACCATGCATATATTTGCTAAAGAAAGATATGGGCTTCTCATGACCATCTTCATTCTTTTTCAATAAGACAACAATAATAGTATTTTATGATGTGAAATATAATACTTGAAATCACTTTGTGTAATTAGGACTGGCTAAGATAAAAATAGAGTTCAAATCTCTATTGATGTCACTGAATGCTTGCATGACCTTCTCCTCCCATGTGAAGGTTTGGTCTTTCTTCAACATGGAAGTAATAGTGAGAGTAATATTTGTGAAATTAGACACAAACCTCCTTAAAAATTTAATTTGTGCAAAGAAAGACTAAATTCCTTTTTTAGACTATGGGATAGTCACTTTGTCAATGGATTTGACCCTTTTAGGATCAATCATGACACCTTTTTTGGAAACTATATGTCGCAAAAAGTTGGCTTGTTGTACTCCAAAGTGGGACTTCTTGGGATTAAGTGAAATGTCTAACTCCCTACACCTAATCAACACTTTTTTTAGATGTTCCAAATGCTCTTCTCTTTTTTGAATTACATAGTGACATCATCTTGATACACAATATTAAATTTGTTTATTATCCATACAAAGGCAACATCCATAGCTCACTATAATGTTGTACTAGCATTCATTAATCTGAAAGAAATTTTCATATTTACATATGTGCCCCATTGCATGGTGAGTGCAGTCTTGGACCTTTTGAATTCTTTGACGACAACCTAGTTATAGCTTAAGAAGCCATCCAATGTGGATTAACAATTATGATCCTATAACACTTTATAGTAGGCTATCCATATTGGGAAAGGGATAATTATCTTTCAAAGAAGCTTTTTTTAGATTCTAAAAATCTAAACACAAGCATATATCACCATTCTTATTCTATATGGGGACTAAATATGAAGCCCATGATGAATACCTGATGGCCTAAATGGTACCACCATCCCTTACCATGGTGGTCAAGATGGGGTTAATGGGACTTTGCTTCTACGTGAAAGGATAGCTATTAGATGCAATGGGATGATGTGCGAGAACAAGTATTCCCTATACTCTTTTAACTTAGAATAATACCATGCTAAACAATCTTGGTACTTACATTATGGCTACATGTAAGATTTCTTCTCAGTTTCACTTAATGAGTACCTATCCAAACCTTTCTTGGGTTCTCATGAGAAACCAAATTTGACTTAGTTACATATTTTTAAATGAATGAGTGTCTCTACTCGATTCTATCAGCTCCATCAAAAGATGCCTCTAAATTGATGAGTTTTATTGGGATAGTTTCTATCTTTAGTTGAATGATATCTTTCCCAAAAAAGGTCTCCTTTCCATCACAAACTTGAACCATAGATTCCAAGTCTATGAGTTGATCATGGAACTTATCCTCATAGTTTAGAAACCTCTTAATCTATTCATCATTATCAAAGACATACCAATGATGAAAAGTGTCTCATATGTAAGGATTGACAAGATCCTTCACCTTATACTGACAATGAGAGCTTATATTTGAAAAGTTAAACTGATCACCTATCCCTACAAGTTTTTTAGCTTCTTGGTTGAAACTTCTATCATGATAACGAATATTGAATGCATCAAATAACTCTAACAAGTCCCAAACAATATTCTAATATTGTTTCAACCTTTTATTTTTTGTGGACAAAGTATTGTGGACTTGCTTTATCACCAACTTGGAATCACGCTTAATAATCAAACAAATGAATCCATATTCATAGGTAATCCATAGACCAAGAGTGCCTCATACTCATTAGTATTATAAGTGTACTCAAAATAAATTTGAAAATAAAACATATAATATTTACCATTAGGGGTATAAAAGAAAACCCTAGTTCCATTTCCAATATTCTAGTAAGCCCCATCAAAGAACATCTTCCAAATTGCACTTTATTTGTCAGGACTGACATCAAGAACAATAGGTTGTTCGCTAGTATCATCATTCCCCACAAATTTACCTACGTCAGCATCCATGTACAACACTTCATTGAGAGCATGATTTGGGTCATCAATCACATGAAACATCTTTAGCTCTCTATAAATTTTGACCATATTAATGTCAAATGGAATGGTGGCATAATACAAGTCCATTTTTACACTTCCACCCATGTTATTAGTCCATCTACGTGATAACAACATCCTACACTAAGGACAACAATCCACAACTACCACATCCATTTTTAAAAACTTTATTATATGCTTTATCAAACCCTTGACGTTTCTAATAATTGGAACCTCTCATGAATTGATGGCATAAAATTTGACAAAGGTTGAAGTGATCTTTATATTGAGCTTATTTAAGATACCTAGGGGAATCACATTAAAAGAATCACCAAAATTAAACATACAGTTATGAAAAGTCATACCATTAATCAATAGGGTTGTGTAGAATAGATCCACATTTATCTAAATTTATACAATTGCATTCCCCAATAAAATCCAATTAAACAACCTCTTCTGATTCTTCATCACTTTTTAGGGGTGTTTAGGGGAACTTAATTTCATTTAGAACTGACTTCTCACCAAATTCCAAGTACTCAAATGCTCTCTTCCAATGTTTAGGTGTTCATAATAATTCAACAAATAGCACAATGACTTTTAGTTGGATCAACACTTATGCCATGTCACTTAAGCTATATTGAGGAAGAGGAGTTTTTGGTGGAAGGGTAATAACACATTTGTCTAGAATATAATAACTTAAAGTTTGAATTGGAGTAGGCTGGGGTGGATTAATATTTTTGGCAATAGCCTTCAAAGGTGGATTCTTCTTAGCTTCAACATCACCCTTAGGGATAATAGATAACATGGGCACTCTATTCATAGAAGGATTACCTCATGGCTTAGTAAATTGGGAAACAAGCATTGATTTAGAATATTTAGTGATTGTTGTCATTTTATTAGCTTTTTTGTTAGCATCCCCTACCTTAGGATTTGTAGGTACATTGTCTTGAGGAGTAGAAACTTAATATTTTCTTCTCACATGATATTCTTTCTCTTAGGAAATTTCTATATTAATTAGTAGCTACCTATCCTCAATTAATGAAATTTCCCCATAATATTTCTTAATCATCATAGAGAATAATAAATTGAATTCATGAATGGACAATTCATATTCTTGTTCCATATTAATATCATAAGCAAATTTTGGAGTTGGGATACTTACCTTTTTAACCATACTATAAAATTGATTAACAATATTAACACTCAATAATTCCATGGAGGTAGTCATCTCACTACTTGGGCCTTGATAATTGAATATCAAGATCTCATCATCAAATAAATCAGACTAAAATTCATGTACATCTCCATCAATTAGTTCATCTATACCACATAGGGAATAGGGAATATATCACTTTTCCCACCAATCAATATCAATGTCACAGTTTGTAGCATTCACCTTAGAATTTAAAGGATTAGGCACTTCTTTTTTAGCCCCTCTATTTTGGTTTCTATCTATTCTTTCCTCACATACATGTCTATTTCCTTTCTCATTATCTCAATTAAAGAAAACAATCACTATTTTTTCTTGATTTAGATTTGGAGCCCTCTCTTAACTGGTAGACACACGAGGGATCCCCTTCTTTTCTCTAGCCAACCTATATGACATTTCTGTGACAATAGAGGCCAATGTTTTATCCATCCCCTCAAGGTTGGAATTCTTATTGGAATGTGTTTTTTATTGATCAACCAACTTTATATCATCTTTCTTGTTTAAAGTCTTAGCCATAGCCTTTATGTTATTTTAAAGTATGATGGCAATATTCAATACCAACTGCAAGTTCATGGGAGCCTTGTCCCTCAAGTAGTAATCAACCTTATTATCAAAGGCATCATTGGGCCTCATGTTCTCAGGTAACTACATCATGGCCTTGCTGAACCATTTGTTAAAATCCTATATGCACTCATTAAGATTATTTTTGATGTTTTCAAACTCAACGAAAAGAAACATTGGATCAATACTTTCACCATAATGAATCCTAAATATATTCTTCATATCTTCCCATGAATAAATCCATCCATGGGGAATGTAATTGAACCATTGACAAGCATCTTCTTCCAACATGTGCAAAAAAAAATTTATTCACACATCCTCATACTCAACCTCATAGTCTTCAATGATATTTTAAAAAGCCCTTAGGGGATGATTACCACTAACTTAATTGTTCTATTGGAACTTAGGAAGGAATTTCCTTACTTCATTAGGTAACTCATTAGGATATCCTTCCATCTCATCAAACTTTATAGGCCTGAATATAGGAATTGAGAATGCAGGATGTGCATCCTCATCTTCATCCCTATGCCTCATAATTAGTTCAATAGTAGGTTTGGGAATAAATGACAAAAGGACATGAGGGGGTAAATGAGGCAGAATTGGTGGATCAGAGTCGAGAGGGGATTTAGGTAGTTGAGAACAAACTAGAAATAAATGGGACTATTAGTTTAAAATTTTCTAAGAGAGCTATGATAGTCCTCAATAATAGGTAGATCAAAAAAAGGTTATTTATTATTAGGATCTTGATAGTCCTTATCACCTAAACTTCACCCTTCAAAAATCCTCAAAACATGTCTTACTCTTCTTTGAGGAACACTTAATGGTGGAACATGTTTCTTAGATGGGTCACCTCTGAATAATGATCTCAACCCATCCAACTTTACAAAAAATAAAAACAATACTCAAAACTTGAAGTTAGATATTCAAAGTAAGCACTGATTTTTTTTAAGACCAGAAAATAAAGTCAAAGTCACCACTAGAATCAACATTCTAAAATGTAACAGTTAACAATTTTTTTTTCTACATGCTAAAACTAACATGTTGAAGCTCAATGAGATGGAAAACAAAAACACTAAAATCTTTAAAATAATGTTTAAAAGGTAAAAGACATATTCTAACACAGTGTTCAACTTTTTGCATTAGAATTCAATTATCAAAACTCAATAACTCCTAAAAAGACACACTCCAACATAATGTTCAAATTTTTTCATCATAAGTCAATTATCAAGCCTCATGAACTCCTATCACATCCTTAACGGAGTATTGAATTGGTTGACAATAAAGATATTCAAATCAATGTAGTAACAACAAAGAGAATCACAAGATGAAATACTTATAGTTATTTGTGTCAAAAGAGTGTTGGCCTTGTTGATGCACCAAAGATAATAAAAATAAAAAAAAGCCAAATAACTATTAAATAACAACAACTCTCTAAAAGAATCTCCTGTAACACAAGTGACCTAGATTTCAATTTAAACCCCAACAATGACAATAGAAGAGTGTTTGTTTCTATTTGTACACCTCATACCCTTGGCCTTGCACACTTGGAATAAATGATAAATAATGAATAAAATCCCACTAATATGTCCTTATAGTCAGGTGAGGGTTTGGCATCACAAGATTAGACCAAATGCAAAAACTAACTAAGAGGCACCTACAGAGGGTATGGTTAGCTCCCTGATACTATTAGCTCTACCTAAACCAAGGTGAGAGAACCTATGGGGTAGCTTTATTACATGGAGGAATTTTATACTTTAATCTCTATGGGGATTTTTTGGCACATAGATGAAATTTGACCAAAGCATAACCGGGTTTGCACACTTCAATCTTGAAGGGTTGTCATACAAAATACATAAATGTTTTATGTCATATACAAGATACTAAAGACAAATTAATGGATGTCTGTAATATTCATTTTATAAAATATTCAACAATATGGGATGAATGGAAAACTATAGCACTAGGATTTCAAGCATAGACTACAAACACATTTCAAATATGCAAGGTCTTAAGCGTTTTCAAGGCAAATAACAAGTTTTTTATGCAAAGGGTATGCCAAATATAGGGTAGGATAGTTTGATACTTATAAAATTTGGGAAGGTGTGCTGGTGGCTTTTAATAAGTATGGTATTATCCAATATTCATGACAATATTCCTTGATACATATCTATGAAAACCTCAAATACAAGCTAGTTGAACATATCGAATGATCCTTGAGAGATTTAGAATATACACCGAAACCAAACTCTCTAAAAGTATTTCCTATCTAATCCATAAAACCTATGGTTCCCTAACAAGTTATTCGACAATATATTCTAAAATAACGTAACAAGTATTTATAATCTGAATCTATGATCAAAATGACAACCAGTAATTAACACAAACCTAAAAGACTAATCAACAAAACTTAGAAAACACACTGTTGCACTTCAGCAATAAGAAATAGAAAAGAACCAAAAGTAATTTCACTAAATTAAAAAAATATTACAGACATCAGTCTTTCAAAATATTGCCATGGGGACAAGATCTGTGAGATTTCTCTTTTGAAAAGGGAGACATAATAACGCTCTCAAAGCTCACTAATTGATGTACAACTATAACCACCTTAACAAGGGAGAAAATATCTTCACACAACAATTAATCCAATTTTTTTTATAGAACCTGGACTTAGAGATGGCAAAGACTAACAAAAACCAACATCTGAAATAGAATTCAAGCGTTCTATTTATATTTTTTTCATACCTTCCCAAATATGGTACCATGGGATGCAATTTTCAAAAATTTCATAAAAAACTTTTCTAGTCTTGTTGAGATTCTCCCAGCTAGAAAATACCTTTTACTACCCCTAAGATATTCATCCATTTTCAAGTCAAATCATTGCTACAACTACCTTCACAAAGAATGATGATGAATTACAACCATCTAGAGCTCATCATTTGATCTTTTGGATAAAAAATGCCTTTTGCATGAGCCTAAAAGGAGGATATTCACTCAAGGAGCCAAACAAATTTTGTCTATTATGTAACTACCTGGAGATGCCCTGGACCACTTGCTTGTAAACCTTAGATCCCATGGATAACATCCCTTCCTCTTTTACATCCCATGGAATAACCTCTTCTTGGAATGATGGTATGAGAATATTCTAGATCCATGGTTACTCGAGAGATCTTCATTGTAGTGGCCCACATCGATCCTTTAATATCCTTCCATGGAGGAACATAGACAAGCAAATCAAATGAAAATAAAAAAGCTTAGCTTTATTTCACCCTTTTTACTTTACATTTAAAATCTAGGATTTTGAGCCTTCGGGGACCTTTTATATTTTTCCCAACAAAAATTAAGTGAATCAATTTCTAAAAAGGGCTTGGTGCTTTTCGGGCCTTTGAGGACTTTTTACCTTATTCACTTGTTATTTCCTTTGTTGCAATGGTGTAATATGTCTTGAGATACCCATGGCATATAATAATACCATGTGTCATGATTTCACTTTTCCAATCCAGGAATTCGATCCTTGGGGACCTTTTGCATGTTTCCCACCAAAAGGTAAGTGAGGCAATCTTTAAAAAGGCCACAAAGCTTGAAAAACCTTAAAGATCCACCACGTGTCCAACTTAACTTTATTGATCCAAGCATTTGTGTATTGGTGAGCTTTTGAACCTTTCCCACCAAAAGGTAAGTGAGGCAATCTTTAGAAAGGACTTAGCGACTAAAAATCCCCAAGGACCCACCACACGTCTAAATTCAGTGCTAGTTTAGACTCTTAGATAATTTTTCACCTTTGCACCATCCTTCTCAATACAAGGAGGGGTGTTAGATCCTTCTAAAAGTACCCTTCAAGAAGTTTGCAAAGGCAAAATGACCCTTCATGATTTTGTGTAAGTGTGCCCCACCTTTTGAAAGTGCCTTTTTGGAAGTTTTCAAAGGAAAAATAACCCTTAGTGATTATGTGTAAGTGTCCTCTACTTTTATATAGTGCCATTTAGGAATTTTAGAAAGGGAAAATGACCCTTCAGGATTCCTAGAAAGTACCTTTGAATGAAACAAGTGACCTTACAATTCCTTTAAAATTTTTGTATAGGCAAAATGCTCGAAGGGCAAGTCCCCTTTAGACTTTTTTCCATAGATAAAAAGCCGGAATCAAATGACTTGAATACAGTGAAATATCCACTCAGAAATTTTGTCAAATGCATAGCCTGAATGTGATAAGACATATCGTTCCTTTGGAACTATTTTAGTGGAAAAAATGTTCAATGCAAATAAGTCTTGGGACATTTTATCCAAGATAAATTTTTTTGAAGACCTATTTCTATCAGACATTGTGTTCATGAAAAAGGCCCAAAAAGACTAAGGGAAAGAACAACTTCATTAAGAAAAGACAAGACAAAGGACTTAAATAATTATGTACATGAACTTGGCCTTCCAAAGGAATACATGGAGATAGAAATATGGATAAGGACATAAACTTTGACACAAATAGGGGCCCAATTGCTCTAGTACATTTTTGGGTACTAACACATGACAAATTTGATGCTTTATGGATGGGTCCCTATTTAATTTATTTTTAGACTAGGGAACATACTTTCTTCCTCAAAGAAGTGAATGGTGAAATATTGGAGCTGTCGATCAATGGAAGACATCTAAAATACTTCCTTGACTAAGTTTGTAGCCAATGTACATTATTGTATAGTGTATATTTTTATTCTTTTTGGTTTCTATTTCCCCTCTAGTTTGGGCCTTATTTATACATGTTCTTTTTAATTTTTTCCATGTCTTCATTTTTAGATCCTTGAGATCTATGTTTTTTATTCTGCGATTATTTTCTTGAGCTTTCTTGGGTCCCTATGGATATAACTTGACTAAGTGTTGACTATGTGGCACAATGGATTAGTAGTAAGTCTTACATTTTGGGGTTATTTACACACCCACATGGGGTGTATATCCTCAGGTGAGTATCAGTGTTAGTTCCCAAAATTTCATTGAATCAATTTATCCTTTGTTAAGTATAAATTCCTAATTTCCTTATTCAACTTCTTATTTTCAAATGTTTAACGAATGGTCAAATGTCCTATTTTTGCCTCAGATAAATTTTAGAACCCTTTAAGAGATTTTCACCCATGACTAATTCCCATTTCATTATTGTTAACATTTTTCTCTCAGAATCCAACAATCAACCCTCTTCATTTGAAACTCTTGGTGGTCTCTATTTCATCTTACTTTACATATACACATAATATTTTCAAACATTTATCATTTATTGACACTTTGTATCTTTTTGAAACCTATCATGTCTCAATCTCTCTGAGTGCATACCTTAAGGGGTACATCAAGAAAGGTGTGGGTAGACCATTTGTGTTTCATAATATTTTTGTTCCTTTTCAACTTGTCATCTACACACTTATCTCCAAAAATCATTTACCCTAAGCTTATTCTTCTTAGTCCTACCCATTCCTCTCATTTTTCATGCCTTATTCATCTTTTTATTTCCTTAATTCCCTTTTGGTCATTTCATTGTACTCGATTGATTTTATTGACCAAGTATTGTTTAGGCATATTTTTCACTTTATTATCTTCTTAGCCTTTTGGCCAGCCTTGATCAAACCTAGTGAATTATCCTTGAAAACAAACTACATCAACTTGGTTGACCTTATATAACCAATGTTTATGAGAGAATTTAGGGGAATATTTGCCTATATATACAAGTTCATTTCCCACCATTTAATAAGAGAATAATTATATAAAATAAGTCTGAATGAACATATTCTTATTAACCATTCTACTTGAGGAATAAAGCTTTAGGGTTCAATACTTTCTTTCAAGATATGGATCTTGTCTTGTGGTGAAGTATTTCAGATGCTTAGATAGGTTGTGTAGCTTAGATATTATTTATCTTGGTTATCCTTACATACCATAATAAAAATTGCAAAGCACCTTGGCCAAGGGAGATATTGAGGCTCAATGGGTTTGTCTTCAAACGTACGTATGCCTAACTTTATTTCTCATTTGTAAGAGTGGTTAGATAATGCATTTGTATTCTTCTCCCTTGTTTTAGGTTCCATATACATTTAAATGAGTATATGTCTTATAATACATGTTTATTTTAGTTATTTATTTTATTATTTCTAACCCCCACTTTATGCCACAAGCTTTGGTGTTGACTAGATTATATTTGCTTTCTTGTTATTAGAATAGGCAAATGTTTTAAACCTTAGGAATCCATTAGGGTTGTTGTGTGACTACGTTAGATATTAGGATTTGTAACCCTTATTTTCATGATATGTTGTGACAATTGATCCCCTAATCAGGTCTAACAGATCTTGATATTGGTCATGCTCCCACTTAACATGTGTATCCTTAATTGAAAGTGTAGGTATGCTCTATCTTCTCTAAGCTAAAATTGATTTATAGACATGATGGATTTATTATTGCATAAATTTTGGTGAACCTAATGTGAAAGTAACCCATAAAATATTTATTTCACTTATCTTGATTCTTTTATTCAATATTTTTATCATAATCAATTGACTCTGTCAACCAACTTTTTGAAATTCTATGTATAGGTTTGTAGGAAAAGGCAACTAGATTGACCTAGTTGATCCATTAATGGTTTCTAGCATTTTAGGCACCCATTTCATTGTCCATTTCATCTTTTATCCACCAAGGTTCCTTTCTACTTCTCTATTTAAATATTTTCTATATTTCCTTTCACAAATTCTAGTCTTCAAACCTACCCTTGCACAATCAACTGAATCAACCCTATCGACCCAAATCTATGGTCTATGTGTTTTCTGAAATACCTAGATTGACCCTACTAACCTTGTTCATTTTTAGACATTGCTTTCATAGTACAAGTTTGACCTTGTCAACCCTATTTTGTATTTTATGCATATATTGCTAACACTATACCTTATTTCAAGTTGCAATTAATCTCATATCTGATAGTAATTATTTCACACATTTATTTTATGTTGCCTATATGCTTAGAATATTTCACATAATATAATTAGGGATTTTTTAATTAATCACTTAGTTTCACTATTTCTTTTTTATACACACATGACCAAATCAAAAAAATGTAATCAAGTAATTTAAAATTTGTCTGCCCAAGGCTAACCTACTTGGATTATGTAACCAAGGGGGAAGATGACTTGATACTTTGGTCAAGCATAAATAAAGGTCAATGGTATATTATAGATAAGCACCCAACATACTTATTGATGTGGTGTGTGAAGTGAGCGGGTAGGCCCTAATACCAAGCATGTATCATTGCCATGATAGTCCCTTTCAGGGCAAACAACTTGAAACCATCCTTAGATTTTTATTTAGTACCTTGATTATGGATAATTTCTAATCATAATAAAAATCACATCTTAATAATCTAATTAACATTCAAGTTGAGGAATTAGTTAGATATTTAATTTTCAAAGTTGAATTCTTGCCCTTTGCTCAATTGTGTGTACAAAACATGCATTAGCCAGTGTTAGTGCAAGGTTTTATTTTGTGTGCTTCAATTGGATTAGCTAGCATGAATCTAATTAACAATTTATTTATTTTTAGTACATAATAATTTTCATTACTTACAAACTTATCCTTTTTCATTTTCAAAATCTATTCTTAAGCCTCTAAAATTCCCTATCTACTACATTGTATTGACCCAGTCAACTTAGTACCTTTTTTTTATGCTTTTTGCACACTATAATAGATCAACCTAGTTAACCCTATATAATTTTATAGTCATTGTTTATTTGATAGGTCAACCTAGTTGACTTTGTACTATTTTAGTCACCTCTTTATCCTTTGTTTTCTCATGTCTCTTCTTTTCCCTTGATCATGGACTTTCTATTGGGTGATGAAAATGAGTTACAGTTAGTAGACATGATGAAATTCACCAATCCCAATAGGGTCTCCTATAGATATAGTAGGGATCCTCTTTTGGATGTTAGTAATGTTCATATTGTCATGCACACAATGAACTATGGGACCCCTCTTAATACCTCTTTATAGCACAATCCTCCTCCTTTATTATAGGATCAACCTAACTTAGAGTATACTCCTAAAATTCTCTTCTTTATCACTTGGATTACTCATCATCAAGGAAAGCATCCTTTTACCATATATAACCTCATGATTTGTGGTCAAGTTGAAGAACCTCATTCACCTACTCCTAGATTCAATATTAGATTTGGGTGTACCACTTTATTTAATTCTCAGTCTCTTACTTCAATTTTGACTCCTTATTATGCCGTGATAGCTTCTTCTCTAATTTCTTCTACCTCCATGCCTAGTATATCAACTAACATGGAATTTTTTACATCTATTGGGCCTCTCACAAGATCCACTATCCTTAATTCTTCTACTAGTTCATTATTTTCTACCAAAGGGAATAATTCTTCTAGTGCTTCTTCTCAAGCATTCACTAGTCAAACTTTTGCTACACAAGCACTTTTTTCCACTAGTGCCTCACATTATCATAATTCTTATCAAGATCATATCAGTACTAATAGTGGTACCTAAGCCACTATCACCAATAAAAATACCAATTCTAATGCTTCTAATGTTAATCAAACACATCAACTTTTATTACAAACTCTCAATCAAATGATAACCTTTCAAATGCATAAAATGAATTAAATGATGACAATGCAAAACCACCTTAGTTATTTTCAATCCCATGTAAAACCGATGATTTAGGGCATTCATAAACATAGTGACCCCCGAATCCTCTTTGTAATTATCAAGGCAATCTCATCCTTCAACCTTCTTTAGTCAATGAAAACATCCTGCATTTATAAAATGAACCTCTCACTACTCAAATTGCCAACATTGATATAGGAGGTATAACACCTACAATTTATTATAATGGATAAAATTATCCTACCCTTCACCTCAAAATATTTATACATATTTACAAAGATGGGGTCAAATTAAACACCATTGCCTGTACCAAGCTCCTAGCCAAATCCCTCATGGGTGATGCATTGGATTGGTACAATCAACTTATAGCTCATTACATTTATAGTTTGGAGGAATTAGTAAATGATTTAGTATAATCAATTCAAACTAATGATATTCAAAAAATAACTTTGGCCTATTTCATCAATTACAAACAACATGAAACTGAAATTGCCCAAGCCTTTGTTAAGAGATGGAAGACTTTATCAAATAAATGTGAACATAACATGGTTAGTGATAATATTTTTCATATTTTTATAAATTATCTCTATCTTAAATTACACTATCGAGTCCACACCCTTTCTCCATACACTTTCAAAGGAGCTTTCTATTAAGATAAAATACAAGATTTCCTAATGCATCAATTCCAGCCACCACAACCCTCTGTGCATCCTTATGTCTTACTCAAAAATAAAAACTATAATATCACTAATAATGGTGTTATATACTCTTATGATACCATTCACAATGTTTAATATGTCATTCCTTACCCTTCTTAAAAACTAGCTCATTCTTTTCAACAATACACTAATCCTATTTTATCCTCAACCAACAACATTAATGTCCAAAAACATCTATCTTCAGCTGAATTATTTAGCATATACCTAAGCCTCTTCTAAGAGAGCTTGACCCTACCCAACCTATTAAATCCAGGTATGATCCTAAAAAAAATTGTTGGTTTAACGCTAGTTAGGGTCATTCCCACGAGACTTGTAGACAACTTCTCAATCTAGCTATGGACTTTCCTCTTGACCCAAATTTCAATCATGATTCCACTATCCGTAAATGCAACAAGCCTATGATATTGGTTTCAAGGAATATAAAACACATGATAAAACTCAATCCTTCAACCAAACGAATGTTCATTTTTATATCTGCAAAGATCCTTTAACTAATCAACAACTTGTATAAGAAAATCAAGACAAGCCCACCCATTCCACCAATAACATAGAAACTCTTGTTGAACCAACTTCTGAATAAAATGTGGTAAGCATGACTAATATACAAAGGGTGGTGGCTTTCAATAAACCTCAACCTACATACACTCCTCCTTCCTCTTAAACATACCACCATATCAGAGATTTTTCTCCAACTCATTTAAATGAGTTGGGGCAAGAAGATCTTTTACAACATCACTAACTTGTTTTGTAATTGTTAACTATAAAAAATCTAAAACACTCATAATATTTCACCCATAAATAATTTTAAATGTTGAGTTACTTGTTGATCTATTCACCAAAATATTATATGCAAACTCAACTTGTGGTAAATCGAAGTCCCATTACCTAGGCTCTTCTCCAACTATACGTCTCAACAAATTTCCAAATATCATGTTTATAAATATTGTATTTACACATATTTAGGGATGGTTTGCACTACTAAATATTACCTTACACCCTATATTTCTCCATAAAATCCTCCAAAATTGACTTAAAATTTTCATGTCCTCATCTGATATAATAGTTTTTGGAACTAGTAATGGCATATACAACCATGAATTTTATGCATGTCCTTTTACCGCTTGAAATATAGTATTCTAAAACTTTAATTATATCACTTATCAATATATTTATGGATTACTCAACTATATTTCAAAATCTAGATCAGTACCATATACTTATTTAATAATTTCAAATCCAACTACTTCACTCACCATAGTACTTGTTAACCCCATTCGCCTTATTAAAACACCATCTAAATTATTATATTTTCTTGATTTATTCATCAACACAAAATTAAAACCCTACAAAAAATATACCCACTTTATATTTATACTATTTAACTACTTTTTAATATTCACATATTTCAAATCCTCATGATCAATAAATAGAATAAACACCTTAGGAACCAGGTAGTGCCTCTAATGTCTTATTTATTTTAAAATGACAAAAAAAATAACATTATATGTATAATAATTTATTTTTATCTCAATTAATTTATCATTGAAATATGCTATTGAATTCCATTATTGACACAACACATCACTAATTCCCACAAACCCAGCATCACAATTAACCTCAAACACTTTGGTAAAATATTTTAATACTAAAATAATATTTTTGGTAACTTTGTTCTTTTATAACTCAAAGCTTTATGTTTCTTCCCTTGTCTATGAAAATTAATTTCTTCTCATATAATTTGTTATTGGTGTTATAAGACTAATAAAATTATAATAAAATTTTGATAAAAAGTTTATAAACCATGGAATCTTATTACCTTTGTGATGATCTTTGGGATAGTCCAATAAAAAATTTCCTTTAATTTTTCTTCATCCATTCTTTCATCATCTATTGAACCTACAAATACTATAAATATCAAATTATTCAACATAAACTTGCATTTCTTTAAAGTTGCATAGAGCTTATCTTTTCATAATAATTATAATTGAATTATAAAATTGGTTAAGTGAAGTTATTTATTATTAGTAAATATTAAAACATTATTAAAATAAACCACTGCAAACTTACAATTCTATTATCCTAGCATTGTGTTCATCAACCTCATAAATGTGTTATATGTATTAGATAATCTAAATGGCATCACCATCCACTCATACAATCCATATATACTCTTGATTGTTATTTTCAATTCATCCCCTTCATACCACCTTTCTAAAAATTATAAATGTTCTTATATCCAGCATAAATTATATTTCTATCAAACTGCCATTACCTTCCTAATAATACATGGCATTCATCCATTGCTATAACATCACACCATATTTCATCCTTTTAAGTTCTAATTATATAAATCTTGATTAAGCACATTTTATGTACTACAACTTCATTATCTTTCTTAAACCATGAAATACAATAAGGATTAGGGTGATTTTTCACATTGTAAACCTAGTTTCTCAAACATATATTTAAAAACAATATTTTTACAACTACCACCATCTATAATTACATTTAATATCTTACCTCCTATAGTACAAATTGTTTGAAATGTATTTTTTTGCATCCATAAATTACCACCTTCTTTATTATATAGAATTTTTTTCCTTGGAGCAATCATTTTTCCTCTCATCATGAAATTCTTTCACTATATGTAACAATGACTTCTATATTTTGATATTCTATTTTAGCTTCAACTAAATTCACTCTTGGATAATACTCATGCCTCCTTTATTTACGTTAGTAGTGTGGACACTTAAACACTTTATGGCCTTCTTATACACATCTATAATAAATTTAAGACGTACATTAATTTGGAAACCATCCCTTATGACCACTATACCTTTGTCTTCTCTAAAATCCTCTTCCTCTTTGATATTATTTAAACCCTTGTCTATTATCATCTTTCTTGACCACATGATGATTCTCTTCTAGTGGTATTAAACCCACCTATATTTGTATCAAATCCATCTCATTCTTTTATTAGATGGGATTGTCCTCTTCTTGGCACAATAGATATTCTTCTAAAATTCTATCTATTTTATTTTTATTCTACCTTTAAAGGTAATTGGTAAACTTTCTCAATACAAAATATTCTATGTACTCTTAATTAATTTTGAATATAAAACTTCAAATAATTTTCATTCCTTTCATCCATATGTTCTTATATCTCATCATACTCCACGCATATGGAAATTCTTGTAAAAATCATTCATAAACTCTTGTATACTATGATATTTCTACCTCTAATTATTAAATATTTTATATATGATTTGTGAATAATCCACATGAATAAATTTCCCCTTATCTTATTCTCAATATTTTCCCTCGTGTTTATCTTATCTTTACTTTTTCTCTATCTTTATTTCTACTTGTGATCCCACCAAATCATTGTCTGAACCTTAAATTTATTGCATGTAAAGTTTACCTTCTTATCTTCTATCATAGTTCTTCATTTGAAAAATTCATCCATGTTTTTCATCCAATCTATCAAATCATCTAGTTCTAAACTTATTCCATAATCTATAATGTCAACATTGATTCATTTGTTCCTTCCTTCTAATATCTAATGATCTTCTCTCCTATTAATGGTGGTCATTCTTGTTGCTCCTCCTATAGAATTTATTCTTCATGTTTTTTGTTATCTTCTACATCATCTTCTACTCTCATTTATCTTTGATTCACAACAATATCGATTAATAATTCTACTTTCCTCTATAAATATTGCATAGTTAAATTCATTTGAATGATTCCTCCTTGTCCTCTCACCATATCTTACATGTCCAAGACTAAAACCTGATATGATACCAAATAATGAACAAGAATACTATTAGGACAAATAAAAAATTCAATAGGCCAAGAATTTGAATAATTATCAATATTGATTCATATTTAATGACTCAAATAATTACAAACCATGCATAAATAAGTCTCTACTCAGAATTAAAGTTGACATGCAAAATTAAAAACTTTAAAAATAAATAAAACTCAATTTGATTTTTTTAACAACTACTATTTTTAGTAAGTTTCACATGTAAGTGTGTCGAGCACTAAAATATCCAAAAATAAATGAAATAAATTTTTTTACATATATAATGAATTGTAATTGATGTTCAAGTCTAGTTACAAAAATAAAAAAATTATAAATTTATAAAAACCTAAAAATAAAACTAAACTATAATTTTGAACCCTCAAATGGTCATGTATGGCCTTCAATGAATATTGAAAACACCCCATAAAAAAAAGAGTGGGTTATTTCTGCATTGAAATTTTCAAGTCAATCATTTTAGCATGACTATGTTATCAAATAGAGCTACATATCAAAAGTTATGGCCTCTAAAATTTTTGCCTCTTTTTCGGCATCAACTACATCAATTCATATACCAAATATATGGAATCAATCCAAATACTTAAAAATTCATATTATTATTGGTATATAAGCAAGACATCAGCCCATTTAAAAAACTCTTTTTCACATACATGCACCAAACTCATCATGGTACCTTTATGGTTAGAGAAGATATAAATAAAATAAAATAAATCAAAATTTTATTTACTATAAAATTAATCAATATCTCTTCCTTTTTTATCCAATATAACATAATCAATGGTTATATAATATAAAACATGATAAAAATCATATGTAAAGTGCATACCAATTAGTCTAACCCTGATTATTTATCAAATATGTGCATAATCAAAGCAGAAGCTATGTAGGGTGTTATAGTCCCCATGGGTTCCTTGTTTCTCACTAGAGTCTAGATGAGCTTAGCATGCATCCTCTTAATCTATCTCTAATATTATTTAGGTCAATGGTATAATTCAAGGTCTTTGGATTTACCTTCATGGTGTTACACCAAATTCTTCCCTCATAAAGTTGTAAAATTGGGTTTAACATGTAGAGGAAGTAAATAATTAAATCTCCTCCAAGTTCATCTTATGACTTCTTTTAATTGAAATCAAACAATCAACATTTTTGAAGAGTTTTCAATATTTTACTTAAATAGCTAGAATAGACCATTATAATTTAACAAGAGGAATTTATCCATTAACATAGCATACCATCACTCATACATAACATATCATTCCCTATATAAATGAACCACACATATGTTTATCTCATAAATAACCTAAATGAAATGTCTATATAACTCTAACCATATATTTTCTCTATAAGATCATGTCCATGGAACAATTCATGGATAAGAGTATGTTGTTGAAGCAAAATAATTTTTTTGAATCAAAACAAGTTATTCAAAGAGTTTATTATATGTTATATCTATATAGATATAAAAGTATAAATTTCAACATTTATCAGTAAGAATGTATGCATTATATGGTTTTTCATCATTGTACAATGGAAATACTCCTACTCATGGAAATTATGAAGATAATGATTATAAATTAAATGGTTATTTTAAATTGCATGACATATTATTCCAAAACTAAAAAAAAAATTAATAAGTATGATTTGTTAGTGCTTAAAATTGCACTGAAGCAATTGAGTCCTTGTTAAGTATAAATGCCTAATTTGTTTAGCCCACTTCCTATTTTCAAGTGTTCATTAGAGATCAAGTTTCTATTAGAGTTGTTGCTAGAATCTAGATAATGCAAATGCAATAGAGACGTGATCACATGAGATGAAGCAAGTGCACACCACATAGATGCTAAAGCAATTTGAAATTATACAAGAAGCTAAATTACACAAGACAAAAATGGAGAAAACCAAAATCTGATTAACATGAGATGGCCAAAGAGAGGAATACATATAGGAGAGAACGTAAGTAACTCCACAAAATGTGGAGAAGGCACCCCAAGAATAGACTATAACTCCTCCATGAAAGGTGGTGACAAGGTGCTAAGAATAGAGAAGTAACTCCCATCAAGAGAGTTACTTATGACACCTATGACACATCTATGACACACACCTACACATAAGCTAGCCTATCCCACAAATGTAGGAAAACTCCAAGTATGCACAAGAAATAAAATTTTCCTAATTAAAAAATAGGGAAAAATAAAAACCTACACTAATACCCCCCCATAAGCACAGCTTAGGTGGGCAGTGTGGAAATATAAAATGGGTCCCAGAAACTAGGCCTAATGAACTACCCATGTACAAATGCAATCTCCCATAAGATAGAGAAAAGGAGAAAAATCGTAGGAAAAAACTCCCTCCCAAAAGAGAGATGTAAAAGAAAGAAGAGGCTAGTGGCCCCCCCTGAAGATGATGTTGCTGTAGATGTAGACCGTACCCCAAGAAGAGCTCGTAGATGAATGAACTTTCTCTTAGTGAAAGGTTTGGTGAAGATGTCTGTAACCTGCTTTGAAGACTGGCAAAATATCAAGTCAATGACTTGACTATGAATAAGCTCCTGAATGGATTGCATGTGAATCTCGATGTGCTTGGTCTGCTGGTGATGAACTAGATTCTTGCAAATCTGAATGGTACTCTGGTTGTCACAATAAATGATGGTGCACTGCCTGATAGGAATTCAAAACTCAAAAAGTATCCCTTAAAGCCAAATAGCCTCAGTAGATGCATTAAAAACTCCCCTGTACTCTGCCTCTATGGATGATATAGCAATAGCATTCTGCTTCTTGTTAGACCAACTGATAAGACAAGAACCTAGAGAGAAATTGTAACCAGAAGTGGACTTGCAAGTTTGTGAATTGCCAGCCTAGTCCGAATCTGTATATCCAACCAAGTCAACCTCTATGCCAAATTTGTAATGAATCATGTATCTATGTGAACCCTGTCTATAATGCAAAATCCTCTTAGCTTCTTTCCAATGCAGCTCATGAGGTTCCTGCATGAATCTAGAGACAAGTCCCACTATATATGATATGTCGGGCCTAGTGTGAGTCAAGTAGATGAGACTACCAAAAAGTTGTCAATACTGAGTGGCATCAACCAATGGTGAAGAACAGTCAGCCTCAAGCTTGACTCCTGATAGAAAAGGAGTCGGATATGGTTTGCAATCAGCCATGTGAAACTGAGCCATAGGTCAAGAGCATACTTAGGCTGTGCATGAGAAATCCCTGAATCTAACTGTGAGATTTTGATGCCAAGGAAGTAGTGCAACAAACCCATGTATGTCATGTCAAATCTATCTTGAAGATATGCCTTCACCACTACAATAGCTGATGAAGAACTCCCGGTGATCAAAAGGTCATCAACATATAGAACCAAAATTAGGAGCGAATCATCCTACTACAAGAAGTAGACATTGGTATCAGAATGGCACCTAGTGAAACCCACTATGAGAAGGAAGGAATCCATCTTGGCATACCAAGCCCGAGGGGCCTGTTTGAGGCCATAGATAGATTTCCTAAATCTGCATACTAATAAAGAATCCTGAACAAATCTTGGTAGCTGCTCCATGTAGATCTCCTCCTCTAGGTCTTTGTGAAGAATGTCACTCTTCACATTCATCTAATGCACATCCCAACAATGTGTTGCAGCAATAGCCAAGGTGAGTCGGATAGAAGTCATCTCTGCAATGAGTGTAAAGGTCTCTGAGTAGTCAATGCCTGCCAGCTATGAGAAACCCTTGGCGACCAATCTCACCTTCTACTTATCAACTTACCCATCTAATGCAAACTTGCTCTGATACATCCACCTACATCGAACCATATTTCTTCCCTTAGGAAATGAAGTCAAATCCCAAGTGTGATTTTTGATTAAGGAAGAATATTCTTCCTCCATAGCACTATCCCACTTAGGAACCCCAGATGCCTCTCAAAAAGTTTGTGAATCCGAACTAAAGTAAAGAAGGCATGTGGATCTCTCTAAAATTCCTCCCTAATACGTTTGTCATCTGTGGAATCTCCTACCCAAGTGCTAGCACTCTCAAGTGTCTGTCTAGCACAAAGTGGCCCAAAAGTGGGTGAGTGAGGTGCTAACTCCTCATCCTCTAACTAACTAGAGGTGGATGACTCTGCATCACTGTCCTCACTGTCTGAACCTGAAGAAGAAGAAGATGCCTCTGGCTCAAGAACCTACTATCGCTGATCTGAATCTGATGAGGAATGATCATGAAGAAGTAGATCTGATGAGGGAGAAGAAGTGCCAAGTGTTAAGTCTCTAGGACTCTCCTGAAAGTGGACACTTCTATTAATGAATAACTCATGAGTGGTCAGATCTAGAAGGCAATACCCCTTAATACCATCTGGATATCCTACAAAGAGGCAAGGCTTAGACTAACATTCCATAGCTTTGCATTTCTTCTTTGGAATGCGGGCCATGGCTGGGGATCTAAAATCCTTAAGGTGCTCAACATCAGGTTTTATTTTATGCCAAGATTCAAAGGGTGTTATCCCTTTCAAAGCTTTGTGAGGAACCCTATTTTGAATGTAGCAAGCACAATTGATGGCTTCAACCCAGTACTGTGGTGCTAAGGATTTGGATTGAATCATACAGCTACCCATCTCTTTCAAGAACCTATTTTTGCATTCTACAACCCCATTCTGTGAAGGACTCTAAGTGACTATGCACTACAAATCAATCCCCTCTATGGTGCAAAACTTCTCAAACCTAATGCTGACATACTCCACTCCATTATAAATTCAAAGAACCTTGATGGATTTCTCACTCTGTTTCTCAACAAGAGCCTTGAAGTCTAGAAAATTTTCAAACACTTCAATGTTTTGTTTGAGAAAATATATCCAAGTGTACCTAGAGAAATCATCAATGAAAGTGAGGATGTACTTGGCCCTTGTGAAAGATGGTTTGGGAAAGGGTCCCGATATATCACTGTGGACTAACTGTAAAGGTTGTGAAGCCCTCCAAGCTTTGCCTTTGTCAAGTTTTGATTTGAGATGATTACCAAGGGAGCGCCCCTCGTAAAGTCCTTTTGAGAATTGGACACGAGGCAAGCCAATGACCATGTCATTTTTTCAAAGTAGCTCAAGGTAGCGATAGTTAAGGTGGCCAAACTGCTCATGCCACAATTTGTAATTCTTACTATTTCCTTTTTGGTGATTTATAGTGATGTGTTTTGCAAATATTGTTCAATGGACATCTTCTTCTATTTTAATTGTTGGTTGTCATCTTAGGCTTAGATCTAGATTATAAATTCATTTCTACATTATGTTTGAAAATGTGTTGCTAAATACCCTATTAGGGCACCCTAGGTTTATGGATTCAATGGGAAAAAGTATACGAGATTCTAGTTTTATTGTATAATCTAGGGTTTCACGATCATTTGGGTGTTTACATTTCATTGGCACCAATATCTGTAAATTACTCCCGATAGTTCCCACTAGCTTGCATTTTAGTCTTTTGCATATTTGAAATGAGTGATGTCATGTGTTTTGAAAGAAACCCAATTGTTTGAAAACCACCAGCACTCCACCCTTCATTTTTTATCTAACTTGTTATAACCTGTCCTACCCTACAAATAATACATACTTGTTGCATATCATAAGTATTATTTTCCTACAAATACATAAGATCTTGCTTACATAACATGCATTTACAGCTTGTGCTTTAAAGATTAGCGTTGCAATCTTCCATCCAGCCATGTTGTTGAAAATTCTTTAGAATGAATGTTGCAAGCACTTTTATATTTCTCTTTAGTAGCTTGTATGTGACCTGCAACATTTGTGCATTCTGTGTGACAACCTTTCTCAGGTGAAGTGAACAAGTTTAGTCATTCCCTGGTCACATTTGTTCCTTTTGATAAAAAATCCCATGGAGGTTGAATTGCAGAATCTCTCCATCTAAGAAAGTTACCTTGTAAATTCTCTCACCTTGGTTTAGGCAGAGCTAGAAGTAGCATGGAGTTGACCATTGCCTTTATCCATGCCTCTTAGTCATTTTCCCCATTCTCGATGACAAACCCTTTCTCGGCTATAGTGACATATTACTGGGTTTTTCATCTTTATTTGTCATTTTACTCAAGTGTGCAAGATCAAACAATAAAAATGTACAATTGAAAACCAACAATATTTAAAGTAAAAAATTAATTATGATAAGTATCCGTAAAATACTATGAACATTTAAAATTTTCAACAAAATGATGAACTAATGCAACTTTAACAAACCCTATAATTTTCCATTAATGTTTCAATTATAAATATAAATTTGTGAAACATTCTAGTATATAGAACACAACCCTAAACCTCGTATTGTCACAAACCTAGGTTTGACGCGAAAAGGAAACTAAGTTTTAAGATAATGGTGATTATCTCCCCCCGATAATCTCTCTTTTCATGTCTCTGAAGAGTTTGTCAGGTTTTAGTCAAATACGGACGATATTCCATCCTTCAACTAAATAATTTTGAATAATATTATTCTTGTTTCTATAAGGCTTCTCAAAAGTGAACTCAATTATAAACTCTCCTCCATTCATTATTTTTAGTCGACTTATCTCCACTAGTCTCGATACTACGATTTGAATGAGAGCTTTCACATTGCTTCCTACATTTTGAAATCTGAAGTTTTCTTTGGATTTTGTCTGTGTTGATGTATCGATAATGTAAGATAAAATCGATTCAGATAAGTTGCGATGATTACTTGAAGAGATTATTATCTCTCAGGGAAGAATGTCAGGGTTTGAATGTCATTCCAGCTGGAACATGTAAATTTGGTTGGGAATTCACCAATAAAATTGAATCTCTAGAGATCTGTTAAAAGTCTGTGTGATTTTGAGCGAGAAACAAGCTATAGAATTGACCAACTCACATCTAATAGAATATTAAAAAAAAAAAAAAACATATCATCACACTAATTTCAAAGCAGGGAAAAAAAGGGAAAAAATCACATTAATAGAAATAGCCAGATACCTATGTTTATCCAAATTATACGGAACAAAAATCGTAAAATTGTATAAAGGGTAAATAGAGATGTACAACTTTTCTAAATATTGTTCCCTACATTGTCACAAAGTGAATGAACATTATAAATCATATTAAATAATACCAGAAATGCAGTGAAAAGGAAAATGGTTATAACAAAAATTTACAAGTTTGTTTATATATATATATATATATATATATATATATATAAATATAATTGAAATATTAACAGATTATAAAAAAATACTTTCAGCAAGGCTTCAAAAAGGTTATTTAAAAAAATATTGATTACATTCTTAAGAGGTATAAGTTGAATGAAAAAAAAAAAAAGTGAAAGTAGGTTACAGGACATTGTTTCAAGCTTAATACAATTTATTTTTATAGGAAGTTAATATAATAAAAGGGAAAGGTTGAATTGACAATTTCAAAATAATTATAAAAATTGCTATATATAGATTAATAAGTTTTCCAGAATTACGGGGTTTATTTATTATATAATTATTTTTTATAATTTATATACATATATTTAGTTCTTATTTTTTTTTAAATTTATTTTAAATAATATAAACAATAAAAAAGTTGAATTTATTTTTAATCTTTTAAAAATGATATATATAACTATTATTGAGTATTTATATAGTTTATTTAAAATTATTATATGTATTATTATGTCTTGAGGTATTTTAAAATAGATCTGAGGATAGTGGTAGATTTAAATATAATGAATGTAAGAAATTACTTTTGCTTCTAACATTCCAAAGTGTATTTTTAGTAGCACTATAACCAAACTCTGCAAATATATTAAATACAACTTTTAAAAACAGGGTCACTTTTATCCAAAAAAATATTTTTATAATAGATTAATAATTATAATGCTATTTTTTTAAAAAGGTGAACTTGCAACTAAAGTTTAAGAGAAAAAAATTAGAAATATCAATTATGTTGTTGTAACCTTAAGTAATAATATTTTTAAAAATTTAATTATTAATAATTGAACAAAATAGAACTATGATCAAGGTTCTAAACTAGATTTTATTTCCTAATGAGTCATAGATTTATGTTCATTTTTAAAATAAATTAAAATCAAATTTTTTGTAGATGCCCACCAAACTATTAAATCATATATTTTTATGATTTGTTTACTGTTACCATCTTTTTCTATGATTTGTATGGACAATATTAAATAATAAAAATTTAGAGACCCATTTCAATTAGTTATATTATATAATAAAATTTTAATGCTTAATTTCATGCTAAGTTAATTTTATTATGGATGAATTTGTAAAGACCATAACTTTCTAAAATGGTCTCCATTCCTATAATTATTGTTATAAATGATAGACATATGCTTGTAAATAGATTTCAAATGTATATATTAGGTAAAATATGAATTTAGAAAGGTAATTTAATTTCAAAATTAATAATTTAAATAATATATTTTTTAATTTTATTATTTTTAATTTATTTATTTCTTATTTTAAATTAATAATTTATTACCAAAAATATTTTAGATAAATATGAGATAAATATTCTATTTATTTTACAAATTTAAAATTATATAAATATTTAAATTGATTTATCTATTATATATATACTAACACGTTTATAAAATTATTTATATAATTAAAAATAATTTTTGATAGTATAATTTATTAACATATTTTATTTAAAAAATAAAATATTGTTTAAATATTATATACTAAACAAAGAAAACAAATCATTAAAAAAATAATAATTAGATTATGTAACCTAAAAAAATAGTTTGTATGAAAGATTATATTATTTTATATATTTTTAATGAGATAAAAAATATTATATCATCATAAATGATTTGATATAAATCACTTGATAGGATAAACTTTAAATAAATATGAAAAAAATACTAATAAAATAAATATAATCATGTCAATAATTTTAATATAGTGATTTAATGTAACTAAAAACATCAACTTTTATATTATAATTTATATATAATAAAGTATTCTTTAAATTTTAAAATAAAATATGAATATAACATGACACTCTTTATTTTTTAATATAGAGTGAAAACATATTTTTTTATTTTATTTTGGCATTCACTGCAAACATGCTTTAATATTAAGCATCATGTTATAATTTATAACATAACAAAGTACATAGTAACTGTTAAAATAAAATATAAACCATATTATAATAATATGTTGTTTTATTTTTATCAATAAATAAGATATAAACATGTAATATTATATTTTTAAATGTATGTTAAATGCACATAATTTTTTTGAAAAAAAACATAGGTTAACCAACGTATTATAATTTATACATTACTAAGTATATAACAAATGTTAAAATATAAACCATATTATAATATAATATTTTATTTTTATCAATAAATAAGATATAAATCTGTAATATTATGTTTTTAAATGTATGTTAAATGCATATGAAAATTGTGAAGAAAGACATAAGTTAACCAGCGTCTTATAATTTATGCATAACAAAGTACATATCAAATATTAAAATAAAATATAAACAATATTATAATATGTTATTTTATTTTATTTTCAGTAAATAAGATATAAACCCTGCAATATTATGTTTTTGAAAGTATGTTAACTGCAGATGAAAATTGTTAAGAAAGACATATGAATAAAAAAGATGCAATTTGATCTTAGAAATTCATCTTGTAAAATTATTTTATTATTATTAATATTTTTTGAAGTAATGTATCACGAAAACAATATATACTTTTACAAATATTAAAAAATATATATAATAAATAATTTTTTTAAAATTAAAATTTTATTTTTATTTTAAAAAAATTATAAAGATATAGAATTGAAAAATGATGAAATATTTCAAATAAAAAAATAATATTATTTTTAATATATAAAATAAATTTATTTATCTGAAAATAATAATTATTTAAACGAAAAGAATAGAATAAAAAACAATCTAATGTAAAAATTAATAAAAAGTCTTATTTATATATAAGAATTTTCTTCTATTTTAATATATTTAGTTATAAATACTTTAACATAGAAAATAATTAAAATATTAAATATACATTTAATTTTTAAACATTAATTTTATATATATATATATATATAAAATTATTAAACATATTTTATTCAATAACATAACACACATCGTTTACATATTCATCACTCAAACTGATTAATATTTATTAATATCGATCAAACTGATTGTTAAATTAAGACAATCTTCAATATTCATTAATCCTTTAGTATTGAACATCATAGATACAGGGAATATTATTTCTAATACAATCAATCCATTATACCGTCCACACTATGTTTCCCATCAACTCATTCATCAATGTAAAAAAAAAAAGAATAAAACTATTTTGTGTGCAAAACAAAATGGATTTATTAGCGTTGACGAACATATTTAAAGTATGATTTTTCCTTTAAAATTGCGTTTAAATTATTTAATTTAATAAACAAGTAAAATCTCTTGTGTGTGCAAAAATGCATTTATGATTGTTGACTAACATATTTAAATTTTGATTATGTCGTCCAAGATTTCATTTATATTATTTACTATATCCTCGAAATGATTTTTAATAAATTTAGTATTATGCGTGACAGATGTCCAATTTATTTATACGTGATAGATCCAGATGTTTTATAAATTTTGGTCAATAAATTTTTACAGACCGAATAATTGCTTTGATTCCTCTTCAGCACAATGAGTGATTAACGCTGAGCAGTGTTTTTAATTGGATTTAGCCGAAAGCTTTAATTCATGGAATTTGCTTCAAGCTTATGCAGTCAAACTGGACCAGTTACCCTGGTGAGAAGGTCCGATATACTTAGAAACTCGAATTTTACTGTCAGCCAGACCCCAGAGATGGTAACGATTCTAAAGAACAAACCTTGGTGAAAAGGTCCGAGCTGCTAGCCGAAAAGGAGATGGGAAGTTCCAGCTGTAGAGCATCCCCCCAACCAAACCCAGCAAACATATCTGTAGCAAAATCTCTTCTAGCAATGTAGAGAAGCATAGATGCATTATTTGAAGTTAAACAAACTGAACCCCAACAACAGCAACTGCAGAAACCAATACTGATACCAATCGCGACTCTGTTGCAGAAGCAGCAGAAAATTGAGACACTATTCCAGAAGCTAATGACTAATAGTAAAACACTACAGCTGTTCAAACAGAATCCACTACTTTAGGAGCAACATCAAACACAGTAGAAGAATAAAAAAATAATAAACTAAAAACCACAGAAGCAATACAACTAAGAGTAAAGTGGCTACCTTGTCTTTAATTAGCTTATCAGAGAAAAAATAAGATAGTTCTGCAAATCTTATGACCCATACGTCCATTTCACATGTTGACAATTCATAGGAATTAGGAGTTCTGTAATGAACGACTGATGATTATTGAGGAATTTATACACGAGAAAACTAAAACCACGTGTATTACGGACAACAAATGGAAAGCGAATTTATAATAGATGTGCCAGATGATGAGCATGCAGCAATCTCCAGAAACTGACAATTGTTGGAAAAGACATGTAGAAAATATTCCCTTGAAATATTGAATTTCGTGCTTATAAGCCAAATGGCAAGAATGAGTAATTGATTTGAATTATTATAAATTGGCATCACTACTCGAAATTAGTACTCATTAAAATCATTCATATGGAAAGGATGATGCCAATGTTTATAACATAAACGACCTCTAAATTGTTTGGAAACAAACAAAATGGGAAGATACATCATATTAAAGTAATTACATGAAGAAGAACTAAAGAGAAAGACGAGATAATGTTTTAATATTTTATTTATGTTTATAAAAAATAAATTTTTATTTTTATATATTAAAAGTTATTTAAATTAGAGCAATTCATATTAAGTAATATATTGAGTTTTATAATTTAATTACTAAAAAAATATAATTTTATATAGCATGTAATTTATTTTAATACCTTTAAATTATGTTAATGTTTTGTGTGCAATTTTTTATTATAACATCTTTTTTTGAGTAATATGTAATGTAATCTTTAAATTAAAGTATTTACTTATATTAATATTTTCATATTAATTATACAGAAAAAATCATAATGAATTTTTATGATTTTATTTTAGTTTTAGAAATATATTTCATTTTTATTTCTAGTTAAAATAATAATTTAATTTTAAATTGTTTCTTCCAAATTTATTATATATTGTGTAAGATTGAGAGATGGAGGCAATGTGAATAGTGGTGACATAGGAAATGGTGTAGAAATTGGTCAAAGTGTTGATTTGGAGGAAGATAGATTGGTGATTTACAAAAAGAGATTCCCGAAATGGTGATCCTCAAACAATAATAAAAGAAGAAAGTAGAGGTTTATGATGCCTCGAGTTCTTAATAAAATTGGTCTAGTCAATAGGAGCAAAGAGGTTAAAATAAATATAGTCAAAAGAAAAAAACTAGTTAAGATAAAAATGATAACCTATATTTGCTCAAAATTAAATGGAAACCTAATAAATCTTAAGATCTATTATAAAGGAATAAATTGGTTATGAATCTAAAGATGTTACCTTGGTCTCTAAGGTTAAGGGTTTATATTGACCCTCAATTTTTAATACTAAAGCCAACCTAAAATAAGGTTATGTGTAAAAGAGTGATCATGATAATGTATTCATTCTATGATCTTTTGAAACACATTTTAAAGAATGGTACTCAATGGTTGAGTGATCTGCATGAAGGAAGACATGCATAGTGAAATATAAAAAAGAACATTTATTGGTAGATAGTGCCAATGTAGAAATATGCATAGACATGGATCATCAAAAATTTCATATCTTATAGGTGTCAAGAACCAAAGAATAGAACTAGTGGATGGGTTAGGATTGATCTAGGGAATAATTATATTCAAGAACTATGCATAGATAGTTAGAAACCTAAGATGATATTCTTCAAATATGGGTAGGTAGTTGTTAGAATTGATATTCAAAACACTTATTCATTGTTACATATCAAATTTTGAGGGGGCCTAACCTATTTGTTATGCATAACCTATACTACAATAGTGTGAGGAGGATTACTCAAAAACACAACATTTTGGTTCATTTTTTGGGACCTAATTTTTAGAGAGTCTGAAGATCAAGAGATTATTTTTGGATATATACCTATTGATAAAATGAATTTTTAATATAATTCCTAGTCATGTTTGTATAACCCTTGCATCTTGTAGTGACTAAGCATGGGAAACCTAGAAACAAGGTCAAATTAATACATGGAAACTACAAGGTAAAAGAATATGTGGAAAGGTAAGAGAATATTCAAATTATGGATGCCATAATTAAGGGGTAATTATTTCATCTAATTATGGGAAAACCCACAAAGTATTAGAATGGCACATGATTAGTTCATGACGAGAAGATAGACAATCAAATCAAGAAGAGATGGTGCATAGTAAATAATCCCTAGGATATTTATATGATGATGGATGATATTCCACATGGAAGTGGAGGCTAATGTTAACATTAATGGAGTCTCCATTCTATGCTCTCTCATAATTTAATCTTGCATGAATTGTATTTATGTTTAGTGAATGTCAATTTTAAATCAATTTAATTTTCTTAGACTAAGCAAGGAGAATTATAATGGAATGATGTAGTCCTTTCACTAAGATATTGTGTAGAGAGTGGAAATGAGTACACTAACTATAGGATCTTGTGTGTAAGGTCCATTGGTCTTAGGAATGTTTCATATGTGAATGTAACAATGGCCACATAGGGAAGTGTTAGAGAAACAATTAGAGGAATGGGGAGAAATACTATTGTGAATGTTTCACAAGAAATTTATATTGTATAGAAGTCAATGATATTTTATGATATGTAGATGAATCTAAGATAATATAAAACAAATCAAAATACATAAGATAAAATCCATACGTTCAAGATCACTTGGAAAATGAATTGGGTGATATTACTGGAGATGAATTCAAGCTAATTTTGCATAATAATAATAATAATAATAATAATAATAATAATAATAATAATAATAATAATAATAATAATAATAATAATAATAATAAATAATTCATATTCATAGTATATAAAGTTTTATCCAATCCATACTTTAGTGTAATTTCATCGAATCATCATTTATTTCTTGGGTGAGTTTGACATATCAATGTTTTAGTTGTAGATAACATTTTATATGAATAAAATACAAAAATGATTATGTAAAATTATGTGCATGCATGATGGTTTTTTTGAGATGTTTCTTTTTATTTTTTTTTGTAAGGAGATATATCCACCAAAATATACACAATGATATTTTAAGGCTGATTTATATTCATAATATTAGCAAACATTCATGCATAAAATGGATGTATGAATAATATGAATTTATTAGGAAGATATGTGAACCTATAATCTCATGGAATATATGGCCTATAACTAGTTGTTTGTTCAAATTAGGACCTTTAATGATTATACCATGGGTGGAGTGAAAAAAATTAATATATGGGTTTAAAAGGTGACTCATGCAATTAGTAGGGTGTTGAGTTGGTGCAAGTGGAGAATGGGGAAGCTACCACAATATGATGGGACTACATGCATAGATACATATGCCTAATACTTAAAATAATGTTTCAAATGAGGTGGAACATGTTGCATCATTAGTTCATACTTTGCATTATAATCATATAAATATTTTGTAATATAATAAGCTTATTTACCATGTTAGTAAGATTGAAAGGAAGTTTTCTACATATAGTTTGGGCAATCAAAAGTGAAAAAACAAAATTAATGATGTTGTTAGGAGATATTGATCATGTAGATAAATAAAATAGATATGAGTAAAATTGAACCTAATGTGCCATTATTATTCCAATATGTTTTTGGGTGCATTTGTTATTTTTTACATGGAATAGATGAGTACATTCATGACACACAATTAAAAAATGAAATAGTGACAATGTAGAGTTGGACAAGGTAAAAATTGAATTTATATACACCTTCATGTTTGGGTAAAAGGATGAGAAGTTGAAGGTTCCACTAAAATTAACATCTACATTGATTATAACAAATGGCATTAAAATTTAGGATAGGTTTAGGAAATGACCTAAAACAAAGACTAAGGGATCATTAGTTTATTTGAGGAGGGTGAAATCTTTATCATTACTATAAATATAAATGCAATATATGTTCAAGACATAAAATACATATGGTTTTAGAAACCAATCCATAATAAATTATTTTTCAATGATTTAGGATTACAGGATTAGATAAGGATGTGGATAATATAATTAATATTATGATACATTAAGATATAGGAATTTATTATTATTATTATTATTATTATTATTATTATTATTATTATTATTATTATTATTATTATTATTATTATTATTATTATTATTATTATTATTATTTGTCACACATGAATTAAATAAATGTGGAGAAAATGAAAGACCTAGAAATGGATATGGTTGAAATTATTGGATTAATTTTTATTTTTTACACATGATAAACTCACTAACACTACACATATTTGTTTCCCTTAAATTAGAAATATATATATGTATTTTATTACATATTTTTGAAGATGGTTGTTATGTTGTTCAAGTGAATGAAACATGCAAAGAAGTGCACATACAGTATGAACCCAATACAAAAATCAAAGGTGAAGGTAGATATAGATAAAACGCTCAAATTTAATGTGACATATATAATAGATTATGTTTACAAACCTATAACTATGATGATAAGCATCAAGGAAAATAGAAAATTTAGGGGGTGTTTGGATTATAGTGTATTGAGTGATATGTGTGTAAATTTTATATTAAAAACAATTTATAAAGGAAGAGTTGGAAGGAGTATCTATATTTGAAAAATATATCTTTACACATGGGTGTTTTTGTTATCTAATCTAGTCACAACAATGAATATTCTATTAGACAAAATTCCTAAACTACCATCTACAAGAATAGACCCACACACAAACACAAATATAAAAACACCAAGGTTTTTATTCATATATTAAAGCCATAATGATTTCAATTAACATATAACAATGTGTTAGTTATAGGATAAAATATAATTAAAAGATTCAATATGTAAGATTAAATAATGGAGTCTCTTGAACTCATACAAATAGAGTTGACAACTCTCTATATTATCAAATTTATAAGACATATCTATCACCATAGGATCTTAATTCCTTACCAAACATGCCTATATTTAAGACTTTCTAAGTGTACCATGTAAATAAATATTGATATAAGTTTTATAGTAAGTATCCATGTGTTACTAATGGTTTCTTTGATGGTCACACAAGAATAAATGATTAACATGTGTCCTATGAACCCATCTCCAAGAATATTATATTTAAATTCCATTCTAATTTATTTGGAGTCAAATTTTGGGAGTTATGCCAAATTCCACCTACACACAAAATCTCATTTCCATAACTATTTCTACCTACAAATAATCATGTAATACCAATGTACACAATCCCCCATGTTCATGAGTGAATTTTATGTCTCTTCTTTCTATGATGAAAGATGATTTTTTACATTTTTAGACTTTTTCTTGGCATCTATTTAATTTTCACTCTTTATTTCCAATTTATTTTATTTCCAATTAGCTTTGTGTATCTATGTGATATAAATTTATCTACATGAATCATTAAAAACCAATTCTTCCATGTGCCAAGTCACAAAAAAATACTTCAACAAACATTCATTGTAACCAAAATTTAACCCAAATTTGCTACAAATTTATTCCTTCTCCATTTATGTATATGTCTCTATGCCTAGACTAAATAGTGACATGCCTATTCATTATGCACCCATGTTTGAAGTTTATTCATAAAACTATACATATGTTTTTTAGTGATGGAAAATTTCTCTACACCAATGATGCCATTGCATCAAAACCTTAGATAACTAGAAATATGAGCTTTTGTTCACAAGTCAAAATTTGAGAGAGGATGTCCATCACAATCTATCTCTTTAATTATAATAATGTTAATCCATATAGTATATGAATATCCTAATTCACTAACTATTTATTATATTCATTCTTATGTGTTTTCATGACAAAATTAGATTCCTAAATTTCCTCCATTTACTCTTATTTATCTGTAAATTCTACTCTCAAATTAGGTACATGGGATCTTGATTCATCATCATCATATTTGTCTCATTCGTGAAAATTATATAAATATTTGACATTTAATATGGATGATATGTCCATGCCTTCAATAAAATCTATCTCATATCTAATATCTAAAAACTTGTTCAACAACTTAAATGGACTACTTTTTTTGATTTTATATTGTTTTATGTTTCTCATTAAAATCACTCCTTGAAAAGAATGTTCCACTATCAAATTACATACCACATTTTTTAGTAATCTGTCTCATGTCTATGTTTTCATTTTACTAATTATTTTTATTGAATTCTATCACAACTCTTAGGGTATCTCATCCATATAATCTTCATAATATTAAGATTCTACAATTTTTCCATTAAATATTATTAATGGTTTTTTAATTAAAACTTATTAATCCATTTAATCCTCATACCTCAAATGTACTTATTAGTGTTGACCACTCTATGATAGCACACACCTTCACTGAATGCATATTTAAACATGCTTTAAATATATTTAAACCCAATATTATCTACTTATCCATGAAGATACACTTTTAAATTTATCTTAATTCAACTATTGAAACACTTACCTCAAATACATTACAAGTGTTACTCTTTCATTATGTTTAACACCAAGTTGTCGTAAAGGTACATAATAATATTCTTTTAAGAAATGGATTCAATATGACATTCATGATTATCATTAATGTTATTCATTAATAATTAAGATTAAGTGACATGGACAACTATTCATACAATCTTGCCTTCATCTTAAATAGGGCTATACACCCGTCACCTTCCATAATTTTGATATAGTTAGAGGCACTTTTAAAATCGATCTTTTTTAGATAATACACTCTCTTAATAAATACATAAATTCAACCATCCATAATAATGGGAACCCATATATTTTAATTTTTTTAAAAAATTCACCTTGATTATATGCAGATGGGTCACTCACCTCATTTATTTCATGCTAATACTATAAATATTGTGCATAGGGTTAGCATTTCCTAATTAACCATATCCAAAATATCTTTCCCTTGTACTTTAATTTATTCATTCACCTTATCTATCAATCTCTATGTTTCATTGATTAAAAAATATAACCTAGGTATTATATACATGTGATGATATTTACTTTGCATTGACAATAACCCACCAGGTTGATTGTTCAAAAAATATTTCTAAAAACTCATTGAGCAACTCATTCACTCCATGTGGAAGTGATTTATCCTCTTCTATGTATGCATACTCATTTGGATAATCTTAGGCATGATTTTGATGCATTCATTATCTTTCACGAATTCTTGTAGGAACTTATTTAATGACACCATCAATATATTTCAAAAAATGCTTTTATGCTTTGGTTCATCACTGTCATTCAAAAGTCTCATAATGATATTGTTTCCATTATAATACAAGTGATATCCATTGTCCATTATATAATATCCATAATTTCCATCAAACTTTCATGGTATCCCAAAAAGTATAGGGTATATAACCATGAGCATCACATCACACTGAACATCATATTTTTATGTGCCTATCTATAATTTCACCAAACATTTATCATTTTCCAAAACATGATGGTCCTTTTGTGGCCATTACACTCTATAAAGGTTATGGTATAGTAAATTTTCAACCTCACATTTTTTACCATCTTAGATGAAAACACGTTATTTATGCTAACACTATCCATAATCACCTTATATCACTTGACTCTTGATTTTCAAACTTTCAAGAATAGACTCATTTTCTTCACTAGTTTATTATCATCCTTTATTTATTTCATAAAAAACCTATTTATCATGAGTTATCGTCCATGATTTATCTATTTAAAATGATGAGTGGATACTATGGAATCTTCATCTCCACATGTGACATGTGCTTTGCTCAATTTTTTTGTATTTTTATACCTCTAGTCTACATGTGAGGACATTCACATGCTCTCTAACCTATCTGTCCACCTATAAAACATATTCCTTCTAAAGAAACATTTTATTCCTTATGGATACATCATATAAAACTCATGCTTAACCTTTATATCTTATATGTGAATCATATTGATAATGTGTGTGCACATGATTTGACATAGTGATTTTATATCTATAAATATATTCATTTATTCTAGCTCAATTTCAGCCTCCTAAATACATAATATTTCCCTTCTCTTGTACAAAACTCTTTCTTCAATTTATAGTGAAATATGATAATATTCCTCCATAGCTAATCCAACCCATGATCTTACATTATTGGATAACAAATCTGAACCTAGTTTAATATCTTGGTCCACTTCACCATGGACAAAATTGAAAATGGTGTAACAAAAGTCCTTAGTATTGTTACTGGTGCTTATCTACTTTAACCCTCAGATCTATATTTTTTTTTAACAAATACATATTTTTAAAATGTAGTAGTAAATTACCTTTCATCTTGGTGTTCATTCTATCCCTCTTGGTTATCCTCCACTTTAGTATTGCTTTCCTTTGACTTATAAAACTACTTGAACCTAGGTGTCACATGATCCTTCATACTGGTCTATGCAACCTTAAATTGTTGAAAATAAATTATATTATTTAACTCAAAATAATAATCATTTTTTTGTACAGAATTGATGATTAGTTTGGGATTCATTATCTTCAAGAAACAATCAACACCCTCAACATTGGATTGCATAATTAATGTGATAAAACTTGAGAATCTACCTTCATCCTAATCCATGTTTATTGTGACACTCTCTTAGAACATATCTCAAAGTGATTATAATGTTTTGAAATATTATTATACAAATTCAGATGTGGTCTATTTAATTGAAAACATCAAAATAAGGCTCCTTCATTGTAACATTTCTAGTAAACCTAGATTCAATTCTTTTAGTTCAATAAAGTAAGACAAGCTACAAGAACAAATACAACCTTATTTTATTTATTACAACTTTCAAATTAAAGTTAATTACATTTAATATTTTTAACTTTAACAAGTAAATAATATTAATTTCAATAAATTATATTTCTTGGCATCCTATGAAAAAGTAGTGAATAAAAACATAGTTGTAAATAATGTAGTGATAAAAACATAGCATGAAAAAAATGTAGTAGGACAAAACATCATGATGATAAAATGTAGAAGTTAAAAAGTTTAGGGGTATTGGTAATGTCATGAAGATGACATAACCTTCAACTAAAGGTATAAACTCATGAAATCACATTTTCCTCTCTTATTTTGCTTGAAAATTTGGTGCACTACTTTTCCACTATGAAATGTTAACTACTATTACCAAAATGAACTACACAACAAATAAAAAATGTAATAATCACTAAAATGTCCTAATTATGCTCTTCATGACATTTTTTCAACATTACCAATACTGCTACATTTTTTTTCGCTATGTTTTCTCCTCACAACATTTTTGTCATACTAGGTTTTTACTGCTACATTTTTTACCATTATGTTTTTGTCTTTTATTTAATCACATAGAGCCATTTATTTTATCAATACTTAATATATAACAATACTTGAATAAAAACAAATTCTCCATAACATAAAAAATCAATAAAAATGTATAGATGGAAACTTCATTTCCCATCCATATGACACCATGAGGTACCCACAACCCTTGTGAATCCCATATTCAAAAAGGGTTTTGAAAAAACACAAAACCTAAGTAGTTTTACACTTATAAGGTATGATATATAACATTCATTGATTCTTAAATATGCTTATAAAATCAAGCAAGAGGCACCAGCGTAAACTTGAGGAAAGATAATTATGATGGTATGTAAAGGGAAAACCATACTCTCTACATCATTTGTAATAACATAAAAGTAATCTAATAAGAATTATATTTATGATTTACCATCAAATAATATACCACATCCATGATTATTAATTTCAATAAGTCACTTCACCTTTGTCATGATTAAGTACATCCTTTATTTAAGGATTAATTACAGCCAAGAATATTTAATCAAGAGTATAAATTAGTAAAATGCCTATAGGGAATTGTTTAGTAATCCACCTTGTTAAACTTTTTCCCCAATTTTTATCTCTTCAATCCTCTATTTTTTTGAAATTTGTCCTCTGTCATAACAAAAAATAGAATAACATGTATCATATCCTAGCAATGGAACTCCACTCTTCCAAGTATACTATAAAGTCTGAATAATGGTATTATGTATTCCTAAAATATAAAAAAGGTACACATCATGAAAGCTCCTTAATTTTATCCAATAAAAAATAAAAATTACATTTCTAAATGTTGAAAAATAAGTAAATTATTTCAAATAATTTAAAGGTGATTATAACTAATTAATATAAATCTTCTATTCCATCTTTATTTGAAGGAATGTATTGCAAACATAACTTGAATTTATGAAAGTAATTTCAATTTACTAATAGAAGAACAATAATCTACATAGAGATTCCACTTGGAGTGAGATTTTCATATTCCAAAACTAAATCCTAAGAATCAAAGTATCAAACAATTTTTTTTCCTAGTTCATCATCTCTATAGTCCCTTTTATACTACTTCAATGTACAATTTTTTCTTTGCCAGCTAATAGGTTTTGATATAACTAAGGTACCTAAACATTAACATATTTTTTCTCAATTAGTGAAATATTTGAGTTTTAATTCCATGTTATTGGTATAAAACATCACTTAAAATCAACAAAAAATTATATATACTAACTTGATAAGTCATAAAATATTTAAATTTTCACATATTTATATATACATGAAAATTCATATATTATTTCATATTGATAATAGTGCATGGGATTAATAAATTATTTCTAAAAATATAATTAATGAACACACATTATTAAAAAATATTATTTTCTAAACATTATATATTAAATAAAATAAATGACACATGGAAAATTATGATTGGATTATTCACAAAAAAAATAGTTTGGCTAAAGATTATATTACACACATTGAACATACAATTAAATGTTATATCATTGTATATAATTTATTATAAGACACTATGGGGTCTACAAAATAAATTATATAAATTTAATAAAAACAATGAAAAATAGTAATAATCATATCAACCATTTTAGTGTGGTGATTTAATATTTATTGAAAACATATTTAAATTCTAATTATGGAGTTATAATTTATCAGTACACATAAAATGATGAAATGAAATATGGAATATACTATGATATATATTTTTTTACAATAAATAGAATATAAAGGAACCGGATATAGTAAGTCTATCCAATTATATGATATATGCACATGAAAATTGTGAAGAGAGACATAAAATTATATGAGACAATACTTTGTTTTAGAAATTCATCTTGTGAATTTGTTTTATTAATTTTAAATAAAATTTGAAAGTGATATTCTATGATCAATATAGTAGAGCTTGAAAATGTCATAATTAGTAATAATTGTTTCTTCATACAAACATATATCAATAGATATCACCTCGTCATAATTTTAGAAATATATTCCATATTATTTAGAAAATATATGTTTAAAACATATGATACAAGTTGATGGTTAGAGATATGTTTTTAAAACATATAAAATGAAATAAATGAACTATAGATATGTTCTCTCTCTCTCTCTCTCTCTCTCTCTCTCTCTCTCTCTCTCTCTCTCTCTCTCTCTCTCTCTCTCTCTCTCTCCGCACACACACACACACCTTACACAATGGATACCAAAGTTTGTAGGTTTAATAATATAAAGGGTATATAAATTACTACTACTACTACTACTACTACTACTACTACTACTACTACTACTACTACTACTACTACTACTACTACTACTACTACTACTACTACTACTACTACTACTACCACCACCACCACCACCACCACCACCACCACCACCACCACTACTATTGAATGTGAGAAACTAAATAAATTGAGAGTATGTATTTTTTATTTAACATATTGTAATCCAACAGTGTATATAATATAAAAAATTGCATTATCACATCATCCACTAAGGTGAAATTCCCACTAAATACCATAAATGATAAGGTTAATGTTGCAAATAATAGCATTTTTTCATAAGAAACATACAATGTGTTAATTAAACTAAACTATTTGGATATATATTTATATTATAAATTTTCATGTCACTTGCAAGAGAAAATTTTGTAAGAATGTTTTTTATGTTTACACACACACACACACACACACACACACACACACACACACACACTATTTTATTTTCTAGTTTTTAAAGTTTTAATATATTGACATATTTTTTATTTATAATTTATTTTACATTTTATTTTATATTTTAAACATTGGATAGATAGATGCAACGTCAGTGATAGTTATTTAAGAGATGTTTTAGAAAGTGGTAAATGAGTTGATTATAGGGAATATAGCTGGGATAAGTTTCAAAGAGATTCAAAAAATTATGATCCTAAAAAAAAAGATTACAAAATAATGTAGAGGCTTGGAATGTGCTAAGTTCTTAAGAAAATAGTTCTAGTTAATAGGAGTAAGGGACTTAGAACAAGCAAAGTGGTTTGGGAGAAAAAGAGGAAAACCTCAAGATGGTCAAAATGTGATGATAACCCAATAAGGCTTAACACTTATTAACAACATTTTTTTTTAAAAAATTTGAATGTAAAATTGAGACCTTAGTTCCTAAGGTTTTTGGTTTATGTTGGCCCTTAATTTTGAATTATAAATCCTACCTCAAATATAAGGCTTAGTGTAATGATTTATGTATAAAATACCTTCAAACTAGGATATATTAGAAAGTATGGTTTCCAAGGGTTGAGTTATAAGAATAAAGGAATACATGCAATGTGCAATATAGTGAAACCATAATATTAGAGATAGAATTTCATTCTAAAACAAAACATGGACATGGATCATAATAAAAATAAGATCCTATAGTATTCAACTACCAAGGAATAGATCAATTATTCCACGATAAAAATAAACATTGGAAAGGATCATAATAAAACACAAATCCTATAGGTATAGATTAACAAGAAATAGAATAATTAGATTCATTGGGATTGAGCCATATTAGAAGGATATTAAATGAATATGTGTAGATAATTGACAAACCAAGATAATATTATAGTAATATGTGTAGGCATTTGTTAAGATTGATATTTGATATTGAATTCATTACTGTTTGGAATGGTTTGAATGTGACTCAAAAACCTATAATGAAGAACCTAATCCTATCATTTGAAATATATTGGATTGTGTTTTTGTCAAAGGATTTTCATGTGAAAAAATAGTTAAAGAGAAATATTAAGTTTTGTCATAATATGTCATTATGGAGGGATTATTTATAGGTTGTTACTATTTTTTACCTCTAAATTATATGTTCATTATTGTAATGGATGTTACATATAATGAATAATATAATGCATAAGAATAAACTTGACTAAATATTATACGGTTGTAATTAAAATGTGTGTATGTGTGTGTGTGTGTGTGTGTGTGTGTGTGTGTGTGTGTGTGTGTGTGTGTGTGTGTGTGTGTGTGTGTGTGTGTGTGTGTGTGTGTGTGTGTGTGTGTGTGTGTGTGTGTGTGTGTGTGTGTGTGTGTGTGTGTGTGTGTGTGTGTGTGTGTGTGTGTGTGTGTGTGTGTGTGTGTGTGTGTGTGTGTGTTTTGGAATTTTAATTTTATCATGTATATTCATAATTTTCTCTATATAAATGGGGTTTTATTTGTTCTTTTGATACACCTTAGAGTAGTGTTTAAGTATATAAGGTTGAAACATATGTCATTATATTAAAGTTGAATGACCTTTCTATTTTCTACGGATAACCTAGAATATGCAAGGCCTAGGAAGGCCAAGAAAAAAGATAACATTTTTTGTTTTGTTTTAGTCATGTGATTTATGCAATCTGTGGAGATCAGGATAGTATGAGGCAAGTGCAAAAAATGTTAGAGTGGCTATGCTCACACTAGATATTAGTCTGAGTTATTTACAAACTAATTTTTTCTTCACCATATTCACACCCACTCAATGAATTAATATTGATTAATGAGTGTTTTTTAATAATGTATATAGGTAAATTATTGTAATTTCGAATTAATTTATTGTAGAAGGGTAAAATAAAAAAATATCATTGTACCTTTTTTCCACTTTTTGTACTCAAGGATGCATTTTTTATGGTAGCTAACATCCATTCTAGGAGCTAAATTTTTTTATCCTTTTCTCCTTTACACAATTATTATTTTTTGGTCTCTAGGTATGGCTTCCTATATGTTTTAACCCTTTATATCCTAAAACTAAACCACATGTAAAATAAAAATGCAGATGTAGTTGTAGATGAAAGGCTTGTAGAAAGTTGTGCTTAGTGACATTTTTACCTTTATGGACATGTAATATAATAGGTGGATTGTATTAATGAAATAAGAGGCACTTTTTTTCATTTTATTTCATGTTTATGATAGTTTGAATTGTCATATTCTAATTCCATGTTATCTGTGGAATTTTGGGATGTTATTTCATAATTATGTGAGCATATTACTTCACCTCCAATTATAACTATTCCTTCCTCTCTTAGTGGGGATTTTTTCAATGACATTTTTGATGTTATTCCATGATATTAGCCTATTTTATGGTGATATGTAATAATAATATTTTTTAATCTCCTCCTCCTATTTGTTTTTGTCCTCTTTCCTTTATTGGTGAGGACTTGTTTTTTGAGGATCAAATGCTTCCACCACCTCTTCCTATTGCTCATGTTTAAGATCTATTTATCGATATTTACTTAGATGAAGTATTTCTACCTCCTATAGATAGTTTTTATGCATATTTTTATACTATGGTTAATTCACATAGAGTTCATTCTTTATAGGCCCCTTTTCTAGCACTACAAGAAGTGAAGATGAAATTAGTGAAGCATAATTTATTTCTGTGATCCATTAATCATAGAAAAGGATCTCTTAATCAGTCCATCCAAACCCAAAATTTTGGTATATAAAATCATACTACTATGTTTGACACTAGTGCCATTGTACCTAGTCCATCATGTATATATATTGAATATGGTATTTATCTACTTGATGCACTTATATAATGTGACCAACCATATTCTAAGCAACCCATTGTTATATTTAATCCTACTATATACATGTCTATTAAATTAAAATATTATTTTCATCCCACTCCTATTTTTCTTACATCTATGTCCACCTCTTTTGAGTATAATATGATGGGTTTTAGCTCTCACATGCTTCATTCCATGGGTCACATTACTAGGCTTGTGGTTATTGGAAAACATGTTATGGCATTGCTATCCCTATCCAATACATTAATAAGATTGGTTGACATGCCATTTGTTAGGATAAATGTATTTCATCTTCGATAGGATCTTTTATTGATACATATTCATCCTTTTTTCTCCACTCTTCACGAGGATGTTGAGCTACGTAAGAGTTTTGTTGCACATTCACTCAAGCCTATGACAACTAAGATTATAATCATCAGACATGATTTGTCTAACACATTTTTGGATGTTACCTTATTTTATTCTAATTTATACTTCTCACACATTCATATGCTGACATATTCATCCACAAATGATGTTTATTTTTGGTGGATTTCTAATCATTCTTGATAGTGGTGACAATATTATTTGAGAGGACTCTATTGTCAAGGTTTCTCCACAACTTAGATTATTTGACTAAAAATTGTTCCTCCTAGTTGTTCATGCTCTTTTTTATATGATCTCTTTTTAAGGTATTTTTTTTTATAAATTTATTACATCTATCATTTCACAGATGGCTTCTTTGATAATATCTATAATTCATTTCATTTATTGGTGATATTTTTCTTTGGATGAGAGTAATTTTTTTAGTTACACTGAGATTAATGGATTTTTCTCCTTTATGTGTGTGTGCTTCATGTTGAACCATTTATTTTTAAAATATGTGAATATAAAATCCCCACATTGGAAATATTCTTGACATATTTTTTATTTGTAACTCTGATGTTGATAGTCTGCTTCAGCTTTATCATGGATCTTGTTCTCCCCTAAAGAGTAGCGAGTCTAACAAATCCCAATGTAAGCATTTTAATGTTTAATTTATAATATTGATCCACTCATAATTTTTTTTTAATTCATGATATGCATTTTAAAAATATGGGTTGGGTGTACACATATTGATTTACATGTCATTTTATTCGCTATCCCTTAGCACACCACGTCTTCTTTTGTAAAGAAGTTTATTGAATTGCACGTTTATTTTATGGGATTCACTGTTGCTTTGTTTTTATATTTTGACTCATGATTCATGGTATAACATTCAACATAAGTCCTCTTCTCAATTTTTTTGGTTTCTAATAGTTTTTGGGTACCTTGTGGTGACACATTTCATCCATGGTGATTCTTTTTCCCCAATTTTTGTTAGCAATGTTTTTAATGAGTGAGACTTGTACAAATTATCATTTTAAATTTAAATTGGTGGCTATAGCTACTCGACATAAATTTATTATCGTAAGATAGATTAGTTGACATATAGACACTTTGTATTTTGTTGTGTATTTATACATGATTACCTAATTACACCGAGTTTCAAGGACCCATTGAGTATCTCTGATTTCTATTTTCTCACTCCCTATTATGAACTTAAGGGATTTTGTTGGAGTCATTTTTTTAACATTGTCTATCTGTTTTATTTATTAAAAAAATCTTTTTTCCTAGTCGTGTTCAAAAACACTCATAGAGTTAACATTGATTTGGAGTTTTTAATATTTGTTTGATTATTGAGTTTATATATAATATTTCATGTGTACCTATTTAAGTAATCCAAGATATTTACAATAGATCCTAAAAACCAAGTGTTTTTTGTGAAACCAATTCATTGGCATATTTAGTAAGAACTCCTTGTGATTCTCTAAATATGGCAAAGAGAGAGAGGAAATTATATCTTTCCCAATAATTAAGACAAATTTTCCATAATGTATGATATGTATGCGTGCAATGGTCTTAATACTATAGTAATCATATGAATGAAATATCATATGGTTATGTGAGTGTTTATAGCCATAAGAAAAAAATAGGCATAATAAAAGTGTAAATTTGTTTTCCAAAATTTGAATTAAGCATAAATGCATACACAATTTTAAAATAATGTGTACCCATTATTCACTCTATTATATCTTCATTTCATGATCTACCGCTCACTGTTGAATGTTCTGACAAGTTCAAACTTTATATCTAATGAGCTCTTGTGAATATGACACTAGGAATTAGCATAAGCATTCTACACATTGTTATCAGTTTCCACTATTGAGACACTTAACATTCTCATGTTGTTTATTGATTATTTGACTTTCAACAGTATTGTATATTTTACTATTCAAGCTTCATTATTATGACACTTATCACTAGCATGTTCAATCATAAGTACTTTTGACATATTGACTTCATTGTGCATTTTTGGATCTTCAATGTAAAATTAAGTGTTGACTGTTAGATCTTATAACAAGCTCAAAATTTACTTTCTGTAGATTTGAATAAGTATGGGAACCATATCAATATTCTTATAAGGTTAAATTTGTACCTTCATATCTTTTACTTCGCTCATCCACCTATTCTAAAATTTGGACCATATAAACTAAAAATCATAATGAACAAAACCATATGCTCATCTCTTCCTGAATCATTCACATGTTCTACATATAAAGATATTAATTGGCTCACTTAGATTATTTTTCCACATAAATAATTATGCTTAGAACTTCTTGAAAGGCCAACTTTGTTCTTGCATAACTTTTGATGCACTTCATGTCATGACCTATAATTTAGCACTTAAGATCCTATCACATAGGGGATTTCATCCATATATTCATCTGATCTAGAAACCTTCATTCATGCAATCTATGATATCATAAAAATTCCTACTTAGCTTCTTCTTTCCATCTACAAATTTGACTTTGGGAAAATACTATCAAAATGATTGGGAGTAAAACTTTGCTCATTCATATCTTTTATCATGTGACCTAAGATTCAATGCATAGAAAATAGGCACAAAAATGAACCAACCCATATGATAATTCTATCACAAAATCTCTATGTGTGTAAATTTTGACCTCGTCAACATTCTTACATGGATCCTCTTCAACCCTTTTACAAATTTAGCTAAGTATAGACACTTAGTGAATTTTGTCTAAGTAGGCAACTTTGTATCCCCGTATCCTCTACTTCACTTCATCACATGACTTCAAATGTAATGCATAAAAACTTGGGACTAATTTTATCATAAAAATATGACCAACTCCATTAGAATCTTATACACATGCCAATGGTGATGTCAACAAACTACCTTCTTAGATTTTCCTATCATAGACCTAAAAATTCTAGATGATCAATGTGAAGAACCAAAATAATCCCACTCATGCACACAAGCACTCCAATCATCCTTGACTTCTAATAGTATCCCCTACATATCCTCTAACCATGATATTCACCCCTAATCATCAATGCCATCCATAAATCCAATAATATCTCTTTTAATATTAATGACAATCATATTTCTAATCATCTCCCCTTTTGTCATTGATGGCAATATAAATGCTCTAACCTTCTAATATTCTTCTCATTATTTGACATTTCTTGCATTAGATTCTGATGAGTATGATCTGAAGCTATTCATAACAAAGTTGTTCCCCCTTAGGCAATGAGACATTTACCTAAACTCAACTTGGACACATGCTCTGATCTTAATTAGCATTTAGACTTTTTCTCCAAACTTTTTTATAGAGTATTTGCACTTCTTCTCCCACTTTGACATCAATGGAAAATGAATTACTTCTCACTATTTTTCCAAATTTTTCTTCCCCTTTATCAAAAAATGGAGTTTCTCTAAGAATATACAACCATAAACTCATTAGTAATTTTCAAAACTATGCATACCTTAGTTGCTTTTTATCTCTTCTTATAGGGATTAACAATGCTTCTATGAGACTCCCCCTACTCTCATACCTTATCACTAGGATCTAGTGATGTGATGTAGCAACCACCACTCCTAATTTCTGTCTCAGAAACTCAATTTTTTCCTTGGGAAGAGGTTTGGTGAATATGTCTATAAGTTTGTCTTGTGTTAGCACATACTCCATTCTGACATCTTCATTTGTAACCTTTTCTATTAAGATGTTATACTTGATTGATATGTGCTTAGTTTTGGAATGCATCATTGGATTATTTGATATATTAATAGAAATTGAATTATCAAAAAGAATAGAAATAGGTGATTTGTACTCTATCTTGATTTATTTTAGTGTTTTATTCATCTATAAGATTTGATTCTAACATGTCATTATTCTCATATACACTACTTATATTTTGAAAAGAGTAAATGAGTCTTGCTTTTTTGCTTAGCCATGAAACAAGTCTATTTCCAAATAAAAAAGCACCACCACTAGTGATTTTTATATCATCCACACTTCTTGCCCAATCAAAATCTGTATGTGATGTTAGAGGAAAATATTCACTTTTAGGATACCATATACCATATGCAATTGTGCTCTTGATATATCTAAAGATTCATGTCAATATATTGACATGTGACTCTTGAGGAATAGCTTGAAATCTTGCAACCATGTATATTGCTTGCATGATATCTTATCTTGATGTAGCTAGGTATAACAAGTTACCTATTATTGATCTATACAAGGTATAGTTTACATCAAAGGACTCATCATCTTTGCTCATCTTACATCCAGTTATCATGGGAGTACTAACTAGTTTACTATATTCCATTCCAAACTTCTTGAACATTTTGATTACATACTCGGTTTGTGATATAAATATCCCTTCATCAATTTATGCTATTTGTAGACCAAGGAAGAAATAAATTTATCCAAGCATAGATATCTCAAAATTAATTTGAATTTGTGTAGCAAATTCTTTGCACATTTTGTTATTTCTACCACTAAATACTATATCATTTGCATTAACAATAACAATCAACATATGATCACCTTCTAGTTTAAAGTACAAATTATTATTTATACACCATATTTTGAATCCTTACTATTGTAGCTATTGTTCTAATCTTCAATGTCATGCCATTGATGCATGTTTTAGACCTTACAAAGCTTTCTTTAATCTGCACACATAATTTTCTTCCTCAGACAGTTGAAAACCTTCATGTTGTTCTACATAAAGCTCCTCTTCTAGATTCCCATTAAATAAGGCAAGCTTAGCCTCCATTTGATAGACTTTGAACTTCTTTTAAATAGATAACTCTAGAAACTTTGTTATAGATTCCAATTTAGTGTTTGAAGAAAAAATTTCCACAAAATCTATGACCCTCAACTTATGCATATCCTTTGAACACCAATCCTACTATATTTCTTATAACAACTCCATCGTAATTGAGCTTGTTTCTAAAGACCCACTTTGTACCTATCACATTATTGTTTAAAGGTCTTGGAAATAATTTCCAAGTTTTGTTCTTTTTAATTTAGCTATGTTCTTCTTTCATGGATTTTATCCAATTCTCATCCTTGCTATCTTCAACATAGCTCTTAGGCTTAATTCTAGACATTAGAGAATAAATTACCTGCTCCTTATTTTGTGCAACTCTTCTCTTTATCTAAACTCCTTCATTCTTATTTCCAATTATCTACTCTATAGGATGATCCTTTTGAACAAATCTTGTAGGTTATTTTTCATTCATTTTCTTAGCCTCTTCATTAGATGCTTCTTCTTCAAAATCTAACTCTTCAATATGGATTTTCTTATCAAGCTTAACATGCCTTAAGCATTATTCAACCTTGACATTTATGCTCTCTACCATATAGTGTAGCCTTTATTGTAACATATGCAGGCTTTGATTTAAGTGGAATAATTGAGGAACATTCCTTCATCACATCTTGACTCAAAGCTTCCCAATTTGTCATCCTTTATCCTAGTGTAGCATTTACTTCCAAACACTCTGAAGTACTTAATAGAGGTAGGTGTTCCATACCATAGTTCATAGGGACTTTTTTCATTATTTACCATTAGTTGAATTATATCCAAGATATATACCACTATTTTGATTGCTTCTCTCCAATATTCATCAGGTAATTTGGCCTCTCTTAGCATTATTTTGGCCATCATCTTGACTGCGATATTATTTATTTTAACAACTCCATTCTATTTTGGAGTACTTGCTATAGATAATGTATATTTATTCTATGGTTCTCACAATAATTTATGAACTCATTTGAGGTTAATTATCCACCTTTATTAGATCTTAAGTATTTAATTTTTCATCTATTCACATTATCTGCCATGGACCTAAAAATCTCAAATTTATTAAATGCATGTCACTTGTCCTTAAAAAATCTTACCCATGTCAATCATAAGTAATAATATACAAATAAAATAAGATATTTATCTCCTTTAGATCCTCTTATCTTATTAGGATCACAAAGACAGTATGAACTAGTTCTAGAGGCTTTATAGTTCCATACTCCTTTGTTTGAAATCTAACCCTTGTCTACTTACATAGTTGACATTCCTTACATGTAGTATTTTTAAGTCTAGTTAACTTAGGAATATGTATAACACACTTATTTAAGCTCACTTTTACTAGGTTAACAAAGTTGACATGACCCATTCTTCTATTCCATAACCAAATCTCATTAGTCTTTCCTATCAGGTATCTATTACCATTCACTTCAACAAGATTATAGATGTTGATTTCAGTTGTTTTCCCTTCTTCAAATAGTCTTATAGATCTCTTTAACTATCATATTTCTACATTAAATATGAAATTATATCCATTATCACACATTTGGCTGTTACTTAGCAGATTATGATTCAATCTTTCAAGTTAAATAACATCATGTATAGGCAATTTTCCATCTATGTTTAAGGTTCCTTTACCTCTAATTTTTATTGTAGTGTTGTCTTATAAATTGGCAGATCCTTCTTTATAATTACTCAAATTTATAAACTTTCTCTTTTCACTAATCATATGTCTTGAGCAACCATTATCTATTACCTAGAAATTTTGCTCCTTGGCATGGAGTGCAGATTTAGTAATCATAGATTGATCTTTCAATTTACACACATTCTTGGGTTTCTTTTTTTCTTACCTCATTTTTAGAGACCTGTGAACCTTTGATCATACTAGGAGGAATTCCTTTCTTCTTAATTTATTTTTTAGATCTTATAAAGTGTGTTCTACATTATTTAGCTAAGTGACCAAAATTATTGGAATTGTAGCATATTACATTTATATCTAACAAGGGAGAAAATGAATTTATTATTACAAAATTTGTTCTCCTTTTAGGTAAAAATCTATAATAAATATCCATTTGATGAAAATAATTACAAGTATAACAATAACCATAGAAAGATGAGGAATACATGGTCATATAATTTATTTATGTTGTATGAAGAGCTCTTCTAAACTCTAACCTCTTCAAGTCTCTCATTTTTATGTATCAATATGCATCAACTACCTTTGTCATCTTCTTTTCTTCAAGATTCTTTTTATCTTCATCTTTTTTAACATCAATAGTGTTTATGTCTATCTTTGTGTCCTTGAAAGATTTCTCTTTATTTGCTCATGATTCTCCTTCTGCTTTGAAATTGTCATTAGGTTAGAACATGTACTATTTATGTAAATTTTTCCTTTCCCATAAATATATTAGATCTATTTTTTGAAGGATTTTTATAGTTGATAAAATCATCAAGAATGTCTGATTCTCTTTTTAGCTTTAGACCTTTATCTATTTGATCTTTAGCTTTCTCAAGATATTTTTTCAAAGCCATTATCTCTACTTCTAACTTCATGCACTCATCAAATTTAGACTGTAGTTTAATTTTGACTAAAGATTCTATTATTTTAGCTTATTCAACTTGTGTCTTCAGGCTAACCACCATCTAATCATATTTTCAATATTTTTGGACATTTTCCCAATCTCTTTCTTCCAAGCTTCATCTATTTTTAGTTCTCTTTTCTCAAATTATCTATTTATTCTAGAACTCAGATGAGTTCACATTCTAAACCCACTTCTCATTCAACTTATTTATTAGAGTCTTCAACATCTTATTTTTATAGATCTCTATAGGTTGATCTTAATGCCATGAATATGGTATCATTTCCCTTAGCCACAAAGGTACAATCATGATCATCACCTAAGTTATCACACTAATATAATGAATCATTTTCTTCTTTTGTGTACAAACATTTCTTATTTTTGAAGTTCTTCTTGAGATAGTGGGTTTTCATATTTTTACTATCCTCTTCTTGCTTAGAATTATCCCTTTTGTTATAAGATAATTTAGTATAAAAATATCCTACTTTACCATAGTTAAATAATTTAAATGGTAACTTACCTTTTTACTTTCCAAACCCTCTCTATAATCTTCTGACAAAGTTGGATTCTTCTTCATCAATCTCCTTAAATCTATATGTAGGTGCTTCTACCTTAACTAGTTTATACGCTTTAAATGCAAATTCTCTCTTCAAGGTATCTATTTTTCCCATTCTCATCTCATAGGATATGAATGTTCAATGAAACTCATCAATTATGAGTTTGTTCAGATCTCTTTCTTCCTCTATTATAGATATTTTGGAATCATACTTTGATGGTAGACATACTAGGACATTTTTGATAATGATTGATATTTCATCTCATCTCTAAAGTCTCTGATTACATTGAATATTTCATCTAATCTAAGGAGGTAATAAGTTATTTTGTCTTCTTCATTCATTTTAATGACCTCAAACTTGTCTTTGAACATTTGTAGTTTGGCCTAGTTTACCTTGTCATCATTGTCATAGATGCTTTTCAATTTATTCCAAATATCTTATATATTTGGACAATGTATAACTTTGACAAACTCTGAATTAGACAATCCACAAATAATATCATTATTTGCCTTGTCATTTATCTCATATGCCTTTTTTGAATCCTAATTAGTAAGAGATGTAAGAGGGGTTGTATATCCATTTAACATAGACATCCATACATTAAACCCTAACGAGGATAAAAATGTTTCCATTATAATGCTCAAGAATGTGTATTTTGATCCATCAAAGAGAGGTGTTTTCTTTGAGGAAGAACCTTCTTGACCAGCCATTTATGTTTACCATAAAATATATACCTAAGATGATTAATCTTCTTTAGAAGAATCAAGGCTCTAATACCAATTGTTGGAACATAAATATATACTGAGAGGGGGGTGAGTTAGTATATTGATTAATTTAGTCCTTTTCTTATCTATTTAATACAAATTAAAACTATATGCAAAGATTACATACACATAAATAGACACAACTCTAGATATACCATGAAAAACCAAATATGGGTAAAAACTCAAAGAGAATAGCTATTAAAATTTACTATTATAATCTAACCTCAAAGTAAATAACCTCATTGGTTACAATGTTTAAGGGCACTAACCCTAAGGAGACATGAATCCCTTGATTTAGGAGCACCTACTCTAAGGAAGCACCCACTCCCTAATTGAGTACCAACAAAGCTTATCTAATGACAACTACCCTATTATATTATACTATGGTACTAAAACTCTTGATTATAAAATAGATTAAAAAATGAGTCCAATTCTTTATTCTATATTATAGGTCTAGTCTATAACTATTCATGCTCTACACTTCATCTCTCTTCTCTTCTCTACCCCACTATCTCAATCTCTCTATATTTATTTATTTGACACAATTCATTTACTCCAATGGAAAAAAATAATATCTTAGATGACATATATATAATAATTTGATCAAGGATTCCATATATTCTTTGTGTTCACACTTGTTTTATAACACATCATGCTCATTCTAGAATTCAATTCATATTTATTGAATTGTAAGTTTCCCACGTCTTGAAATCATGATCCACCACCATGATTATTGGTCTCATTACTATTTATAGAATATATTGGGATCTATTTTTTATGCACATGAATTATTACATAAATTTGATTGATTATAGTAATGAAATTGATAGTCTGTGTCATAGTTCTTAATTTAACTACATGTTCCTACATGTACCAATGCTTAACCATTTGGATGATCATATCTTTAAATACTAACCCTTCATATTAAGTTTGGTGCCATGATCTAATGGATTTTATTAAAATTGATCAACATTAAAAATCATCCATTGGATCAATTTTTTATAAGCCTATGTGCTCTGTTCGCTCTTTGTATGCTTTTAGACTTTAACTTTTTAACTTTAAAATGTGTCCATTGATTTTTTTGATTAGATCTCTCACATGCCATAGATAATTATAGTTTCATGATATTTAACTTGATCTATGGTTAAACCTTGAGCTCTTAGTTCCACTATTTCTTTTTGCTCTATTAGATATTGATTATATGATTGACCACTCACCATTTGATCTTCTAACAAGCTCAAACTTTATCTTTGATGAGATCCCATGAATGTGACGCTTGGCATTAACATGTGCCTTATGTATATTCATATCATTTTCAACTATTCAGACACATGGCATTTCCACTATGATCATTGACTATTTAACATTGAACCACATTGTATATTTTATTATTTAGGCTCCATGATTGTGATACTTATCACTAGTGCATTTACTCTTAGGTACCTTTAACATACTGAAATCAATATGCATCATTATATCTTCAATGTATGATTAAGTGACTATCATTATATCTTGTAAAAATATCAAACATTACCTTTTATAGATTTGACTAAGTATGGGTACCATTTCAATATGCTTGGAAGGATAACTTTGCACCTTCATATCTTTTCCATCACTCATCTCCCTATTGTAAAATTTGGAACATATGAACTGGTCATGATAATGAACAAACCCATATAATAATTTATCATTAAATCATTACCATGTGATAAATATAATTCCATTAATCTTCTCAGTAGGATTTTTCTACCACAGAGTTAACTATGCTTAGAACTACATGAATAGCCAACTTTTTAATTGCATAAATTTTGATGTGCTTCATCATATGACCTATAACTTACTAGATAAGATCCTCTCACATAGGGGATTCTATCAATATATTCATTTTCTCTATAAACCTTCATTTGTGTAATATATGACATCATAAAAATGCCTACTTAGTTTTTTCTTACCATCTTTAAATTTGACTAAGTGTGGGAAAACACTATTAAAATACCTAAGATCCCAAGTTTGCTCATGAATATAGTTTATTGTTCCATATCACGTGACCTGAGGTTTAGTGCATAGAAACTAGGCATAAAAATGAACAGACCCATATGTTCATTTTGTCTTAAAACCTCTATGTGTTTAGATGCTAACCTCATCAACATGCTTTCTTAGCTCTACTTGAACCCTTTTTAAGAAGTTGGCTAAGTATAGAAACTTAGTGATTTTTGTCTAAGTAGCTAACTTTACATCCCCATATATTCTACCATGCTTCATCACATGACTTCAAATCTGGTACATAATAACTATAGACTAATGTGATCAAAACCATATTACCAACTCACTTGGTCTCATCTAAAAATGTCAATGGTGGTGTCATTAAACTACCTTCTCATAGTTTCCTATCATATACCCAAAATGTCTAGATGATCAATATGAAGAACTAGATGAATTCCACTCATGCACACAAGCAATCCAATCATCCATGACCTTTGATAAGATGCATTACATATATTATAATCACTATATTCAACCCTACTCTTCAATGACATTGAAAATTCCAATAATCTTCATTTTGACATCAATGATAATTATATTGCCAAAAACTACCTTAGACCATCAAACCTTAGAACACGACCACATAATCAATAAATAACTAGTCCTTGACTATTTTCTCATAATATTCAAGCTTTCATATCACATTGCACTTAAGAGACCTGAGTTATCTCCCACTAACTCCATGACTCACCTCTGTTATATGCCTTTATGATGAATGAATTATCATCCATATGAAAACCATTTTTCCTTTCCTAACTTCATAGATCCTAAATAGATATTTACATCAATCCTAAAAATAATAATGATTACACACGCATGGATAAGCATGTGTATGCTTTGATAAAACCAATTCTGAATATGTATAAAGTAATTCTAAAAAATTACCATTTCAATAGTACTAAAAAACTTTGCATACCTCTTAATTTTGCTCAATTCTCCATCTCATACCTCTACACATCTTGATGCCTTCTAGATGTTACATCGTTATTAGATAATTATACTATAGAACAAGACCTAAAACTTGATGAACACCTTCAGAATAACTTGTCTAGGCTCATAGAATATTACACTAGATTTCATGTTTCTATAACTTCCCATCATGCTTCAATAGACCTAACACAATATATGACTAGGTTTAGGTGCATATCTAAAATGATCAACACCTTCATTATACCATACTATATAACCATGTATACCACCTTAGAATTACTTTGATGACCTCAATAATACTTTAAAACATATTAATCACTTTGACGTATCTTCCCATTGTCTCATCATGCAATCCTGTATGCAAACCTCAACCATGACCTAGATCATGTAAATAGCTAAACTTCCTAGTTGTATTGAATTTATCTATTTCTATATTAAAAATAATTCAAACACATTTTTTTATGCAATATCTAAAAACAATTAGTAATCATCCACCAATTTTTAAAATTCCATAAGCTAATAAACATACTGATCTTGCAACTCACCTTCACAAGTTTAGACATCTTTTGCCTCTATGATCACCTTTAACCTATCAAGCCTTCTCCAAAGGACATAATATAATACAAATTATTTTAATAATAGCCACTAATATTCTAAGTTAGTGTCTTCAAAACAAACATTCAATTACAATTATCACTTATGAAGCATTCATCCAAACACATAGATCAACCACTGTATATATATATATATATATATATATATATATATATATATATATATATATATATATATATATATATATATATATATATATATATATATATATATATATATATATATATATATATATATATATATATATATATATATATATATATAAAAGCATAGATAAGAGTATGAAACACAAAACACATCATATATGTGGGAAAATATAAAGTTAGATAAAAATAAATGAAATTTTAAAATAAAATACATTCCTATAATGACAAGATCTAAATTTAGTGATGCAACATCTGCACAAGGATCACTAACCCCTACCTAGTCAAGCACCCACTTAACTAGTCTTTAGCAAGCACCAACTTGCAAGGAGGCACCAAATCCCTAAGTGGCTGAAAAAAAACTCTACCAATTCAATAAAAAATATAAAATCACCAAATTTCAAGTCATCTCTCACTCTTTCTTCACTAAGAACCAATTTAGCCAAGACCAACTTGATCACCCCAAGACACTTTGTTGCTCAACCAACAAATGGTGACCTCCTCTTCATCTCTCTATATTATCTATATAGATTCTAATTACTGTAATAAATCAATAACAAATTTATAATTCATCTCTCATAGTCTCTCAAAATATAATAAAATCATTCATCTCTTCTTAACGCTCTATCTATCTCAAAACAACCTTCAGGCTTCTTCACTCAACATGCCTCCTACTAGGATTATTAGGTCAACTGATCATGTCATCAACATGCAACAAATATATTATATTTTTATCATATTATCTTTATCATATTCTTCTGGTATTCAATACTTATTTATCCTTCATAATTTTCCTTTTTATTCAATCATTTTGTCTCTTCTCTGCTCCAAACATAATTATCCAAAATAGGCTATGTATAAATAGGCATCACTTGCTCACATCTTGTGTTGGTTGACTAAAGCACTAATCCTTTATATTTATACCCAAAAAATTATCTTATGATAGTTTACACACAATAATAAGTCAAAATAATATCACACTTTGGTCATCCAAACTCACTTATACCCCTTTCTTCTTTTAGGTCTACTTAGAGACCTAGTGCATTAGGTCTATCCACTCCATAGAATAGCTTGAACCTCTATGGCCTTGATGTACATCACAAATTAACTCAAAAATTTAAAATAATTAATTTTAAACCTATAATCACCTTATACAATCTCAATATGTCACAAATCCTTTGCTTATACCTTGAAATCATTATTAGGCCTTAAAGACCTATTATGCCTAATTACCTCAAAAACATTGTCATCAAAGATGAACCTCATACAAACTATAAAAACACATTATAGGAATAAAAAAAATATGTTGTAAATTAAAATTACATAATTCTTACCATAAAACTCATTATACTCCATCACTCAGGCCCTAAAGACTCAAAAATACCTCTCTAAAAAGTTCACTCAGAACTACTAATTGGCTAAGAACCTAGTCATTAGCAATTTGATCTCAATAATAAGAATTTTGTTAAGCATGAAATATACTGAGAGCGAGGGGGGTGAATCATTATATTATATATATTTTTTATTAATCTAATTTTTTTTCTTTAACCACTTAATCATACATTCAAGATATGTAATAAAATTGAAATAATAATTTGCATCACAAAAGAGAGATAGAGAGACACCAGATTTTTATGTGAAAACCCAAAATGGGAAAAAACACAAAGAATAATCTCAATTATCTAAATGAGAACCAACTCAAAATATGAATTTCACAAGCACCAACTTGTAGGAACACCAACCCCTTTGTTGAGTACAAACATAACAACTATTTGTGAGCACCAATCCCTTACAAAGATTTGTGAGCACCAACCCATAGGGGCACGAACCCATATTGTGTATAAAACATAATTATCTCTCAATGTTGCTTACTCAACAAATGATAGAACTCTAAAATATCTCTACTTTTCTCTATTTGAAAACAAAAACAAAACATCCACTCTCTTGAATATTGCAAATGGCTTCTCAACCCTTTACTTATAGCTTTCCAAATGGCCTTTGGCATTTACCCTTTGTGACCCTTCAAGCCTCATGAAAAATGGCACCAAACTTGCATGACCCTTTGTATTCTTGTATTTGAAAAGTCATATGATGACCCTTCATAAGCAAAAGCATCATTTCCTCTTTTGTCTTTATCTTGGTGACTTTTCATATTACTCAAAGTGTCCCTTCATGTAAAAATGCAACATACCTCTTTTGTATTAAGATGGTGACTTTTGAAATTCCTAAAGATGACTCTTCATGGTAAAATGCATCCCATTCCTCTTTCATATTTTACCCCATCACTCTTTGACTTCTCCATGATCCCTATTTTGATTTGTATGTAGCCAAAAATATATTAATTAATATTAAATAAATATGAACACACATTAGCCAATATATGCATATTAAAAACACCATTAAATGCAATAAAGCTTTTATCACTAATAATGCTAGACCTTTGACATCAATGATAATATTTACAACAATCTCCTCCTTTGTCATTCATGGAAACCTCAAACTAAAACTACCACATCCTAAAACGTACATATACTATCATCTAAAAAACATATAGTAACTCCCCCTTATTGTAGCAACCAGTACCAATTCCTTGTACCTATTTCTACACCTTGACCTATACCTATTATTCTCCCCCTTTGATATTAATGGCAAAGGGCCTACCTAGAACTAACACTTAGCTCCTTGTCAACTAAAGTTGAACCTCAGTGTTAGGAAGTAAAATAAATTACTCCCAACTTCTTTCACAGATACTCAGATGTGTCTTTTGGTAGTGCCTTTGTGAAAATATCTTCAATCTACTATGTATTATTGATATACTCCATCTTAATGTGTTGATCTACAACCTAATCTCACAAAATGTGATATCTAATGGGAATATGTTTTTTATTGAATGTATCATAGGATTCTTCAAAATATTTATAGCACTTATTTTATCACAAAAAATTGAAATCATTTCATCATAATTTACCTTGATATCTTCCAAATTTTGCTTCATCCAAAGCACTTGAGTACAACACAATATTGTTGCAATATATTCTACTTTAGCTGTAGAAAGTAATACTGAATTATGCTTCTTGCTTAGCCATGATACTAAGCTATCACCAAGGAAGAAAGCTCCTCCACTTGTACTCTTTATGTCATCCAAACACCCTACCTAATCTAAATCTATATAAGTAATTAAAGTGAGATATCTACCTATAGGATATCATAATCTGTAATTCAATATCCCCTTGATGTATCTAGTATTCTGTTCACCAACTAAACATGACTATCTTTTAGAGATGACTAATATCTTGTAACAATACCTACATCATGCATGTTGTCTAGCCTTGATGTTGTCAAATATAAAAGAATACCAATCATATATCTATACAAAGATTGATCCATAACAGGTGAATCTTCATCCTCACTCACCTTAATTCTTGTACACATTGGTGTGCCAATTGGTACACAATCCTCAAAACTAAATTTCTTCAACATTTCCTTGGCATATTTAATTTGAGATATGAAAATTCCTTTATCTGAGTAAAATATTTTCAATCCTAAGAAAAATGATAATTCTCCGAGCATAGACATCTCAAATTATTTTTGCATATTACCAAAAAATTCTTTTGTCATCTTTTCAATATGTCCTCCAAAAATGATATCATTAACATATACCATAACAGTCAATTGGTGCTCACCTTCTATTTTGATATAGAGATTACTATTAGAAAATCTTTTCTTGAAACCTTGATCCTATAGGTACATATCAAGTCTTGTATACCAAGATCTGGGAGCTTTTTTCAATCCATATAATTATTTCTTTGATCTACATACATGGCTACTAATATTTGAGATAATAAATCTCTTAGGTTGCTTGATGTAGACTTCTTCTTCTAGATTCTTATTCAGGAAGGTAGATTTGAAATCCATCTAAAACACTTTCATATTTTTAAAACTACATATGCAAGATACATTTTAATAGCCTTTAACCTTTCCACTAGTGCAAAATTTTATTCAAACTCTATTCCCTCAATCTGAGCATATCCTTTACATACTAACGTTTCTTTAGTTCTAGTCACTTCTCCATTTTCATTGAACTTATCTCTATAAACCCATTTTATTCCTATCACATTGTGATCTTTTGGTCCAGGCACTAATTCCCATGTATCAATCTTTTCTATCTGATTTAATTATTCATCCATAGCCTTAAACTAATGCTTATCATGTCTATCTTCTAAAAAAGTTCTAGGCTCAATTTTGGATATAAAAGAGAAATTAACTTGCTCAGATTCACTTACCATCATTCTTCTAGTGTGAATTCTTTCATTTATGTCCCTGATGATGTCACTTTTATTATGATTTATTTGAACATATTTGGATAGAGTTTTGGTGCCCATTTTCTCTTTCTTCTCATCTTCATCTGATTCTTTAAAACATTCATCTTTAATGATTTTAGGAATGTCTACTAGATCACTCATTCTTTGTGTTCCATCTTCTTCTATCCTAACACTTGCACTTTTAACAATTTTCTTGGTTCTTTTGTTATAACATTTATAATATTTAGTTTTGTGATAACAACCAAGAAATTTACCTTCATCTACTCTGGATTCAAACTTACCAAGTTTTTGATCAGTTATTTTTATGAAGCATCTGCTATTGACAACTCTAAAATAATCAATTATTTCTAGTTTGTCTTTCCATAGCTCATAAGGAGTCTTGTCACTATTGACTCTCAATAATGCTCTATTCTGAATATGCACTACTATATCAACTTCCTCTCTCTAATATTTATCTATTATCTTGGATTCATTTACCATTGTCCTCACCATCTCTTGAACTATTTTATTTTTCCGTTTAGCTACCTAATTTTGTTGTGGAGTTTTGGCTGTTGAATAATTTATCTTTATTCCATGGTCTTCACAAAACTCAATAAATTTATTTGACATGAATTTTACTCCTCGATCTAATTTTAGACACTTAATCTTCAAACTGGTTTCATTCTCAACTAATGCTTTGAATGCTTTTAAATGTTTGAAATATTTTACTTTTTTATTTAAAAACATTACCCAAGTCTTACCTAAAAAATTATCAATAAGCAACATGAAATATTTCTCACCTTGAGTACTTTGAGTTCTCATAGCTCCACATAGATTAGTGTGAATAAGCTCTAGCATTTGACTAGTTGAGTACTATTTTATTTTGAACCACCTTATACCCTACTTCCCATGCTGACAAGGTTCACAAAGTGTGTCAGATGGTTTTGTAATCTTTAGAAGAATTTTGACTACTTGCTTCTTGCTGATGTTGACAAGATTTTCAAAATTTATGTGCCCCATTCTCTTATGCCATAGCAAAATTTCCTCAATTTGAATCAAACAACATCTTTGACATTTGATGTTTGATAGCATATATAAATTATTGTCTATTCTCTGAGCATCTACAAACAACACATTTGAATCCTCTTTTCTAATTTCAAAACCTTATACATAAAATTTTAGTGTGTGCCCTTGATCACATATTTGACTTATGCTCAAAATATTATGCTTAAGACCTATATATTTATTTTTTCATTTAGCTACCCAATTTTGTTGTGGAGTTATGGTTGTTGAATAATGTTTCTTTATTCCATGGTCTTCACAAAATTGAATAAATTTATCTGACATGAGTTTTCTTCATCGATCTGATTTTAGACACTTAATCTTCAAACTAGTTTCATTATCAACTAATGCTTTGAATGTTTTCAAATGTTTGAAAGCTTATAATTTTTTTAAAAAAGCATTACACAAGCCATATGTGAAAAATCATCAATAAGAAACATGAAATATTTTTCACCTTGAGTACTTTGAGTTCTCATAGGTCCACATAGATCAATTTGAATAAGCTCTAACATTTGAGTAGTTAAGTACTATTTTATTTTGAACCACCTTCTACCCTGCTTCCCATGCTGACAAGGTTCACAAAGCGTGTCGAATGGATTCATAATCTTTTGAAGATTTTTGACTAATTTATTCTTGTTGATGTTGAAAAGATTATCAAAATTTATGTGCCCCATTCTCTTATTCCATGGAAAAATTTCTTCAATCTAACTCAAAAAACATCTTTGACCTTTGATGTTTGCTAGCATATACAAATTATTGCCTATTCTTTGAACATCTGCAACCAACACATTTGAATATTTTCTTCTAATTTCACAACCTTATGCATAAAAATTTAGTGTGTTCCCCTAATCACATATTTGACTTACACTCAAAATATTATGCTTAAGACTTTCTACATACAAAATAATTTCAATTTTAGTTCTACCATTATCCAAACTTAGTGTACCTTTTCCAAAAAATTTGGTAGTAGTATTGTCTCTAAATTTCACTATGCCACCATTGATATTCTTTAAGGTTATGAATTTTAACTTATCTCCTATCATATGCCTCGAATATCCATTGTTAATGAACCATGTATATTTTTCATTTATTGCATTCAAAGTTGTCTGTACCAACATAGATAGTTTAGGTTGTTTCTTTTACCATGAACCTGTCTGAACTTTCTTCTCGATGAATGGAGCCTTGAAACTCTAGTCCTTCTTGACTAACTCAAACATGCTTCTAGAATACCAATCTATGTGTCCAATGTTTTTGCACTTGTAACATATTATGGCCTCTTCATTAAAACTTGAAAGAGGAATAATATAGTTGTGGCTTTTGCGTGAATATCTATGAATTTCCTTCTCCTTATTTATGAAATTGTTATCAACTTTTAGACACTTTATTTTCTTAGGACCATATCGATTACAATAAAAATAGTAACCATAAAAAGAGGACATGTTTGGGTATCTCAGAGCTGATTGCCTTTTGTAGCTCTATTCTCTCCAACCTTCTTTGTTTGAGATGTCCTCTGTATTCTTAACTTCTTACTTTATTATTTCTTATTTTGTAAGAGCTTCAGCATATTTTTTTCCTTTTTCTTTGTCTATGAAAGTAGTGACCTCCTCTTTCTATTTTTCAAATCCAATATCTATCTTATCTGACATTGATCTCTAATTTTCTATTATCTTATTCAATATATTAGTGTTATTCTCAAATTTTAAATCATTGGTTGTTCTATCATTGATTGCTTTATTTGTTTTCTCAAGATCTACTTTTAAAGAAGCAATTTCAATAGCATACCTTTCACATTCCTTACTATTTTAAACTTTACCATTAGATATTCTTCATTCTTATTAGCTTCTTCAAAGTGTACTTAAAGATCTTCAATTATTTTGGTAGACTCTTTTTCATTTTTGTTGATCTAGAGATTTAATATTTGATTTTTATTTTCAATATCTTTTAACTCTTCTAAGGCAAAAATGAGTTCTCCTTCCAGATTCACTTTGGCTTCATCTTGTTCTTCTTCTTGATCATTTGTACATTTTCTTGTTGAGGCATCTTCATTTGTGGCCATGAATAGAATCTCTTCTTCTTCTGAATCATTGACTCCACTATATTTGAATGAGCTAGGATATTTAGAATACAAAATCTTCTTCCCGAATCCCTTCTTGAATTTACCTTTGAAATTCTTCTTGTATGTAGACTTTCCTTCTTCATTGTCTTCATTACCATGATTTCAACATTTATCTACAAAATGTCCAATTTTTCTATAACTAAAATATTTAAAAGGTAATTTTCCTTGATATTTACCTATGCCCTTTTTTGTCTTGCAAATGAAAAGAGATCTGTTGTTATCTTCATCATCGCTAGAACTATTACTTGATTCACGAATCTTAGCCTTCTCTTTCTTTGATGACTTGAAAGCAGCTTATCTTTGTGTTGGCTTATCTTGTTCACTCTACATCTCATATACCGTAATAATAACATGAAGCTCATCCATCTTTAGATTGGTTAGATTCTTCGTTTCTTTAATTTCTAAAACTTTTTCATCATATCTCATTGGTATGGATCTCAAATTTTTTTGAACCACAGTTGATTCTTCTAAATTTTCTCCAAGAACTTGAATCTAATTAACTATTTGATCAACCCACAAAAGATAACTTGCTATATTTTATTCTTCTTCCATCTTTAAACTCTCAAACTATCTTCTAACAGTCATAAGATTAGATTACTAAACCTTTCCATCACCTTTGTAAATATTTTCATGTTTTACCCAATTTTCATGAGCATATTTACATTACATATCTTTAAAATTTTTTGATTCACATAAACCACATAAAATAGCATTTAAATCTTTAGCATTATTTTTAGTTGCCTTCTTTTCTATCAGAGTAGCTACAAGTGTCTATGGCTCCTGATATTCCTCCACCACTACTTGCCATATGTCAAATCCAAGGGCCATCAAATAAGTCTTCATCCTTATGATCCAAAAAACATAATTCATCCCACTAAAAAAAGGTGACTTATTTATATAAAATACTTCATGTGATCTAACCATCATGCTTTCCTAATTTACCTTCTAGTTGTAAAAGTTTTTCAAAAGGATCCTACTATGATACCAATTGTTAAGCATAAAATATACTAAGAGGGGGGTGAATCAGTATATTATATATATTTTTACTTAATTTGATTTATTTTATTTAACCACTTAATCATACATTCAAGATATGTAATAAGATTGAAATAATAATTTGCACCACAGAAGAGAGAGAGAGAGAGAGAGAGAGAGAGAGAGAGAGAGAGAGAGAGAGAGAGAGAGAGAGAGAGAGAGAGAGAGAGAGAGAGAGAGAGAGAGAGAGAGAGAGAGAGAGAGACCAAATTTTTACATGGAAATTAAAAGTGGGAAAAACCATGGATAAAAATCTCAAGTATATGAATTAGCACCAACTCAAAATATAAAGTTCACAAGAACCAACATGTAGGAACACCAACTCCTTTTTCAAGCACCAACATACCAACTATTTGTGAGAACCGACTCACAGGAGTAGCAACTCCTCTTGTGTATAAAACACAAGTATTTCTCAATGTTTCTTACTCAATAAATGATAGAACTCTACAATATCTCCTACATTTATCTATTTGAAAACAAATACAAACCATTCACTCTCTTACATATTAAAAATGTCTTCTCAACCCTCTAAGTATAGCTTTCTAAATGACCTTTGGCATTCACCCTTTGTGACCCTTCAATCCTAAAGGGAAATGGTGCCAAACATGTGTGACCCTTTGTATATTTGAATTTGAAAAGATTATTTGTATCAATCGGTGGGCATAAATCTTGAATGGTGGTATTTCCAAGTATATACCGAAGTTACGCATGCATATGAGGAAATCCATCTAAGTAGGTGTTAGTGATTAGATGAACCCTTTTTAGTGCTATCTAAGTACCACATACTAGACTATTTTATGTATGTTTATTCTTCTTTCACATACTTTACGATATATAGAATGGTCAAACTTATTCCACATACCAATGGATATAAAGGAAGGATACATATAATGAATTTTCTTTTATAAGACACTGACGGTATATAGAAAGTGAGACTTTGATCCCTAGAGTGATAAGGAACAAATCCATCACCTTTGGTCAAATTCTACACAATCACCAAAAATGGGTCAAAATTCTTTCTTCTAGACTCATAACTTCTTTGCGGTGACAACTATGCCACATGGAACACTAAAATTAGGACACATTCATAATTTAAAGACATGCTACTAATGTTGATCATCAAAATAAGTTTGACAAAGCTAATCAGAAAGAAAAGTATATAATCATGTTTAGATTATTGGATGAGGTACAACCTCATATCTTTGAGGCCACAATAGCAAAAGATGCTAGGGATAATATCTAGACAGTCTATGAGGCCAATAATCAAGGAAACATTCTTCATTTGTAGAGTCAACTTCATTCCCTCAAATTAAAGTCTAGTGAAAAAGTGGAAGCTCTTTTTCCCCATGTTGCAACCCTGAGAGCCTCACTCCAATAATTGGGTGAAATAGTGTCAAATACATCTCTTATACCTATTATTCTAAGATCACTATCACCCTCCTATAAGACATTTTGACTACTTTGATAGTCACATAATAGAAACCATATTTTGACAAGTTGGTAAACATGTTACAATTGGAAGAATATATGCATATGAAAGAAGAAGAAGCATAACAACATGATCTTGCCTCTAATAAATAGAAATGCATGAAGCATATCAAGTATTACAAACCAAATCAATCTTTGAAATGTCATTCATAGGGGGACAAAATTAGAAATTTTTCCTTATATGTATAGAATTAGGCCATGAGATAAAGAATTGTTCGTATAACTCATTTACATAGGGCTCTTCAAGCAACAAGAAGCCTAGTTATCAATAATCATCTCATCCACATAAAGGACTAGGAAAAAATAAATAGTATTGGAAGAATAAATCCAATCAACAAGGTAACATTGTTAAATAGGAAGACACCCACTCAGGTGAGGACTTCCTATGTGCTACATAGTCTCATCATGTATCAACACCATAAATTTCTATCTCGTATGTTGACTCAGGTGCAACTCAACATATTACTAGAAGATAATATTAGTTCTAGAACATGAATTAAACTTCCCCAAAAAATCATGTCTCTTTGGATGATGACTTATCCTACTGAGTTCAAGGCATTTTTAATATTTCCTTACCACTTGGATGACATGATTATAAAATCTTAAATGTCATGTATGTCCCAAGACTCACAAAGAATCTTCTATTAGTCAATCAACTACTAGACCACAACCTCAAGGTTGACTTTTATTGTACAAGTGGAAAAAAGATATGTTTGATCAAAGATAAGTAAAAATTATTGATAATTATTGCATGAGCCTCAGGGATTGGCAAAATGTTCTAACTTGACTTTATTTAATCAAACAATTAAGCACTTATAGCTCAGGATTTAGACTCATCCAATATGTGGCATCACAGGATATGGCTATGTCATTTTTAGATACCTCAAAGCCAACATAAATAAAAACATGGTCTATGGACTTCCTCACTTGAATAAAAATATGGATCTCTACACTGGTTGTCTAACAGGGAAACAACATCAAACATCTTTTGGTCAAATTTCATTAAGAGCATCTAGTAAGCTTGATCTAGTTAATACCAATCTTTGTGGTCCCATGAGATATATTCAATATGGGTTTCATTATTTCATGCTCTTTATTAATTACTCCTCACATAAAATTTGGGTCTACTATCTAAAGACCAAACACTATGCCTACAATACTTTCAAAGAGTTCAAAGCCATAGTTGAAACTAAAACTAGTTATAAAATCAAGGCTCTCCACTCAAATCAAGGGGGAAAATTCACTAGTAAATCTTTTTATGATTATTTGAAATAACATGGCATTCATCAAAAAATGAATCCACCATACACTCCATAATAAAATGGTTTTATAAATTGATGGAACTGCACTATCATGGAAATGGTGCATAGCAAGATTAAAGATTCTAGTTTGGGATGTACATATTGGGTAAAATAAATGAAAATAGCAGTTTATTTGTTAAATAAGTTACTCATTGCAAATCTTCATAATTTGACTCCACATGAAGCCTGGATAGGGGATAAACCTTCCATTGCTCATCTTCAATTTTTTTGATGTAAGGCTTATATATATGTTCCTAAAAAGAAGAGAAATAAAATGGATACCAGATTCATGCCTTATATCTTCTTAGGTTATAGTGAATATTCCTTAGCCTACAGACTGATGGACCCTAAAATAAATAATATATATGTCAATAGAGATGTAGATTTTGATGAGAAAAGTAAAACCAATTTGCCTTACACAAAATCACATGATTCACTAACAAGACCTCTAGACAATTTAGAAGGTTATAACCACACTTAAGGTGATAATGATGATGAGTGATTATTGAGTTAATGCAAATCAACTACTAATTATAGTGAAATGTAAACGTACATGTTATACAGATACATTAAGAGATGCTAAACTAGATAGAATTCTATTCACATCAACTACTAGACCAAGGACTCATAGCATGACTGAAGATGAGGTCAATTTGTCCTTAATGATCATAGTTATAGAATCAGTAGAGCCCTTGATAGTTAAATAAGCCCTAGATTCTAAACCTTGTTAGGATGCCATAGATGTAGAATAATAATCATTGATGAAACACAAAACATGGTAGCTTGAAGATCTTCCACTAGGGAAGAAACCAATTAATTATAAATGGGTCTACAAAACAAAATACAAAGTAGATGGAAGTATTGACAAGCACAACGTATGTATCATAGAAAAGGGTTATGTATAGAAGGAAGGCATAAATTATGAGAAGATATTTTCTCATATGGCCAAGATCAAAACAATCATAATGATATTTTCTCTATCTACACAATTTGGATGGAAGATCCACCAAATGGATGTAAAAAGCACCTTTCTCAATAGAGATCTACAAGAAAAAGTGTACATGACACAACCAGAAGGTTTTGTCTCACTTGGTAATGAAGGAAAAATATGTAAACTAATAAGATCTCTATATGATCTCAAATAGCTTCCTTAAGTCTAGTACATAAAGATAGATGAACATCTCATCCAACACTAATTTTAGAGATTTCCCTAGGATAAACATCTCTACCTAAAATAGAAAGGGGGAGAGATTGTAATTATTTTAGTTTATGTCAATGATCTAGTCATCACTGGTAGTTCAGTGGAAATGATATATGTAACCAATAAATATATTAACCAATCATTTGATATGATATATCTCAGGCTTCTACACTATTATCTTGGATTAGAAGTATGGCAAAAATAAATCACATCTTTGAGTCCCAAATGAATATGCCAAGAAAATGATTGATAAATTTAGGATGGTGGATAATAATTAAATTTCTACACCTATGGAGATAAGGCTTTAGTTGTCTTGTATATATCCATCACCGCAAGTAAATAAAACTCTCTCTTGGAAGTTACTTGGGAGTCTTATTTACTTAACATATACTAGGCTAGACCTCAACTATGTAGTTAGCTATCTTTCTAGGTTCATGCAGGAAGAAAAGATGTCTCACTATAAAGAAACAAAGAGAATACTAATATATATCAAGGGTATAATGGACTTTTTCCTAGAATATAAGAAGAATGACAATTTCTTCTTTATAGGATATTCTAACTCAGATCATGCAGGGAATATTAATGATAGAAACTCCACTTCTATATATGTGTTATCTTTAGCATCTAGTTCTATACCCTAGGGGAACAATAAACCTAACATTGTTGTTCAATCTTCCACTAAAGTAGAATATCATGTTACAGGGGCTTTTTGTGAAGTGATATGGTTACATCATATAGTAGAAGGATTGGGAGTACCACAGAAGACACCTACGATCCTATACTATGAAAGTGAGTGTGTTCTAAAACTTGTTCACAATTCTTCATGAAAACATAAAAAACATTAAGGTGCAAGTTTATTTCATTCATGAACATATACAACAACACAACATCTAGCTTTAATATTTCCTGATAGAAGAAAAATGTGCATATGTCTTCACCATATCACTTGGACTTGAAAAATTTGAGGCATTTAGAGAATTTATCTCCTATTCAATTAAATCTATGATGAATTAATGGGGAGAATGTTAGATAATATTTTATGGTGATTACTTCACCATAACGTAAATAAGTCTAAATAAGAGTTAATTAATTTATTTATTGTTTCACCCATAGGCTTATTCCAGGTTATTTGGTTATGCCTCTATGTTATTTTATTGGATGTTGTTTGAAATACTTTCATGGATATATAATAACCTTTATAATGTTTATTACATTTTCTAAATAGAGTAATTATTCATGGTCCAATATTTTTTAGTAGACACATGCCCCAATAGGGTAGATGAGTCAAAATAATGATTTGTCCACAGGTGGTTATCATCATTAAGTTGACCTAGAGTGAATAATGATTTTTTATTGTGACCTATTAGGGTAGATTAGAAATAATAACTCAAGAATATAAATTTTTATACAAATTATAGATGAGCATGTATAAATGTAGATGTCATGATATAATGACTCAAGAAGCCAAAAACAACCAGGCACATGAGGATGCATAAAGTGATGAAAGAGATGAAAAGAATAATAAGAAATTGATCAATGGAAATGATTTAGTTGTACCTACCAATGTGGATATGTTCATCCATATTAGAATTAATACAACCAAAATGGTCAATTGGTTGATTATATCAAGGGCGGGAGGATTTACCAAGCTTACCAAGGAGAAGTTTTTGTGTCTCCATTGCTTATAATATTTTTTAAAATAATTTTTGTTTTAGCGTCTGACATTATGTATCATAATATAAAACACAATGATGACTTAGCTGGAATGTCCATAAGGAATGACTCTCAATCAATAAATAATTTAAAAAAATGCACCAATGATAAAAACCATGATGACAATGTTGACTTAAGAATCAAGAATAATATGCAAGGAATCACCTAATGAACACATATACACTAAGTCGAAGAACAATAATGAAAGCAAATAAAGAAGAAATAAAGTAAACAAAGAACAACTAAGCAAATAAACACATAGAATTTATAAAAATAAAAACAATATAAAGTATCCTAATGATGCATTATCCCAATAAAGTGGATCGAGGATGCAAACAAATAGGACACATGTTTCTGGATTTTTAAAAATTTTAATGTTTTTAGAATTTTGAGGTATCTTAATTAAATAGGGATTGACAATACATCACTCACAAAATGGTGAGAGTGTTAGATTAAGGTCCTCAAAAAATGGCCATAGCATATGGAAAAGGGGGACTGGTCTGACCTCAATGTCAAACAAGCACATCTTACATAATCTTATTAGGACCTCAAGTCATAGTAGTTCTTCCCACATAAAATGAGGTGAGAACCAACTAGGTTAAATAAATTTAGTAAATCAAGGTAAATGGATAGGAAAATGAGAATAGTAATGACAAGGTAATGCAATAATGCATGCTAAAAGGTGTTGTTCCTAATTTTTTCATAGGAGGTTATAATTAAGAAATAACGACATGAGTCTAAAATACTAAGTTTCACATAGGAGATTATAATTAGTAAAACAAGGTGGAATACTAATTTACCCAAAGGAGGTTATAATTAGTGGCACTAGTCAAATATAAATGAAATATATCTTATTATATCCATTGTTACACTACTTTCATAAACTATCTTTAAACACAAAATTTTGAAACTCTTGAAACTATATCAAAATCCCCTTATAGAAGGTGCAGGAAAAACCAAAGGAACCAAGACCAAAATATGCTTTGGTAGGGCAGGTCAAAAAACTCTTTAGTCTAATATGAAAAGCATGGAGGGATGGAATATGGTATGGCATGGTTCCAGATTGATGATGTTATGACAATTGGATATAATGACAATAGAGTTGCCCCTAAATGATCAGGCATGTTAAATTATAGTGTATGAAAAAATGACAAGAGCAATGGAAAATGGAAAATGGAAACGTAAAAATAAAATAGTAAAGGAATAGTTTTTGACAAGGTAATTGTTTTTGGCCAAGCAAAAGTTTTATTATTCTTGCTAATGTGAAGATTCATGTCCTGATCAACAAATGATACAACTATAATAGTCAATCATGTAAATTTATCACCCACATATCTTCTGAATAACTACTCTATCAAGAACATGTTGTAGATTTAGACTCCAAAAGTGTTATTTTGATCTTCATTGGTAATTCATTATATTTCATTTAGATGTCAAGATAAGGTATATTTTTAGCCTCTTCAAAGGAATGTGTTGCTAGAGATGGTAACTATGGATAAATAGTGGATGATATGTTTTATTTTTGAATGTAAAGGTGGACAATAATGGAATGTATACTTTTTGGGAATGAAATGAAGATAAGGATTTTTAGGCACACACAATGTTATTGATTCTAGATTCAACATAACTTTGGATGCGATATGGCCAAAGACTTATGAGTATGCTCTTGATAAGTCAAATAGTTTTTTTATTATTTGGGCTTGAGAGTAGATACCATCTAAGTATGCTATAGATTGGAAGTTGTAATTTCTTTATCTTTGATAATGTCTTCATCAAGTAGTGAAAAACTCTTGTGCTCATCTATTGGAACCTCATTTAGGTTTTAACCAGTAAAATTTTCTTGATTATACCATAATTCATTCGATAAGGTTTCACTAAGGAACTTTGAATTTTAACTTTGATTGTCATCTAGCACCTCAAACAAGGTTTCACTAGAAGATGCTAAGTTTTGAATTTGATTGTCCTCTAGTGCCTCTAAAAATGTTTCACTAGGAGAATGTCCTCCTACATGAATGTGGTCTTTATACCCCTAATATTCTTTAGCTGATATGTTTCCATGGATGTAGTTCAATGAGTTATGATTTTGTGGGTCCCAATCGACACTTGTGGGAGATGGAATGTCAATATAATGGCTATGTTAGGAGGTGGTAATGGCATATGGAATGGTAATGCAATGGGAAAAGGTCAACAAAATCCTCGTAGAAGGTATTAGGATAACTTGTGTCAAAGTTAAATTAATCCTCCTCAAAAACGTTCAAAGGATCATAAATATATTGAAAGTTATCTTCAATGCATGCGTAACCAATGTTGTAAAAAAAATGAACATAATCTGATTTTGAAGTCAATTGTGACACAAAGCTCTCTAAATCCATTATTAAGGTTGATGTTCATTTTACTTCTAATTCTAAATCTAATGTCAATTCAAGAAAATAACCTAATTTTAATGTTGATTCTTCATCCGGTATGGATGCTAATATAAAGATGTCTTTTTGAATGTTTGGTTTTGGGTAAGTAATAGCCTATGATAGCATAATGGGAACTATATAGACTAGTTTATCAAAGTGAGACTCCACCACAAGTGTAAAAAGGTCAAGAGACAATTCCATAGAGACTGGTTTGTCAAAGAGAGGCTCTTGTAAAATAGGACAATGATCAAGATAATTATTTTCTCAAACATAGTTATAATCATTAAAAAATGACTCAATAAAGACTAGCTTATCAAAGTGAGACTTTTTGATAATAGGAATAATATTAAAACGTGATTCATCATAGGTTGACTCTTCATAAATAGATGGTTCAAGAAAAACATCATGAATTGGTAGGTTCCCTTGGCCTTGATTTATGAGTAGTTGTAAAATACTAGTTTGAACATATTTTGGTTGTCAAATGATTGGCTCAGTTGGAGTGATATTGATTGGCTCAGTTAGGGATGGATAATTAGCCTAGGTTTTCTGAAGTGAGGACTATTTTGCAATGGATGAATAATGGTTGGTTGTTGGATAATGATATGCTTAAAAAACATTGGTTGATAGTCTAAGATAATAATTGTGGCTTGTCTAATCGTAATTACATAAATTTAATCAAAGAATGAACTAACATAGATGGAAGGGCCTAGAATGGTAATGTTAGGGTGTTGCAAATCTTGGTTTTTCACATAAGGAAAAATATGATGTCTTGTTATGGTAATCCTTAAATGTTGTGCATATTGGTGACTGACATAATCCAAAGGATGATTAATGGTATAGGTTGGGGACTAAATGCCATGAGTGGTTAGAGGATTAAGATGGTACATTAACCATTCCTAAGAGGGTTTCATCACATTATTATATTGAGGATGTTGACTTTGCTACCCATATTGGGAATTTTATGGAGGATAAGGATCCATCCCATAATCCACTTCTTAAACATAGGGGTCTTGAATAAGGTCAATTTGTGTGGCCATTTCATCATAACTTGGATTTACATGTTTCCATGACAAGTGTAATGAGACATATCCACATTAATGATGATTTTTTTGCAAAATTCCTAGAATCGTACAGACTCCTAAAAATAATATCTTAAAGGAAAAATGCTCCAAGCATTATCTAACTTGGTCAAAATAATGGAGTTGTATCTCTTAAATGGTTTGTACTAGAACTTTGTATAAAATAGTCTAACATCAAATGTATTAATCAAAATGTCAAGTGGTTTAATAAAAAATATCATGCCAAACTCTACATTTAAAGTGTTCCAAAAAATTCTAATCTAAGAAAATAAAAGTTTCTAGGTCTATTGGCTAAATGCAAAAAACAATCTACGGTTAAAGTAGGCATTTTCTAAGGCTTTTTGCAAAACAAGGCACAAAATCTAGACTTTAAATAAATGGTATGACATTTTAATCTAAAAAATATAAAACAAGTATGAATAGACTAGAAATTTGGATTCAAATAAAAAATTGGTCAATCAGCATAAGGCATCAAAAAAAAAATACATGGATGATAGATTGTTTCTCCCAAATAATGTCACAAATAATAGTTGTTAAATTGGGTAAAGAATTAACCTAAGTTACACAACCAAAAAGAGAAAGATCAATTCTTAGGATAAAATTACATAAGGCATAGGTAGAAATTAGATGATGTTTGAATTTGAAATTTTAAAGGTTAACTAAAAATTCAACTTAGGAAACTAGACTTCTTTGAACAACATAACGACACTAGGCAAACAAGTCACTGATGTAATTTTAGTAGTGTAAAAACATTATTAAACTCTAAATATGTAATCAATAGTTTGTTTCAAGACTCAAATCCACAAAGGTTTAAATTGATTCAGGAATCATAACATTACCCTTTTCAATCAAATGACAGACATAAACAAGATGTGTCAAAACACTAAGGCAAAGGCATGGTGTTAAATGGGTTGCATAATGCCTCCTCAAATAGCAGAGTGATGTATACACAAGACTCATTTTGACATTACATGATAAAAATATATATAGTTTAGACTTAGTACCATACAAGAAAGGATAAAATGACATAAAACACCTAAGTGTAATAGTCCTATATCCTAAAACTAATAAGGTTACATGGCACTATCAAATTCCATCAATATACTGACTCAAGAGAGAATTTTAAGTATTAATATAAAAATTGAAGTGAATGAAAAATAGGGTTTTTAGGCCCAATTTCTCGCAAGAGTTTTTACTATAACATGTAACTTCAGGCTACCTTCCCTACATCAATAGTATTTCTACAAGAAATGGATTTGATCTAATCTATCAAATTTTATGCATTTCGAGATGGTCCAAAGTGTGGCTAACACAAGATATGCTCACATCATTTGGATTAATTTCAACCAAATTGTTATGAAAAGGTCTTGTCCATTTTACAACCACTACATCCATCACTTTCTTAGTGCAATGTGATGTCTAAGTTTCCCCTACAGTCTAAGGTGGAGTAAAATAGAGCTTGTTTTAATAGTTCCAAAAAAGCATCCCAATGGTTAACCCTCAATTTATATAAATCACCATGTATTGGGTTTTAAAGATGTTGGGATATGAATCTTTAGGTCAAAACACCCACCAATAACTTATGAATGATAAGTGATCTTCCACCCACAATCCAAAGTGCGTATAAATAAAGACAAGTAAAAAGACTTTACGGTCATTTTAGGATCACCCAAACTGTACAGATTTAAGGAGTTCCCTAAGGACATCAGTTTCATGTCTTTGGAAAAGGAAAAAAATGATAATTTTTTATCACCCAAGTTTCCTAAAATGTATGTGGGGAGATCATAAGTGAAACACTCATTTTGCTAAAAAATAAATAGTTTCAATATATAAACATGAAAAATAGAACACTTAAGAGTGTTTAGCTAATGTGAGAGTTATTTTTAAGGCACCAAAATTAAGTATGAATTAAATTTGAGCCCATTTTTATTTGTTTTTAAAAACATTAAACAAAATAAAAACAAATTAAGAGAAAATATTTTAAACATCAAATCTAGATCTCTATTTTGCAACTTAGAGTATTTATAAGTGTTTTCTCTTGGTCTTTTGGTCCTGAAAAAGATGTTAGGTTTTTTTTCCTTGGAAAAAATTATATTCCTAAAATTTATCTCAATAAGACACAAAAAATAATATTAAACTATGAGAACCTTCAAGTAACAAGTTAGAATCTTAAAAACAAAACCGATCACACAAAACGTAAAAACTATTGATCAGTGTTTTAATCATAACTTATAAAATGTTCACCAATTTGTCATAAAATTTTTGGAGGTTATTAATAAGTCCAAGGTATACCAATCTTACTTATAGGTTATAAATGTATTGTTTAATGGATTTCTTGGCTTACGCATAAATAATACTTTGGCAATGAATCTTGATTGGCTCCTTCTCTTCTTGGCACCTTGTCTTTCATGTTCCTTGGCTTAACACTTGGGATGTATAACACTATTGGCATGAGTGTTATTGGCATGTATAACTATAAAATATCCAATATTATAAATTAAGAGGTATGGACTTGAATTTATAGGTCTCATAACTAAATCTAACCGTAGGGAGGTTAGATTTAGAAATAACCTTCGATGAGTTAGTTTAACCTTGAGTTGAGTTAGGATAAATATAGGTTGGGTTAAATATAATCATGAGTGTCATGTGAGAGACATAGGTCAAAATGATTTTATACCAACCAATTCTTGATATTTTGAAAATGGATTGACAACTCATACATGATATTTTTAGTTGAACATATGAATTTCCTAAAAGAGTAATTCATTAATTCTCCATGATCCACTTAGACAATTGTCATGAGAATTGATGGATAAATTTAATTAATGAATTTAGAAAATATGAAATTCTAAATGCTATGGATTTTAGATATTTGTGTGATGTCATGATGATGTCTTATAGTTTGGATTTATGAATTTCAAAAAATAGAATTTCACTAATTAGACATGAAATTTTGAACTGTGTATTTAATTGGGTTTAATCAACTAAGTAGTTTTAATCAGGTTAATTAAAATTTCTAAAATTATGTAAGGTTATTCCTCACCCTTGGTAAAAAACATCAATATTCTAGGTTACAATTTGACTATGGATGAATATGTGAGAGGTTATTTTTGCATATAGGGTAATATCAAAAATATGGATACCTCAAAATGATTATACAAATTTATAAATGACACAGATTTCTATCTTTAGTGATTCCTAGGCTTAATTTTCAATGTTTGGTAAGAATTAGTCTCAAGTTTGGTTGAAGACCATTTGTGAATGGAATTAGGTGTCTATGCGTAGGACCTCAAATTTAGCATGGATGTTATAAATATTTTGGATAAAGTGCATCACATAATTATTGTTGGTTTCACATGCATGGGATAGGTCTAGAATAGAAACTTAGTCTTCTAAGAAATAGGCCTAATTGAGGCCTAATTAGGGGAAGAGAATAGTAGAATAAACACATTTCCAAATAGAAACAATCCATGAAATTTGTTATGGAGTTGTAAAGGAATAATTTATCCTCAAATATATAATCATGTTTTTATTATCATCCACATATTTTCATACATAAGGAGGTTTATAGGTTTTTAGGGTTATAAGGATTATATGCCTAATGAGAGCATAACATGCAAGATGGAGTATTGGGATTTGTTCCATCAACCAAAATGAATTAATTAAAGTCTGATAGGGTATTTAAATTCATTTCATGGAGAGATAGTGCCTTAATGAATTGAAATTCATATTTTGAGCCTTTTGGACAAGGCTAGGCATAGTAGACCAAGGAATTTCATAACACCCAAGGAGTTATGTGATGATTGCACTTAAAATATCAGAGAAAGGGAGTTTAAAAATGGATGATAAGTGTCAAAGATAAGGTTTGAATATAGTCATGGTGATCTGATGATGAAAAGGTCTATTTATCACTTCTCACATGTAAAGAAGGGTAGTTTTAAAGAGGATGACCAATGTGTCAAGAAAGTAATCAAACTCCTAGAAAAATTGGATGATGAATCACATTTATATGAGGAACAAATTTAGTTAATTACCTACTAATATTGTTCTCTAACTCACTTTTTTTTTGTAACTCATGTGTGAACTTGGCAATATCCATCATCTATTCCCCCCTCTCTCTCTTGCTCATTTCTTTATATAATCTACGTCTTTTGGTATTGTATATTATCAACATTTGGTATGGATAAGACCAAATAATTTGAATACTAATTTTTCTTATAGAATAAATATTTTAATCTAGTTTAGTTTCTCAAATTATTGTATAAATGTGTCAAATAGTCTATGGTTAAATGATAAGTGATATTTATCTTTCCTTATGTACATCTCACTCTTTCATGCTTTGTCTGACTAATATGCCTTATAATAGGTAAAATTATTTGTAGGTAATTAATTTTTTGTTTCTATAAGTGTGAATAATATTACTAGTGTCTATGATAAAATGTACTATTCATATACCCTTAGAAATACGTTGCATTCTACCTTCATATTGACATAATTTTGGTAGGAGAACCTTGGGTTTTTAGATCAGTTATGAAAGTTGCCTTCCATAGTGAGGGATAATGTAGGCTTGTGGAGTTTATCTTGGTGCATAACCTCCATTACATTAGTTTTTTTACCACATTCTATCACTTTTCATTTTAAGCAAGTAGTTTAGTTGTTATTTTTAGGTGTTGTGTCAAGGAGCTAGGCCTTTAACCTAGTGAATTACCTATAAAAATTATTACCCATTGTGTATGAGTTGTTTCATTGTTATCCCAAATTTAAGTAGGCTGGTGTAGCGATCATTATAGTGAAAATTTGGTTGATAACAAGAACCTTAACCTTCCAAAAAGACTAGTGTCTCATATATAATGCCATCACCTTGCCATATACACACCCCAAGTTGACAACTACTAAAAGTTATACTAATAATAAATTAAATTGGTGCCCCTCAAGTGACTCTAGATACTTTTTATGTAAAATTCGATTGATAGTTTGATTATGATCTTTATTTTGGTGCCATTTCTGTGTATAGGTTTAAATAATTAGTATCATAAGAATTTGACTTATATTTATTACTTTCTAGATTTATTTTCTTAATTTCATGATTAAAATTAATATTTGACAGATTAAACATATTGTTTACAAATCTAGAAATTATAAATTTGAATTTACATTCTTCATTGTAGGGAGAAACTTAATAATCTCATATCTTTGTTTTCCTCTCCATGATATAGTAATAATTATCAAAATAAAAAATAAAAAATTCCCTAAAATGACTAACCCTATATAGGTGAAAAAATGGCTAAAAGGGGAAACTTTTATGAGTTTTATTTATAAATTTCCTTAACGATAACAATAATTCAATTTTATTTATTTTGTATCAAGAGATACAATCTCTCAGAGCTAATATTAAGGAGATAGAAGAAAGAGACAAGAAGTTGAATTCTTGAACTCGATCAATAGAGCATGATTCAAGACATATTGGTAAAGATCTATGTTCACCTATTCTGACAATAATTTTTTGCGCACCTCTCCTTAGTTTTATCCACTTTTCAAAAACTAGGTCACTCTAAGTAAATATAACCATTAAATAAAGACACTCATAAGACCTAGATGTAATTAGAGAAACCCATTTTAATTGAATCTAGTGATAAGATTGAAAATCTTAGCTCACAATAGTTTGGGAATGTTGGGAGTAGATTAGAGAAAGATGTGTAGACATTTTTCAACTATGAACTTTTTCTAGTATATGCCTCTTTTCCATTTTTTCCAAAGGTTTGAGATAATATTAATGAAAAAATTAAAATTTGTAAGATTAATATAAAATCACTGGAATAAAATACATTGGTGATGATTCTTAAGGCACAAGGACTATTTTAGAACCAAAGGCTCTTTTGAAAAGAGGTAAAATAGTCATTATTTTTAAAGATAGAATCCAACCAATTTATTCCATTGTAATTTATATTGAATTTTTTATAAATTAGATGTTATAGGAGATAGGGAGTATTAGGCCATTATGTGCAAGATTAAAAAGGTCAACATAAGAACCTATCTCAAAACTAACTAACATGACTTGATGATCCCAAAAATGGGATGGGGGGAGAAAAATACTCATTTTTTGTGTTATTAATTATATGAGTAATTAATTTTGTTAGTTCCCAAATTTGAACAAATCAATTTGTGCCCTTTCCCAAGAAATGCGTATTTGAATGTCTAATTGTTATACCCTGAAGGAAATCCATAAAAATTCCCATCCAAAACAAAAACCTGCTTTTACAATCATGTTGTGTAAACCATATAAAATTTGCTTTCATCAATATTTAATGTTTCATGTTTTTAACATGATTTGATTTTAGGACCCACGGTTGAATGAAGTTATGAAGAGTAGAAATGACTAAGTATTAAAAATACAAAGTCCAAACTTCCATTTTAAAAAGAATAAGGTAGTAGGACATTTGGAGGGGATTACAATGTTTTATTGAAACTTTAACATGAAATTTACAAAGTTCACATGAGACTCTGAAACACACAACCTACCTCATACAAATTTACAAAATACAATGGAAAGTCTTATGCCAAAGACACAAGGAAGTAAAAGGAGAAGACCATGTTAATGTTTTAAAAGCCATGCCAATTTTTTTATGTCAAATAAAATGTAGAGGTCAAGGTTTAAATGTAAAAAAAAAGTTCAAAAGGTGTCGATGTGCCTATGGAAATATGCAGAAATATTCAAAGGTAATGAAACATTTAATGAGCAAGCATAGAGAAATGGTAGAGTTGTGAATTTTTTCATAAAGTTCAAATGTGTATCCCATGTCCAAATCTTTCTAGGGATAAGAAGTGAAAATTTACAACCTAGGTTTCAAATCCCACCAGGAATAAATGGTGTAAACATGCACATAAGGACCAAGATCTTATACCATGAAACAAGTGCAAATGAGGTTAAAAAACCCATAGGAAAGAAAATACACATTTTTCATCATCTAGTTTGATGGGTACGTACCTGTATGGAATCATTTAGGATGTATTATAAAGATATTAATTTAGATTCCAATATTAAATCATGTGGAAGCTTTGGGTCCTAGATAAATTCCTAATCAAGTTTGATAGTGAAAGATGTCATGTATTCTTATTCAGTGTTATGGAAAATATCTTGATACAGTAGAAGAACATCTTCAATGGTTCCATATTCAGTGTAATAAAATAGATGATTTGACTATAGTCGAGTTTAATAAGCTTGAAAGTGAATTTTTTATATTTTTGCTTAACATTTGTGCTGATGGAAGAGGTTTTAATCTCTTGTTCATAGACATAGTCATTAACTACATATGCTAACCCCAAAGATGAAGAGCAAATGGTAGCTAAAGCTTTACATATTGGTCAAAATATAAGATTTTAAGTTATATTTATGGAATATGTTATCTAGCTATCATGTGGAAGATGAATTATGAAGTGTCATGCTAATTTTTTAGGATAATCTTGATAGGTATTTTGATCAGAGGACAAATCAAGAAGAAATTGACATAATGGATGAGGAATAGGATTGCCTTGATGTTATGTCAAATCCACAAAGAATTATCTGTTCCAAATTATAATAGATATTTTAGATGGAAAAGTAATTTTGTAGATGAGGAGATGTTATGAACTTTTGGAAATGTCCAAATCTGCACCTAAGTCCCTAAATCCTACCAAGTGCAAATGTACACCTGAGTTTCACAAATCCATAAAGTTTAATTGTGCAATTAAGGTTCAAAGTATCATAGCATGTATAAATGTAGATGTGATGATATAATTACTCAAGAAGCCAAAAACAACCAAGCACATGAGGATGCATAATGTGACGAAAGAGATGAATAGAATAATAAACAATTGATCAATGAAAATGATTAAGTTATACCTACCAATGTGGAGATGTTCATCCATATTAGCATTGATACAACCAAAATGGCCAATTGAATGATTTGATCAAGGGTGGGAGGATTTACCAAGGTTACAAAGGAGAAGTTTTTGTGTCTCCATTGCTTATAAGATGTTTTAAACTAATTTTTGTTGTAGCATGTGATGGTATGTATCATAATATAAAAAACCATGATGACTTAGCTGGAATGTGCATAAGGAATGAATCTCGATAAAAAAAAGTATTAAATAATGCACCAATGATAAAAACCATGATGACAATGTTGACTTATGAATATGTATAGACTCACAATTAATATGCAAGGAATCACCCAATGAAGACATATACACTAAGTCAAAGAACAATAATGAAAGAAAATAAATAAGAAAGTAAACAAACAACAACTAAGAAAACAAACACATAGAAATCCTAAAAAATAAAAGCAATATAAAGTATCCTAATGATGCATTTCCCCAATAAGGTGGATCAAGGATGATTGCTTAGGCTTAAATAAGACACATGTTTTTAGATTTTTAAATTTTTGAATGTTTTTGGAATTTTGATCTTTCTTAATTCATTAGGGATTGACAAGATACCACTCACAAAATGGTGAGTGTGTTGGCTTAGGGTCCTCATAAAATGGCCATAGCATATGGAAAAGGGGGACTGATCTGGCCTAAATGTGAATTAAGAAAATCCTACATAATCCTAGTAGGACCTTAAGTCATAGTAGTTCTTCCCACATAAAATGAGGTGAGAACCAACTAGGTCAAATAAATATAGTAAATCAAGGAAAATGGCTAGGAAAATGAGAATAGTAATGACAAGGTAATATAACAATGAATGTTAAATGGTGTTGTTCATAATTTTCTCATAGGCAATTATTATTAGGAAATAATGAAATGGGTCTATAATACTTAGTTTCCCATAGGAGATTATAATTAGTGACACAAGGTGGAATACTAATTTTCCCAAATGAGGTTATAATTAGTGGCAATATTCAAACATAAATGAAAGATATCTTGTTAGATCCATTGTCACACTACTTTCATAGACTATCATTTAAACACAAAATTTTGAAACTCTTGAAACTAGTTTAAAATCCCCTTATACAAGGTGCAGGAAAAACAAAACGAACCAAGATTAAAATTGCCTTTGTTAGGGTAGGTCAAAAAAATCTTTGGTCTAATATGAAAATCATGGTGGGATGGCATGGTTCAAGATTGATGATGTTATGACAATTGGAAATAATGATAATAGAGTTGACCCCAAATGATTAGGCATGTTAAATTATAGTGTATGAAAAAATGATAAGAGGAATGGAAAATGGAAAATGGAAACGTAAAAATAAAATAGTAAAGGAATAGATTTTGACAAGGTAAATGTTTTTGGCTAAGTAAAGGTTTTATTATTCTTGCTAATGTGGAGATGCGTATCCTGATCAACAAATGATACAACTATAATAGTCAATCATGTAAATTGCTATCCCACACCTCTTCTAAATAACTACTCTATCAAGAACATGTTGTAGATTTGGACTCCAAAAATTTTGTTTTGATCTTCATTGGTCATTGATTCTATTTCACTCAAATGTCAAGATAAGGTATCTTTGTAGCCTCTGCAAAGGAAAGTGTGGCTAGGGATGGTAACTATGGATAAATAGTGGATGGTATGTTTTAATTTCTAATGTAAAGGTGGATAATAATGGAATGTATAATGGTTGGAAATGAAATGAAGATCAAGATTTTCAAACACACACAATGGTGTTGATTCTAGATTTAACATAAATTTGGATGTGGTAGGGCTAAATACATATGAATATGCTCTCGATAAGTCAATTAGTTTTTTTATTGTTTGCGCTTGAGATTAGATACCATATGATAATGTTATAGATTAGAAGTTATGATTTTTTTATCTTTGATAATGTCTTCATCAAGTAGTGAAGAAATCTTGTGCTCATCTATTAGAACCTCATTGAGGTTTTAACCAATTAAATTTTATTGATTATCCCTTAGTTCCTTTGAGAAGGTATCAGTAAGGAACTTTGACTTTTAACTTTTATTTTCATCTAGCAACTCAAACAAGGTTTCCCTAGAAGATGCTAAGTTTTGAATTTATTCGTCCTCTACTGCCTCTAAAAATGTTTCACTAGGAGAATGTTCTTCTTCTTCATGAATGTGGTATTTATACCCCTACTATTCTTTAGATGATATGTTGTGATGGATGTAGTTTGACAAGTTATGATTCTATGGGTCCAATCAACACTTGTGGGAGGTGGCATGTTAATATAATGGCTAGGTTGGGTGGTGGTAATGGCATATGGAATGGTAATGAAATGGGAAGAGGTGACACAATCCTCATAGAAGGTACAAGGATAAATTATGTCAAAGCTAAATTTGTCCTCCTAAAAAACATTCAAAGGATCACAAATATATTCAAGTTGATCTTCAAGGCATGCATAACTAATGTTGTAAAAATGATGAACATAATCTGATTCTAAATTTAATTCTGACTCAAAGAAATCTAAATCCATTATTAAGGTTGATGTTCATTTTACTTCTAAATCTAAATCTAATGTTAGTTCAAGAATATAACCTAATTTTAATGTTGATTTTTCATTTGGTATGGATGCTAATACAAATATGTCTTGTTGAAAGTTTGGTTTTAGGTAAGTAATAGCCTATGATAGCATAATGGGATCCATATAGACTAGTTTATCAAAGTGAGACTCCACCACAAGTGTAAAAAGGTCAAGAGACAATTCCGCAGAGACTAGTTTGTCAAAGGGAGGCTCTTATAAAATAGGACAATGATCAAGATAATGATTTTCCCAAGCATAGTTATAATCATTAAAAACTGACTCAATAAAGACTAGCTTATCAAAGTGAGACTTTTTGATAATAGGAATAGTATTAAAAGGTGATTCATCATAGGTTGACTCTTCATAAATAGATGGTTCAAGAAAAACATCATGAATTGGTTGGTTCCCTTGGCCTTGATTTATGAGTAGTTGTAAAATACTAGTTTAGAACATATTTTGGCTGTCAAATGATTGGCTCAGTTGGGGATGGATAATTGGCCTAGGTTTTCTAAAGTGGGGACTAGTTTTCGATGGATGAAAAAGGGTTGGTTGTTGGATAATTATAGGATTAACAAACATTGGTTGATAGTCTAAGATAATAATTGTGACTTATCTAATCGTAATTACATAAATTTATTTGTAGAATGAGCTAACATAGATGGAAGGGCCTAGAATGGTAATGGTAGGGTGTTGAAAATCTTGTTTTTTCACATAAGACAAAGGATTATGTCTTCTTATGGTAATCCTTGGATGTTGTGGATATTGGTGACTGACATTATCCAAAGGATGATTAATGGTAAAGGTGGGGGACTGAATGCCATGAGCAGTGAGAGGATGAAGATGGCAAGTTAACCATTCCAAAGAGGGTTTCATCACATTATCATCTTGAGGATCTTGAATTTTTTCCCCATATTTGGAATTTTAAGGAGGACAAAGATCCATCCCATAATCCACTTCTTCAATATAGGGGCCTTGAAAAATATCAATTTGTATGGCCATTTCATCATAACTTGGAGTGTACATGTTTCCATGACAAGTGTAATGTGACATATCCACATTAATGATGAAATTTTTGGAAAATTCCTAGAGTCATATAAACTCCTAAAAATAATATATAAAATAAAAAATGGTCCAAACATGATCTAACTTGGTCAAAAGAATGGAATTGTATCTTTAAAATGGTCTATGCTAAAACTTTTTATAAAACTGTCTAACACAAAATGTCTTAATCAAAATGTCAAGTGGTTGATTAAAAGATAACATGCCAAACTCTACATTTAAAGTGTTCCAAACAATTCTAATCTAAGAAAATCAAAGTTTCTAGGTCTATTGGCCAAATGCAAAAAATAATATATGGTTAAAATAGGCATTTTCTAAGTCTTTTCGCAAAACAAGGCACAAAATCTAGACTTTAAATAAAAGGTATGTCATTTTAATCTAACAAATATAAAACAAGCAGGTATAGACTAGGCATTTGGATTCAAATAAAAACTTGGTTAATTGTCATAAAGCATGAAACAAAACATATATGGATGATAGATTGTTTCTCCTAAATAAAGTCACAAACAATAGTTTTAAAATTGGGTAAAGAATTAACTTGTGTTACACAACCAAAAAGAGAAAGATCAATGCTCAGGGCAAAATTACATAAGGCATAGGTAGAAATTAAATGATATTTTAATTCTAACTTGTCAAGGTTAACTAAAAATTCAAATTAAGAAACTAGACTTCTTTGAACAAACAACAAGATGGGCAAATTTTGAACAACATAATAACACTAGGAAAAAAAGTCATTGAATTAATTTTAGTAGTGTAACAATCTTATTTAACTCTAAAGATGTAATCAATAGTTTTTTTCAGGACTCAATTGCACAAAGGTCTTAATTGATATGGGCAACATAACATTACCCTTTTCGATCAAATGACACACATAAACAAGATTTGTCAAAAGACTAAGACAAAGGCATGGTGTTAAATGGGTTGCATAATTCTTCCTCAAATAGTGGAGTGATGTATACAAAAGACTCATTTTGACATTAAATGATTAAGGAAATATATATTTTAGACCCATTACCATGCAAGAATGGATAAAATGACATAAAACAGCTAGGTATAATGTCCTATATCCTAAAACTAACAAGGTTACATGGTACTATCAAATTCCATCAATATACTTATTGATGAGAGAATTTTAAGTATTAATATAAAAGTAAAAGTGGATGAAAAATAGGGTTTTTAGGCCCATTTTCCCCCAAGCATTTTTACTACAACATGTAACTTCAGGCTACCTACCCTACATCAATAGTATTTCTATAAGAAATGGATTTGTTCTAATCCATTAATTTTTATGCATTTCTAGATGGTCCAAAGTGTGGCTAACACAGGATATGCTCATGTCATTTGGATTAACTTCAACCAATTTTTTGTGAAAATGTCTTGTCCATTTCACAACCACTACATCCATCACTTTCTTAGTGCAATGTGATGTCTGAGTTTCCCCTACGGTCTAAGGTGGAGTAAAATAGAGCTTGTTTGAATAGTTCCAAACAAGTATCCCAATAGTTCACCCTCAATTTATATACCCCACCATGGAGTGGGTTGGTATGATGTTGGGAGATGAATCTTTAGGTCAAAACACCCATAAAGAACTTATGAGGGATAAGTGATCTTCCACCTACAAGCCAAAGTGCATAGAAATAAAGACAAGTGAAAAGACATTATGGTCATTTTAGGATCACCCAAACTATACAGATTTGAGGAGTTCCTTAAGGAGTTCAATTTCATGCCTTTGGAAAAGGAAAAAAATTAGCACTTTTTCTCACCCAATTTACCTAAAGGGTATATGGGGAGAGCATACATGCAACACTCATTTTGCTAAAAAGTAAACAGTTTCAATAAATAAACATGAAAAATATAACTCTTAAGAGTGTTTAGCTAATGTGAGAGTTCTTTTTAAGGCACCAAAATTAAGTATGAAGGAAATTTCAGCCCATTTTCATTTGTTTTTCAAAACTTTAAAAAAAGACAAAAATAAATTAAGAGAAAATATTTTGAACATCAAATTTAGATCTCTATTTTGTTACTTAGAGTGTTTATAAGTGTTTTCTCTTTGCCTTTGGGTCCTGCAAAATATTTTAGGGATTTTTTCCTTGGATAAAATTATATTCCTAAATGTGAGCTCAATAAGACAAAAAAAATAATATTAAAATATGAGAAAATTCAACCAAGAAATTATAATCTTAAAAATAAAACTGAACACACAAAACATAAAAACTAGCAATCAGTGTTTTGATCATAACTTATAAAATGTGCACCAGTTTGTCACAAAATTTTTGGAGGTTATCAATAAGTCCAAGGTGTACCACTCTTCCTTGGAGATTCTAAATATATTGTTCAATGGATTTCTTTCCTTGTGCATAAAGAATATTTTGGGAATGAAGGTTGATTAGCTCCTTCTCTCCTTGGCACCTTGTCTTTCATGTTGCTTGGATTAAGACGTGTGATTTATAACACTATTGGCTTGAGGGTTATGGAATAAATCTTTCATAATAACTATAAAATATTGAATATTATAAATGAAGTGGTATGGACTTGAATTTATAGGTCTCATAACTAAATCTAACCCTACGAAGGTTAGGTTTAGAAATAACCTTCGATGAGTCAGTCTAACCCTGAGTTGAGTTAGGCTAATTATAGGTTGACTTAAAGATAATCGTGAGTGTCATGTGAGAGACATAAGTCAAAATGATTTTCTACCAACAAATTCTTGATAGTATTAAAATGGGTTGACAACTCTTGATATTTTTAGTTGAATTTATGAATTTCCTAAAATAGTAATTCATTAATTCTCCATGATCCACTTGGAAAATTATCATGATAGTTGATGGATAAATTTAATTAATGAATTTATAAAATAGGAAATTCTAAAAGCTATGGATTTTAGATGTTTGTGTCATGTCATGATGATGTCTTATAATTTGGATTTATAAATTTCAAAAAATAGAATTTCACTAATTAGACATGAAATTTTCAAATATTTATTTAATTGGGCTTAATAAATTAAGTAGGTTTAATGAGGTTAATTACATTTTCTAAAATTATGTAAGGTTATCCCTTATCCTTTGACAAAAACATTAATATTCTAGGTCACAATTTGACTATGGATGAATCTGTGAGAGGTTATTGTTGCATATAGGAAAATATAAACAATAGGGATACCTCAAAATGATTATACATATTTATAAATGATCAAAAAATTTATACATGTAGTGATTCCTAGGCTTAATTTGCAATGTTTGGTAAGAATCAGTCTCAGGTCTGGTTGGAGACCATTTGTTAATAGAATTAGGTGTCTATACTTAGGACCTAAAATATAGCATGGAGGTTGGAAATATTTTGGATAAAGTGCATCGCATAATTTTTTTTGATTCACATGTTTGGGATAGGTATGGAATATAATTTTTGTCTTCTAAGCAATAGGCCTAATTGAGTCCTAATTTGGGGAAGAGAACAATAGAATAAACAGACTTCCATATAGAATCAATCCATGAAATTTGTTATGGAGTTGTAAATACATAATTTATGATCAAATATATACTAATTATTTTATTAACATCATACACAAGGAGGCTTATAGGTTTTTATGGTTACAATGATTATATGCCTAATGAAAGCATAACATGCAAGATGGATTATTGGGATTTTTACATCAACCAAAATGAATTGATTCAAGTCTAATAGGTCATTTGAATGAATTTAACGGAGATATATTGCCTTGATGAATTTGAATGCAAATTTTGAGCCATTTGGACAAGGCTAGGCATAGTAAACCAAGGAATTTTTAACACCATAGGAATTATGTGATGATTGCACTTGTAATATCAGAGAAAAGGGAGTTTCAAAATGTATTATAAGTGTCAAAGATAAGGTTTGAATATAGTCATGGTGAGTTGATGATGAAAAGGTCTATTTATAACTTCTCACATGTAAAGAAGGGTAGTTTTAAAGAAGATGACTAGTGTGTCAAGAAAGTAATCTAACTCCTAGACCACTTGGATGATGAATCACCTTTAAATGAGGAACACATGTATTTATGGACCTAATAATACTATTCTATAACTCACTTATTTTTTGTAACTCATGTGTAAATTTGGAAATCTCCATGCTCTATGCCTCCCCTCTCTCTCTCTTGCTCATTTATCTATATAATCTACCTCTTTTGGCATTGTATATCATCCACATTGTTATGGAGAAGACCCAATAAGTTGAATACTAATTTTTCCTATAGAATAAATATTTTAGTCTAGTTTAGTTTCTCAAATTCTTGCATAGATGTGTCAAATAGTCTATGGTTGAATGACAAGTGATATTTATCTTTCCTTATGTACATCTCAATCTTTCATGTTTTCTATGATTAATATGACTTATAATAGGTAACACTATTTGTAAATAATTTTTTTTTGTGTCTGTAAGTGTGAAGAATATTACTAGTGTCTATGATCAAATGTAATATTCATATACCTTTAGAAATACATTGCATTCTACCTTCATATTGAAACACTTTTTTTAGGAGAACCTTAGGTTTTTAGATTAGTTTTTCAAGTTTCTTTCCATATTGAGGGCTAATGTAGGCTTCTAGAGTTTATCTTGGTGCATCACCTCCATTACATTAGTGTTTTATCTCAATCTATCACTTTTCCTTTTAAGCAAGTAGTTTAGTGTTTATTTGTAGGTGTTGTGTCAGGGAGCTAGGCCTTTAACCTGGAGAATTACCTCTTAAAAATTATTACCCACAAAATATGAGGTGTATCAATTTTATCACAAACTTAAGGTGGATGGTGTAGCCCTCCTTTAGGTGAAAATTTAGTTGATAACAAGAAACTTAACATTCAAAATAGATTAGTGTTTCATATACAATGCCATCACCTTGCCATATACACACCCAAGGTTGATAATTACTAAAATTTATACTAATAATAAATCAAATTGATGTCCCTCAAGTGATTCTATAATGTTATATGTGAGACTTATTGTGTCAAATTCAATTGATAGTTTGATTATGCTCTTTATTTTGGTGGCATTTCTATGTATAGGTTTAAAGAATTAGTATCATAATAAGTTGACTTATATTTATTACTTTCTAGATTTATTTTCTTACTTTCATGATTAAAATTAATATTTGATAGATTAAACTTTTTTTTTACAAAGCTATAAATTATATATTTGAATTTACATTTTTCATTGTATGGAGAAACATAAGAATATCATACCTTTGTTTTCCTCTCCATGATATAGCATTAATTATCAAAATAAAAAATAAAAAAAATAACCAAAAGGACTAGCCCTATACAGGTGAAATAATGGCTAAAATGGGAAACTTTTATGAGTTTTATTTATAAATGTCCTTAATGATAACAATAATTCAATTTTAGTTTTTTTTAATCAAGAGATACAATCTCTCAAAGCTAATATTAAGGAGAAATAAGAAAGAGACAACAAGTTGAATTCTACAACTTGATCAATAGAGCATGATTTAGGTCATATTGGTAAATAACTATGGTCACATATTCCTACAATATTTTTTTGTGCACCTCTCCTTATTTTTATCCACTTGTCAAAAACTAGATCACTCTAAGTAAATATAACCATTAAAGAAAGACACTCATAAGACCTAGAGATAATTTGAGAAACCCATTTTAATTGAATTTAGTGAAAAGAGTGAAAATATTAGCTCACAATATTTTTGGAAGTTTGGGATTAATTCAGAGAAAGATGTGTAGAAAGTTTTCAACTACAATTTTTTTCTATTCTATGCCTCTTTTCCATTTTTTTTGAAGGTTCGAGATAATATTAATGAATAAATTAAAATTAGTAAGATTAATATGAAATCACTAGAATAAAATACCTTGTTGATGATTCTTAAGGCACAAGGACTATTTCAAAACCAAAGGCTATTTTGAAAAGAGGTACAATATTCATTATTTGTAAAGATATATTCCAGCCAATTTATTCCTTTGATATTTATATTTATTATTTTATAAATCAGATGTTATAGAAGATAGGGAGTATTATACCATTGTGTGCAAGATTAAAAAGATAAACATAATAACCTATCTCATAACTAACTAACATGACTTTATGATCCCAAAAGGGGATGGGGGGAGAAAAATAATCATTTTTTGTGTTATTATTTCTATGAGGAATTCATTTTGTTAGTGCCCAAATTTGAACAAATCAAGTTGTGCCCTTTCCTAAGAAATGGGTATTTGAATGTCTAATTGTTATCCCGTGAAGGAAATCCATTAAAAATACCTATCCAAAACAAAAACCTACTTTTACAATCATGTTGTGTAAACCATATAAAATTTGGTTTCACAAATACTTAACATTTCATGTTTTTAACATGATTTGATTTTAGGACCCATGATGGAATCAAGTTATGAATAGTAGAAATGAATAGGTCATAAAAATACAAAGTCTAGACTTCGATTTTAAAAAGACTAAGGTCTTAGGACATATGGAGGGGATTAAAATGTTTTATAAATACTTTAACATGCAATTTTCAAAGTTCACATGAAACCCCAAAACACGTAGCCTACCTTATGCAAATTTACCAAATACAAAGGAAAGTCTTATGCCAAAGACATGTGGCATTAAAAGGAGAAGACCATGCTAATGTTTTAAAGGCCATTACAAATTTTTAAAGTAAAATAAAATGTAGAATTCAAGGGTCAAATTAAAAATAATATTTAAAAAGCTGTCACTGTGCATATGGAAATATGTAGAAATATTTAAAGGGAATGAAACATTTAATGAGAAAGAATAGAGAAATGGTAGAGTTGTGCACTTTTCATATAGTTCAAATGTGTATCCTAGGTCCAAATACTTCTAGGGATAATAAGTGAAAATTTACAAGCTAGGTTTCAAATTCAATCAGGAATAAATGGTGTAAACATTCACATAAGGACCAAGATCTTATACCATGCAAAAAGTGAAAATGAGGTTAAAAACCCCATAGGAAGGAAAGGACACATTTTTTATCATCCAGTTTGATGGTTATGTGCCTCTATGGAATCATGTAGGATGTATTCTAAAGACATGAAATTTGATTCCAATATTAAATCATGTGAAAAGCTTTGGGTCGTAGATAAATTCCTAATCAAGTTTCATAGTGAAAGGTATCATGTATTCTTATTCATTATTATGAAAAATATCTTGATAAAGTATAAGAACAACTTCAATGGTGTGATATTTAGTGTAATAAAATAGATGAATTGACTATAGTTGAGTTTAATAAGCTTGAAAGTGAATTATTTGTATTTCTACTTAGCATTTATGTTGATGGAAGGGGTTTGAATATCTAGTTCATAGACATAGTCATTATTTACATATGCTAACCCCAAAGATGAAGAGAAAGCTATAGAGAAATCTTTCCATATTGGTCAAAAGAGAGGAGTTTAAGCTATATTTATGGAAGATGTTATCTAGATATCACATGGAAGATGAATTATGAAGTGGTGTCATGCTAAATTTTTAGGATAATCTTGATGGGAATTTTTATCAGAAGACAAATCAAGAACAAATTGACATAATGGATGATGAATGGGATTGGCCTGATGTTATGTCAAATCTAAAAAGAATTATGTGTTCCAAAATATAACAGAGATTTTAGATGGAAATGTAATTATGGAGATGAAGAGATGTTATGAACTTTTGGAGATGTCCAAATGTGCACTTGAGTCCCTAAATCCTACCAAGTGTAAATGTTGCACTTGAGTTTCATAAATCCATAAAGTTTAATTTTTCAATCAAGGTTCAAATTATCATAGGAGGGAAAAATTGGATCACATATCTCTATGTGCCAACCCTAAAATTTAAAAATTCAATTCATCTTATGTGGGTGAATGGAATAATGAGAAGGTAATCCATTTCATGAAGATAACACTAAGATGGTTCAAGGAGTAGGGTGTGGGCTTAGTTTTTTATGACTTGATTCCCTTCATGGAGAATAAAGGTGCTTGTCAATGGATCATCTGAGCATAGGAAAGAGAAACTTTAAGATTGAAAAACATGAGCATATTATGGAATATAAGGAATCATATTGCAAGCAAGGTTCATCTTCAAATGGTTTTTGACCTTGTTGAAGGTCATTATTTTCTAGGATGGACCAAGATTTATCCTAAAAATATGTTAAAATATGTGAATATTTCTAGCATAAAAAGGGAGAAAATAAAGAGTATGAAGGAGCATTCCACTCCAATACCTCAACCATGTGAGAGAGTACCAAAGAAGAAATAAAATGACATTATTGGTTATATGCCTTGATGAGTGCTTTATAATTTTTATTCTTCCATCCATTATTTCATTATTTACTCTTTGAAGAGTAAAAAATGGTAACCAGATTATTAGATGGTAGGTCATCCTTTGTCTGAGTAAGAAAATGATTAGTTCAAAAATAGGGCAAAATGGTTTCACATAAAGACAAAATCATTTTGCACTCAGGAATATTATTATCCTCCAAACTCAAATATCATTAAGACATGGAAAATTGACTGCTAAAATGATTACCTTGTAGAGCATGAGAGTCTAAAGGCATATGTAAAGATATCTTCTAGATGGAACATCTTTCAGGAATATTCTCAGTGAGAAAATTTTGTTTAAGAGGATTTTTAATCTTTACAAGAGTTTTTTAACTTTCATAAATATCCTCTTTATAACAGCTTTTTTGATTATCAATATTTCTTGCTGTATTTTTTGTTTTGTTGCTAAGGTGATTTATATGTATAGTCATTAGGAAATTTTGATACCATTTATGTATATGTCTCTTCTTTCATAGAACAAATTCATTATAATTTTCACCATGTTATCATTATGGAAAATGATTTATATTGATTTACTTTCAAGTTAATGGAATCCATCTCTGATTTCTACACTTTCATATCAATGAAGTAGAATAACACATTCTTCATGCATTATTGATTGTGTATCTGGTTCTTTATCTCTTAATGGTAGTCATATTGGAGATGAAATTATATTGTAAAATACTTTTTGTATTATGATTTGGGAATGTTTTGTTGATAATATTTTAAGGATATCCTAGATTTATGAAGTCAAAAGGAGAAGGTGCTTGAGACTTTACTTTGTAGTAGGTGGTTTTGAGGTGTCAAGGATCATTTGAATGCTTTCATTAGAGTAGTATCAATGAATGTAAATCATTCCTGATAGTTGTATTTATCTTATTTCTCATTCCTCTATTTGATGGAATGAGTGATAGCATAGTTTTTGAAGGACTTCACAATGTTGAAATCCCCTAAAACCATTTAAAATATACCTAACACATCCCACCTATGCTAACCCTAAAATTAATGCAAGGTAATTAAAAATCTTTAGTGTTATTGGATTATAGATGCATAAGTATTGCAAATATGAGAATGTGTCTCTGGTTCATCTGTAAAGACTAGTATTATAATTTTCCATTTGGCCTATAGTTGTCAAGAGTTTATGTAGAAATGAAGATTACAGTCACATTTTATCTATCTTTAATAGCTTGTTTATTTATTTTAAAATAATTTGTTTAGTAAGCATGCCAATTCTTCCTGAGTGGGTTGTGTAATTTTGGTTATGATTTGATCAGATATTTATGTGTGCTGGTAATTCCATTCATATTGAAATATATTATCCCTCCTTATGACAAGCAAGTAGAGACAAAAGTAGCATGGAACTAACCATACCCTTTATAGTTATTTTTAAATCATTATCTATATTAAATACATCCATATGTTAAACCCCTCCTAGACTATAATAACATAATTTAGGTATATCATATTTTTTTGGCATCTTTTCAAGAATACAAGGCTAAATTTTACATGTGTACAACTAGGAACTAACACACAACTGGCGTCTTTATTGTGGAATGAAATATTTAATGAATTAATCCTTGATGAGTAGTTTTATGTAGTGTTTATTCATATTATATCATGAATTTAAAATTTGAGGTTATTTGTATGTGGTTTGTTATTCTATCCATCAACAATGTAGCTAGTATTATATTTAGGGAGTGAAAGACTTGATTAATTGACCTCTAATGAGTAGTTTCATGTAGTGTTTACTCATATTATCTCAAGCATTTAAAAATTGAGGTTATTTGATTGTGATTTACTATTCTATCTATCAATTGTGCAGATGGTGCCATTGTCAGAGACTCTTATAGAGAACTATTATTCGTTCATGTTTTAAAATGACTTGATCTTTTGAATATAAATCTAAATTTTTTAGTGTCTTTATTTTTATATCTCATCACTAATTACAATAAAGTGTAATTTAAAAATGTATCACTATATGTTTGTGATCTTTTATATCCTAGAAGATTCTTTAAGCTGTGACTCCAACATTTTATCTAGTTTTGAAAGATCAGTACACACTTCAATTTATTGAGTTTTGAGTGCTCTCTTTTTTACAAAACTAGAATGACTAAGATCCTCCATTAAAGGTAATTAATCAAAGAATCTTGTCTTTGAGTTAAGTGCTTTCATAAAAGGATACAAGTTTGGAGGCAAATTTAAGAAGAAAGTTATGTAGGAAAGAGTGTTTGGATCACCATAATGTTGTTACACATGAAGTTGTTTTTGTTGAAATTAATTTGGTTGAAGAATATAAGAGTTATCCCAATAACCAAGAGTCTCATAGTCTTTTTTATTAACTAGCACCTTCTCAACAAGTTGAATCTCATCCTAAGATTGATCCCCCAAGTCCACCTCACTCACCCCTTCACAACAATTTATCATTTGATCTTGAGCCCACCATAGAAATAACCATGAGGCATAGAGATTAGGATGAAAATGAGCATCTTACATTTAGGATTCCCAGATTCAAACCAATTAACTTTGATGAAATGAGTGGTTACCCCAATAAAGTTCCAAAGGATGTATGGAATAAACTCCTGAAGTTTCATGGGAATAATGAAATGAGTGGAGAGAAACATTTGAGGGATTTGTTGGCATAGTGTTTTCATTTATGTCAATCTGATGTTATTAATGTCAAAGTGTGTTTTCATTGATGTCTAGATGAACATGGTGTCTAGATGAGCAAGTCTAATTGCCAATCTATGTTTTGACAAGCATATGAACATTAAAGGTACATAATGATTTCCATAAGAGAGAAAGGTATAGGTCCAAGTGTCTTATATCTAACTAGTTTATTTTCTATTAAGGTCACGAGGTAGAAGTAATAGGTCAAGGCATCAAGGTATCTTGACAAACCTTATATATACCTTGTTATAAGGTATGTGGAAGTAACATGGTGAAGAAAGTGTGGTTAGGTATATGTGAAGTTATTTGGCATTGTATGGGATTCATATTTAGGTTTAGAAGAATTTATAAGTGTTGAGAGGTAGGTATTTGAGGACAAGTGCTTAATAATTCTTGTCACGGCCTAGTCATGGCATGAAGAGACTTTGTGTGAAGGCATGGGCTTGGTTGCTTAGTCAGATGAGTGGTCTCAGGCATGTGATTAATATGTATGGTAGTGGTTGAGCATCATAAGATTTTATATGCCCTTAAAGTGAGATTTTGATCATGACAATGAGGTGTTGAGAGCATGAAAAGAGGCATAAAGATTAAGTATTTGAGTAACCTAACACTAGTCATGGAATGTAATGTCTTCGTGAAGAGGTTTGAGCATAGTGGTTTGGTGAAATAGATGAAAAGAGGCATATTAGGCTCTATGAGGTTACTTGAGTAGGTATATAATGTGTTAAACAACTCATGACTATCTCCAGGTGAGACTATAGAGGTAGGACCTATGGATATAGTCTACAAGAAGATCATTTCTAGACTCTCCCTAGTCTAATATTGCATCATGAGCTATTGTCATGACATATGAAGTATTATTGACATTGTTTGAGAATGTGATATGTTATGTTCTCATGTGAATGATGTATTTATAACTTGAATATAGGTTTTAAGATCAGTTCAAGAATTAATAAGGTGTGAACACTTAGGTGTAAAAACCAAGATGGTGAGAACATGGCCAAATGGGGTATGAGTTTTAGATTCCAAGTCATGAGTGAGAATGTGAGCATTTTCAGTGGTGTGATAGATTGTCCCAAATTTTTTGACCAAGTTTGAGGTCAAAATTTGAAGGTTTAGGCTTGAAAATGTTTTCGAAGGCCTCTCAAGTGCACAGAATGAAGACTTGTCTACCTGAGAAGGTTGTTCAAGTGTTCATTGGCATGTGTAGTATATGCACAAGGACCTAAGATATTCATGTTATATAAGGGAAGGATCCTAGCTCAAATTTTAAATATTTTTTTTATAGAATGAGGGGCTAAGATTTATGAATTTTGTTAAACTAGAAGATGGTTTAAACCCTCAAAGAACCCCAACAATTACCTGATGTGAAATATGCTAATCAAAACTACTCATAATGACTTTTTATGGATATTAAATTAATTTTAGGTTATATTCCACTCTCTAAATCACCTCTAGGTGTGATTCATTTATCAGTTGTGTGAGTATACCCTATAGGAAAGTGCTAGTTTATTAAAAAAAATTGTAGTAGTTAGAGTTGAAAGATTTAAAGTGTGAAAATCATTTGTTAAAGGAGGTTCTTACTTGTATTTTTATTTATGCATTTTTATATATAGATTTTATTCCTTGGTAGGGATAAATCAGCCATAAAAATTGACTAGTTACTAACAAGCTTAATGGTACAATATGTGAGAAAACTAGGCAGAAGGGAGAAAGTGATTAGGGATATGACATCATAGATTAGGGATAAATCCATGTGCATGGATAAATTTAAAATAAATTTAATACATGTTCATGATGAATATAATTTTTGGAGGTCAGTGAATATGATTGAAAATTTGTTCACAAGTTGACTTGTCCAACTCAGTGATATTTGTACACATTGAGGTTATGAGGTTGGTTTGCAAGACCAACATTGTCATTTGACCATGGTATCCTTATATTTAATATTGGTATAATTATATAATAAGATAATAAACATTAATCATAAGTATCTGTAAGTTTCTACATAGGTGTTGAAGATCATTATCACCATGACTATGTTTGAAGGTAAACTGGTAGATCTAGGTAAGCAAGTTATGGTGATGAGTTACATGATTTTTATCCTAGGATTAAGTATGTAGTACACATGGTTTATATTTATGTTAATTTAGTTATGTATATGTTATTTTTAGAGTCTTATAAGTAATTTTAAAATGTTAGAACATTGAAGCCAAAAGGGCTTGTCTAGTTGAGTAAGGATTGTGATAGATAAGGTAAAAAATTGATTTGAAAGAACAATAGTTTCCATTATATCTTATGATATTTTTTCTTGATATTGTTCTAAAGATGTTTTAATATCATATTAATAAAATTTAACACCTTGATTTTGTTATTTCATATGACTGATGTTCATGTTTTCATGACTATGTTTTGCGGCTAGTTGGTAGTTCAGAGTAAGCATCTTCCAGAGAAGATTTTAAGGACGTATACCCTAAGTTGAAGCATATAATGAGTTTTATGATGACAATAAGTTAATATTTTTTTTTAATGTGTAATTTTTTCCATGTTTTTTCTTAAAAATATTTTTTATGCTTCATTTATTCAACACAATATTTTGTGTATGCACAAGCCTATTGTCAACATTGTTTTGAAAAGGTGTTCAAGTGGTGGTTAGACCTAAAAGGTGTTTTGGACCTGAAGTGAAGTTGGATAGTGTCTATTTAAGGAATATATGAAATTATAATATTGTTTTTGGTGTTTTTAAGCATTTAAAGAAATAAAATGTGTAACATTTTGTAATGAAGGCCTAACTTAATTAAGTCTCCTTAAGGCCTAAAAGAGGTTTTGGTCCTAGACGCCATGACCAACCTAATGCATTTTTATATTATTATTTTACACGTGATATAATACATATTTTAATGATAATACAAGTGTGCAAGTGTGAATGGATGACCAAGGTGTATGAGATCAAGTGACTTGTATAACTACAAGATTAATTAATCCTATTTATGTTAATTAAGGGAGAAGTGTGCATGTGAATGAAAGATCACATAGAGGAGTAGAAGGAGTTAATGTATACCATGAAATGGGTGTATATATATAGTAATTAATATATAAAATATGTTTTGAGTATGAATATGAAGTTTATATGACCTAATCAAATCAACAAGAGGACTAGTTCAACAAAGAAGACTAAAAGGCAGTTTGAGAGGAATAGAGAGAGATAAGAGTTCAAGAAGGAGATCATAATATATTGTATGAGAAAAAATATTTTATGAATGTGATAAGATATTTTAGGTGGAATATTTGGTATTTATATACTAATGGATTTGGTACTTCCTTGAAAGTGGGTTCTTGTTAAATACTTTGTCAAGTTGGTGCTTGATAGACTAGGCTTGGTGCTCCACATCTTGTAGGTGCTCAACTAAATTTTATTCATTGTTTTATAGGACTATTTTTACAAGATATGGTCAATGGGTTTTATTTACCATGAGGGTTTCCCACTTATATGATGTGTTTATACTTTTTATGTGTATATTCTGATTATTATGTAGCTAGACTAGTTGATATTACTAATATGATGATGTTTCTTGATGACTGATAATAAGATATTTTGAAGTGAAAGTAAAAGTTTATAAAGAAAATGGTCCCTCCCCTCTCAATCATTTTGTTTCAAATAATTGGTATCAGAGCATGGTCCTTTGAGATAGGTTTAATAGCCTAAAGGTGATCCTAAGAACACAAACATAGATTGTGATGATCATAATGTTTATCATGATAGTAATGATGGTCTACCAAAGAATTATGGTAATGGTAGAGTGAAGACTAAATAATAAGGTTTTATGAAATTTCAAAGTATAAATAATGGTTTTTCAAGCCACATTTTAGGAAATAAGAGAGGTCTTGTTTTTCATGTGGTTGATCAAAGCAGTAAGAATGAGTTGACTGAGAAGGAAAAAGATGACAAGGTGCATCATGATCAACTCAAAAAATAAGGTGGGGTATTTTATAATATAGATCATAATTGAAATTTCAAATAATTTCAAGAGTATTATTTTCTAGCTTAGAAGGATGATGAAGAAGCCAAGTGAAAGGTCAAGCCTATATTGACAGTCAAGCCTAGAAGGATGCTAAAGAATATAGTCTTGTGAGATTATGGATATCTTGGAATCTCATGAATTTGTATTTTTATAGTGCCATATGGAAGAAGTTACTACATTAATCTTCATGGAGATACTCATTAGTAAGTGGAAGCATGGTGGATGCTTGTTAAGATTAAACATATGTTGTATGTGAAGAAGGTATGAAGACATGTTGAGAGGTATGTTTTTGGTATTTGGTTATAGTTATGGTTGATCTATGTTGGAAACGATCTCTTTGTAATATTATTTCATAAAGTGATCAAGTTGTGAAGACAAAGGGGCAGAATGATTTATGAGATGTTTCATGATTATATTTGTTGAGCTAGAGAGTGTAATCATGGTGAATTAAATTGATGTCAAGTAGTTGTTTGGACATTGGTGTCTTGGTGAAGAGTAAGGTTAGTTTATTTGGTAGTAATTTATGTACATGCACATAAAATTATTGCATTTATATTAATTTTTATAAGTTGTGTGAGCATGGAAGCCGCAAATCAAGGTGTTAAAGGTGTTTAGGTGCATTTTAGGCTTTACTATTATAATGGTATAAGTATAAGAGTAGTAATATGAGTGATATATTGAAAGTAATATTATTGAGGATTTTCTTCTTTATGTATACATCCAATTACTAACACCAATTGTGTTTAAATTGTCAATCTTACTTGAATTGCACTCAAATACATAATTCATGCCAAAATCACTTAAATACGCTAAATGGTTTGTTATTATCATATATAAGTGTCAATTTAGGCTAATATAACCCTAAATAGGGAAATGCATTTTATGTGATTCCTAAATTTTCTCAAATTATTTTGAATCAAAATGATGAAAATTCATTTTGGTTCTCTAGATCACTCTTTTCTTCTAATTTAGAATCACACATCATGTGCTTGTGTTATTCTATGTTGACAAATGTCCTAAATGGGATAACAGTCTATATATAACTAACATCACCTTATAATTCCTTTTGAGTCAAATTATGACCCATTAATATGATATTCTAATTAGTTTAATTAATTATGCACCAATTTCCAAATAATTTTACTAAAATTGATTAAAATTACTTAGGAAAATTAAACCAAATTATGAGCTTAAGTAAGAATTACATGGAAGTTATTCAATATTTATTTATTGGAAACTGATTCCTATTATCTGCATCATCAAATGAAATCATTTATATGGTGGGATCCTTAAGACATAAATGGAAAAAAATATTAGGATTATAGCTTCCTATTCCTCTTTAATGATCTTTTCCTCCCAAATATTTATGAGGATATTTATGGATTTTTATTACATAATTAAATTAATTCATGGCCACACATCTTCATCTTGAGAAGGATGGTCATGGTTGATCCTAATCAAATCATAAATTTTATAAATAGCAAGGCCAATAACACTTTGATTAAGCTTCATTTGTGTAAACTTATAATGTAGGATTGTCTCCACAACCTTTCTTTGTGTTTATTATTATTATTTATTTATAATAGGATAGCTTATTTGATAGGCATAACATTTATATTCATATCGTGATCCTAGATTATGTTTGGTGTTCTTGAAATGGTGGAGGAGAAAATAATTCACCATTAATGAATATAAGAACTCCAAATCAAGGGGGAAAACAAATTTTGAGTTGATTATGGATGATTGGAACCTATTAGGAAGGTAATGCATGTTTTATTTCTTTCATTGAGTTCATAATTATCATTTGCACACCCCATTGAATAACATGGCCGAGATTGTTATGTTCTTATGCATTTCTTGTGTTTTTAATGACTAATGCTAGATCTAACCATCTATATAATAAATCTCTATAATATATTTATTTCTAATCAATAATTGATATCAAGGATAATATTTTAAAGATGCATCTTACATAGGGTGGATATAAAATGTGGATCTTAACAATTGGTAGAGTACAATTGGTAATGATCAGGGGCATGAAAGAGTTGTCATGATGAGTTCCATGCAATGGTGGCTTGAGTGACATGAAGGAGAAAGATTGATGCAAGAATAAAATATGAGATACCATATGGAAATGGCATGAGTGATCTTTGATCTATCACAGAGGACTATATTATTACCTTGGATCAATATCATTGATTGCAGACTGACCTAATAGACATGGTAGATAAGCATTGATTTTAGATATGTTTTATGCTCATAGGAATTGAATGTAATTTATCTAAGTTTGTTTAGATGACCTTTAGGTCATTTATAAAAGGTCTATATGCTTGGTATTCCTTGGTTGTATGAGGTGAAGGTGATCAAGCTAGATAAAAGTTTGAAAGATAGTGAAATATGTTTTTTTATAGACCTGATACACGAAGGGTTGTGATGATCTAGATGGATCAAATATGGCTTATGAAACTAAGAGGATGATAGTAGGATTATTTGTGGTGTAAACAAAGGTTGAAGGTCTAATCAAACATGAAGGAGGTTATAAGAGATTGTTATTCATTATGTGATTCAGAAACTATAAGGATAAAGGATAAGTTAATCAAACATTTAATGAGATTCAATATTAGGTGTATAATATAGAGAACATATGCATAATAATGAAGATAAATTGGATGTTTATTAATCTTTAATAGAAAAATGAAGTTGGATATCATTCATCTCTATAAAATCATTGTGCAATAAGGGAAGTTAATTAGTCTTGTATACTCAAGTCAATTTGAAGAAGATCTTTGTCAAATAAGAAAAAATGGGATAGCCTAGTGAGTTTGAGCCATAAAAGTCATGTAAAAGACAAGATGTATGGTCTCGTGATCAGAGTTCATTTAGATACTATGCTTGATATAAGGGGGAGCTTGGTATCTCTAAGTTATTTTAAATTTTTTTAAGAATAGTTTTCAAATAAGGATAATAAATGGTTCCAGTAATTATAGTGTGTATGATCCTTTATCGTTAATGTCAAACGGGGATAAAAGTTCATGGAGAAAGACTAGTTTGGTGGAGAAGAGATTGATAAGACTATAGTGTGTTTTACTACAAATGACAAAGTCAGGTTTCTTTGGCATAGTGTTGTCATTTATGTCAATCTAATGTAATTAATGTCAAAGTGTGTTGTCATTGATATCGAGATGAACATGGTGTCTATATGAGCAAGGCTAGTTGGCAATGTATGTTGTGACAATATTATGGGCATTGAATGTATGTAGTGATTTACATAAGAGAGAAAGGCACAGGTCTAAGTATCTCATATTATCTTAGTTGATTTTGTATTGAGGACATGACATGGATGGAATAGGTCAAGTAATTAATGTATCTCATAAAGCCTTGTCTAGACCTTGTGAGAAGGTATGCGTAGGTAGCATGGTAAAGTGAGTGAGCATACATATATGTGATGTTATTTAGCATTGTATGGGCTTGAGATTTAGATTTTGAAGCCTTTAGATGTGTTGAAAGTTTTGTATTTGAGGACAAGTTATTAATAATAAGATCTATATGTCAAGTATCAAGTGATCAAGGAGTCTTGTCATGTCCTAGTCATGACATGAAGAAATTATGTGTGAAGGCATGGGCTTAGTTGCTTGGTGAGATGAGTGCTATCAAGCATGTGATAATATGTATGAAATTGGTTGATCATGGTAATATATTACATTGTATGAAACTTAGATGTTACATTGTATGAAACTTAGATGTTAAGCATGACTGTGAGTTGTTGACATCATAGAAAGAGGCATGAAGGTCAAGTACTTGAGTAAGATAATAGTATTCATGGCATGTAAATTCCTAGTGAGGAGATTTTAACATAGTGGATTAGTGGAATGGATGCACAGAGGCATAAGATGTTGTATGAGGTTACTTTATTAGGTATATGAAGTGGTGGGTCACTAATGAGAATATCAAGGTTAGCCTCCATAGGTAGGACCTATACATCTAGTCTGTAATTAGATCATTTCTAGACTCTACCTAGTCTAATAAGACACCATGATATATTGTTAAGACATATGAAGAATAATTGACATTATTTGAGCATGTGATATGTTTTGTGAGCATGCGAGTGAAGTATTGATAGCTTGAAAAGTGGTTTAAAGGTTATTTGAATACCTAATAAGGTGTAAAGACTTAGGTGTAGAAAGTAATATGGTGAGAGGATGGCCAAATGAGTTATGATATTTAAATTGAAAGGCATGTGTGAGAATGTGATAATTTTTAGTGGTGTGATATATTTTCCCATATGTTTTGACCTAGTTTGAGGTCAAAATTTAAAGTTTTAGGCTTGAAAAATGTTCTAAGGTCTCTCGAGTGCACAAAATGAAGAGTTCTCTAACCAAGATGTTTTTTCAAATGTTTGTTGGTACATTAATCATCTGTGTGAGAAGATATAATATTAATGGTAGATGGGTAATGGTCTTATATCAAAGCTATAAGCATTATTTTCTAGAATAAGGGGATAATCTTTACGAATGATCGTTAAGACTTGAAGATGGTTTCAACCCTCAAAGAACCCTAACAATGACCCAATGTGAAAAGTGATGATCAAAACTACTTATAATTAATTGGTATGGATAGTAATGTGATCAATTTTTTTTAAAATCTCATAGGAACCTCCAAGTGTGATTATTTTGTCAAGTGTGTGATCAGACCCTACAGGAAAGTGCTAGTTTCTTAGAAAATTATTGTAGCAATCAAACTTGACCAAGTCAAAGTATGAAATCATTAGATGAAGTATGTTTATATTTTCATTTTTTATCCATGGTGTTTTATAGATATGGTCTATCCCTCAAGGTTCCAAACCAGTGATACACAATCAATAACAAGCCTAATGGTACAAATAGTGAGAAAATTAGGCATAAGTGAGAAAGTGATTACGGATGTGATATCATGGGTTAGGTATGAATCCAAGAAAATGGAGACATTGTTAAATAAATATAATAAATTTTCGTGACTAATATAAGTTTTTGATATTATTTAATATGATTTATAAGTTTCTCACAAGTTGACATGTTGAGCTTAATGAGGGTTATACACAATGATGTTATGAGATTGGTATACAAGACCAATATTTTAATTTGACCATGGTATCCTTATATTTAAGATTTTTTTTTAATTATCTCATAAGATAATAAAAATTAATCAAAATTATCTATAATTTTCTACACTAGTGTTGGAGGTCATTATCAGCATGACTGTGTTGGAAGGTAAACTGGTAGATCTAGTTAAGTAAGTTGCAGTGATGAGTTAGAGGCTCTTTGCCCTAAGATGAAGTATGTAATAAACATGGTGTAGTTTTTTGTGACTTTAATGAACTATATGTTATTTTTATATTTTTGTAATTTAGTGTGATAGCTTGGAACATTTAATGCAAAATGGCTTATCTGGCTAAGGACTATGAGAGAGAAGGTCAACAAATTGGTCTACAAGACCAATAGTTGCCATTAGATATTGTGATATTTTTGTTAAATATCATTATAATTATGTTTTATTATCATATTAATGTATTATAATAAATTTATTATGTTCTTTTGGATGGCATAAGTTCAAGTTTCCATGACTTTATTTTGAGGGTAGTTGGAAATTCAATGTAATCATCTTGTAGAGAAGAGTTTTAGCTTATATACCCTAAGTTGTAGAATATAATTATGTTTTTGATGACCCTTAGGTCATGAGGATTCTTAATATGTGATTTTTTTCCATGGTTTTTCATCAAAATAGTGTTTGTGCTTTAATTGTTAAAGATAATGTTTTTGTGTATGCACATGCTTATTATGAACAATTTTTTGAGAAAGGGTCCAAGTCGTGGTTGGACCTAAAAGGTGTTGTGGACCTAAAGCGAAGTTAGATAAGGTATTTTTGAGAAACATATTAAATTATACTAATGTGTACGTATTTTTAAGCATTTGAAGAAAGACAAAGTGTAACATGCTCTAATGAAGGCCTCATTGAATTAGGTCTCCTTGATGCCTAAAAGAGGTTTTAGTCCTATATGCTATGATTGAATTAATGTATTGGTTTATTATTATTTTAAATGTGGTATAATACATAATTTAATTATAATAAAAATTTTAAAGTGTGAATCGTTGACCAAGGTGTGTGAGAGCAACTAACTTGTATAAGAACAAGGCTAATTAGGCCTATTTGTGTGAGTTGAGGAAGAAGTCTACAAGAAAATGAAATAGAACATTTAGTAGAAGGAGGTAATTTTTCCCATAATATGGGTGTATAGAGATATTCATGAATGTCTAAAATAATTTTTGAGTATGAACACAAGGTAATATGACCTCATCAAGTCAAGAAAAGGACTAGTTGAGCAAAGAATCCTAGAAGGTAGTTTTAGAGAGAGAGAGAGAGAGAGAGAGAGAGAGAGAGAGAGAGAGAGAGAGAGAGAGAGAGAGAGAGAGAGAGAGAGAGAGAGAGAGATCATCATTTTTTATATGAGAAAAAATATGTTATAAATGTGATCAAGTATTTCATGTGGTTGATTTGGTGTTGATTCACTAATGGAGTTGGTGATTCTTTGTAAGTGGGTGCTTGCTAACGACTCTGTCAAATTGGATGTTGACAAACTAGGGTTGGTGGTCTATGTTGAGAAGGTGCTCAACTAAAATTTATTCATTGATTTATAGGATTGGATGTAAAATCTATGGTCAATGGATTTTACTCCCTTTGATTAGTTTATACTTATATGATGTGTTCATACTTGTTATGTGTGTATTCTCATTACTATGCTACTAAACTAGTTTATATTGTTCATATGATGATGTTTCTTTATGAATGATTAGAATATATTTCTAAATCAAAGTAAAAGTTTATAAGGATACTAATTCATCACCCCCTCTCAGGCATTATGTTTCAAACAAGATTTTCACATTATAATTGAAGACTATGATGTTGAGGTTGAGGATTTCTATATTCAAATTTTTTTGCACAAACTAGAAAAAGATGCACGTGAATCATTTAATTCTCTTCCCCATGGATGTATAGATTTAGGGGAAAAAATGTATAATGTTTTCAAAATATAGTATGAGGATAGGATTGATCCTCATTTTATTCTTTTAGAAATTGAAAACATAAAGAAGAACCCAAATGAATATGTGAAGGATTTCAATACAACATTTAATAAGACTATGATGAGGTTCCCTGATAATATCAAGCCAAGTGATACTTCTTATTTGATCAAATAGTATGATGCATTTGATAAGAAGGCAACATATTACTTGAGAGATAAGGCTCCCACAAATCTGATTTTGGCATTAAACATGACCATCAAAATTCAAAATAACATAAAGGCTATGGGAAAGACTTTGAACAAAAGCGCTGATGTAGAGCTGACCAATCTTGAGAAGTCTCAGTCTAATAGGACTAAAAACCTTGATTAAACTATGAAAGCCTTAGGCTTTGATATCAAGGAGATGTAATACATATTTACCAAAGATGAGAAGGGGATTACTCATGGATATTATAGTTAGGAGAAAGATTAAAATTAGAATCAATAACGAGGGAAGAGACCTATTTGAGATGAATGAAATTATGGAAATTATAATAGAGGAGATGGGAAGGATGTTCCTTATCCATCAAACACCAAGGTTAATGTTCTAAACTATGATTTTGATATTGATTGGTGTGATAAATTATTCATCCCCTATCCTCCTTATAATTCTACTAAAAAATTTATGAATATATACAAGAACCCATTTCTACATCCAAAAGTGATGAGATTATGATTTTTGACTACCAAATATTTCAAATTAAAATATATGTGTCCACAAAATTTCTAAGTGCTACTACCATTAATGAATTTTTGAGTGTAGTGAAAGAGGTATGTTTCTTAACTCTCAAATTTGTTTATGATATAAAGATCACACAATCATATGTGTTTCAAATTTGTGATTTTGAATTTTTGAGATCTATGATGATTGATAAATATGATTGGGTAACTATATTAGATGAGGACAAACAATTATTAATTAATGTTATAGTTTCCCAAGATAAAGAATACAATCTATGAAGCAAGCAACAAGGTAATTCTCAAAAAGAGATTACCCCTATAGATATAAGGAAAGGGGAAAAAAATAATTATGTTAAGAAAAATAAAAAGGTCCCTATTTATTCAAAACTATCACCTACTTTCAAAAATGTCAAATGAAAAGGTGCTCTAGCCAAAAATAGAGAACCTTTGTTATCTAGTATTCCTAAGGGTATGAATGACTCATGTAAGAAGAAACCCACCCTTGAAAAATGTTGTTATAAATGGTAGTTCATACCATCATATTCCCCCTCTAACTTTAAATGAATGTATTCCTACTAAAAGTGTTGTTACCCTTATTCCAAATACTCCACTTCTTCAACACAATATCTATGATATGGACAAAGTATTGAGTCTATAAAAAATAATTGTCCCACTTGGTGATATTCTAAGAATAACAAAACATAGAAGGAGGTAATTTGAATATTTTGTCTATTAAAAATCATTGTCCACTTGGTGATCTTCTAAGAATATCAAAACACAGAAAGAGGGAATTTGAATATTTGGAGTTTAATGAGAGGATAACCATTAATGTGATTACTTCACCCCCAAACACTCCTGAATGACAATGACGAGTCACATGCTTTATTGAACCACCTTAAGATGTTTCTTGGGGAATTGTATTGATTAAAAGTCAACTATATGTTGACCATTTCTATACTACCCTATTGATTAATGGTTTAATTATTCACAGCTGTATGTTTGACTCAGGACTCTCTTACAATGTGACGCACCTAGTTGTCCTTACTGATCTTGGATATTAATAATAAAATTTGTTTTTGTAAAGTGATATGCCATGGAATCAAGAGAGGTATTAGTAATTAGACTATTCAAAGGATTGGTAGTGAAACTAGTGGTTCATCTAGGTAAGTTTTTGAACATGGATGTGGTAGTTGTGGATTGTCCTCCCAAATGGGGGATTCCATTGTCAAGAATATCAGCTTTTCTCATTTGTGGTAGTGTTAAGATGGACCTTTGTTATGCCACAATTCCTTTGGAGGGTAATATGGTGAAATTTGATAGATATCCTATAATATTATATGTGATTGCAGATATAGGACGTGCCCTAAATGAGGTTCTTTACACTGACGTAGACATGGGTAATTTTGTTGGGAACATAGATTGTGTTGAACAGTGTATTTTTATTGATGTTAGATATGATAAATTAAGTGATGATGCTTGAAGAATGAGTTTTGATGGGGATTTATCTAATCTTTAAAATGGAGATGTTGTCTTTTATTCCCCCAATAATAATTCTTTTGAGTTTTATTTCAAGCTATCATTTGAGTGCACTAACAAAATTTTAGAGTATGAGAAATGTTTTATTAGTTTGAGAATTACCCAAGAACATTGAAATACAAGTCTGATTGTAAAGGGTGATTCAAAGTTAATGGTTAAGTAGGTCTAAAATGCATATGCCACTATAAATAAAAGGTTAAAACAATATGTAAATGTTGTATTAGATTTGTTAATAATTTTTGATGATTTTAATATTTGTGATCATGATAGAAGTTTCAATAAAGAAGATTATAGACTTGCAGTGTTGGGTGATCAATTTGGAAGTGAGAATATGAACCCTCACTTTTAGTATCAAGAGGAAGTACCTGCAAGATCCTTAATCCCAAATAACATTCATCATTAGAAAGTCTTTAATGATGATGATTAGATGAAAAGGTTTGTCAATTTTGAAGTGCCATTTCAAGGTCAGATCATAGATTCAGAATCCATGGTCCAAACTTGTGATGGGAAAGAAACCTTGTTTGGGAAGGATACCATTTAGTATAAAATGACACCCTCCCAAAAGGATTGGTATGTTTAAAAGCATATTTTGATGGAGTAGACATAATTAAAACTAGAGATCTCTTTATCTCAAAATATGTGATTGAATGCAATTTGGGCCCTGAATAAAACATAAAAAAGTTTGGCTTAGTACTCACTTAAGTGTATAAGAGAAGAAGGACTACATGCAATTGTTGAAGAATTCTAAGGATTACATGGCTTGGTATTATTCTAAACTGAAATCATATGGAGAGGATATGTTTAAACATGTCATCTGATTATAGCTTGGAATTTTTTTTAAGGAGAAAGCAAAATTATTAACCCCAACTTGGCCATTAAGATGTAGTAAGAGTTAAAGAAGTTAAGGGACGATTGGATTATTTAACACATTAGGTACTCATCGTGGGTGGCAAACTTAATCCTTATGATAAATAAGAATGGTGACATCTTATTGTGTGTGGATTTATAAAAATTTGAATAAAGATTTATCTAAGGATAATTATGCCTAACTTAATATGGATAATGTGTTGCATAGTGTGACAAGATCAGAGATGTTGTCTACATTAGATGGTTTCTCAAGGTATAACCAAGTTGTGTTAAAAGAATCCAAGACTAAAGACTATGTTTACAATACCTTGGGGAACATATGTCTACAGGAGGATGCCTTTGGGTTAATGAATATTGGTGCAATGTTTTATAACTCTATGGATGTTGATTTTGCAAGGTTATTATTATATATCAGGATGACATTACCATGTATTCCAAAAATAGAAAAGAGCATTTAGAACATATTGAAAAAGTGTTCCTTAGATGTAAAGAATTTTGTATTTCCATTAATCCAAACAAATCTCACATCTAAGTACTATAGGCCAAGTTTTAAGGACACATAGTGTTTAAAGATAGTGTCATGATTGATCTAGAGGGAGTGGAAGCCATTGACAAAGTGCTTAACCAACAATATAAGAATGGAATTCAATCCTTGTTTGGAGAAATCAAGTTTATAATAATGTTTGTTTCTAAAATTGTAGAAATCACTCTGCCTATTACTTTCATGATAAAAAGGGACCAAACCATCAAGCAGGAAGAGAAGGCCATACAAGATTTCAAGGACATACAGGGATTCTTGAATTTTTCCCCTATCTTAGCTAGTCCTAATTACACTAGGGAATTTCAAATATTCTCTTTTGCATCATAGAATATTTTAGTTATTATTCTATTGCAAAAGAATGATGATGGTCATGAATATCTCATAGCTTTCTTTAGTAAAGCTATGTAGGGATCTGAACTAAACTATAATATCATGGAAAAGAAAGCCTTCACCCTCTTGAAATATTTTGAAATGTTCAAACCTTATATTATGAGTTCAAACATTATTGCATATGTCCCACATACAATGGTCAAGGACATCTTGACTTAGATTGAAGTATCAAACAAGAGGTGTAGGTGGATAACAAGTTGCAAGAGTATGAAATGGATATTCAAACCACCAAGTTAGTGAGAGGGATGGGTTTAGACAAGATCATGGTTGAGACTAATTTCCAAGCTATGAAGGTGAATATTGTTGTTTTTAATATTGATGATTCTTTGAGTCAAGTTAGCATGTCTTTTTGGTATAGGGACATTGTTTATTACTTGAAATGTTTGAGTTATCCCCCTAAATTTTATAAGAATAAAAGGATAACTCTTAATATTCAATCCAAAAGGTATCTCTTGACTAAAAATGTAATGGCATTGAAGAATCTAGATGTGGTTTTCTAAATGTACTTGGTAGAAGAATAAATTATTGGTTTAATTAAAGAATTTCATAGTGGATTATGTGGTGGTCACTTTGCACCTAAAGTCATAACTCATAGGATTATAAGAGATGGATTTTTTGGCCATCACTAGTCAAGGATTTTAAACAAAAAGTAATAAAATGTGAGAAATGTCAGAACTTTCCTAAAAGGTTGAAATGTTCTTGCTCTCTCCCCTTGTAACATGTATATATTGAAGGCCTATTTACACAATGGGGAATGTATTTTTTTGGGGAGATCACAAATGCATCAAATAATATACATAGCTAGATATTGGTTTCAACTGACACTTCAAAAAATGATTTGAGGTAGTCCCTATAAAGAAGGCCAAACATCATGTGATCATGTAATTTATATTGAATCACATTATTTTTATATTTGGTGTGTATGTGAAGTTAATCTCTAACAATGACATAAGTTTAAGAGCTAAAACTTCGGTAGAAATGTGTAAATAATGTGGGATCACATTAAATTCCACTTTCAATTACCACACTCAAGGTAGTGGGGAAGAAGAATTCAATAATAATAACTTTCTCAAAATCATTATAAGGACCTTATAATTTAATAACAAGAAGTGGGTTGAATAGCCTAAATTTGCTTTATGTGCTAACAAAGTCGCACTTAAAAGAGCTACAAGTAAGAGCCCTTTTGAGATTTTTTTATGGATCCCAGTCTATTTTACCTATGAATATATAGTTGTCAACCTATTAGTTCATGAAAAATTTATGACGTGATGAAGTAAACCAATATGAAAGAATAACAAATAAGATTACTGATCTTGATGAAACTAGAATACAAGCTCATGAAAGACACTTAAAGTTCAAGAAAAGACTCAAAGGAATATTTTATGAAATGCTCATTCCAAGAACTTTACAAATAAGACATCTGGTTTTACTTTGGGACAATAGACATGAAGAGAAAGTCAAACATGGAAAATTTTACATTTGAACAGGAATTATAATGTTAAAATACAAACTTGCAATTTGTAAAATGTATTAAATAATATAGAGTTTGTGGTGGAGATTATATGGGAACACACAATTTTGCATATTTTGAATTTAAAAATTACAAATGACATTTAATGTTTTACCATACACAAGGGAGTTCACATAGGAATTTCAAAGTGAAAGCAGAAATGCCTTAAGCCCCACATCAAGGGTCAAATTCCCACATGGGAATCTAAAATCCAAATGTGGTAGAGGTTTTCAAAGTAAAAGCATGGTGAATGTTTGTTAAACCAATGGTTACACTGTGGGAGATTTCATGGTCCATGCAAAGATAAAAAAAAGGAACCATATAAATATATGAAATCCCATGCAAATATTTTAAGAGGATCACACTAAAATCCAGTATTTGCCCGCATGGAGGTCCATGTATGGGTAGGTGAAAGTTTAAAAATGCATAGGGGTTGGTGAAGATCCACAGTAGAAATACAAATCCATTTTACAATTGCAAATTTTAATGTGTAAACAATCTCCCAAGTCCATGGCAGGAAAAATAAAATGAAAGTGTAAGTTTACAAATTTCAAATTGCAATTAGATCCCTACCACCCATAGTATAAAGAAAGTGTGGGACCTAGTAAAGAAACATAGCTAAAAATAAAGTTTTTAAAATGCAATTTGTAAATTTTTTTTTGGTTTTTAATCCCAAAATAAAGCTCCAAGGAAAAGACATCGAGAGTTGTCAAGCAAAGTCTTTAAAGCAAAATACAACTTTTTATGTTTGGAAACTTGTAAATTACATTTATAAATCCCAAACCCAATAAAAAAAATAATTGGTGGGGAAAACTATAATGAAATACTAGTTTTAGATTGCAAATTGTAATATATAATTCAAACTCCAAAACCAACAGAATGACAATGTGAAAAGTCCATAAGGTTCAAAAATCCATTGAAAATTAGGACTTATTGTCTATCATGGTTTGGTTAAGTAGTGAATTTAAGGACATTAAAAGAATCCATATGTTTTTTTGGTCTATTTCCAAATGGTGTTTGTTTAATCACTATAGATTATTGGCATCGCTATGTTTAATATATAGGCATTGAACATCATAAATGGAGGATTAAACCATTGGAATCATGCGTGCTATTATTTATACTAGAGTTACTATTAAAGAAAGATATAAATAAATAAATATAAGGTTATTTTTTCAATAATAACAAGGCTTCAAACTCTAAATAATGGGTTCATTGATAGGCTAAGAGATGAATAAATTAATTTAGAGAAGGTTGAGGAGAAATTGGTAAAACAACAATGGCAGCATAGGATTGAGAGCACTTTTGTAAAATATGTTTATGAGTATAAAATAAGTGGAGTTATGTTATATCTAGGTGACACTCTCATGGTGATGATACTCAAACATGAATGTGAAATAGGTAGGGTGTCCCTCTCAACCAAGAAATTGGATCCCACACCTAGTGATATGGTTTTCAACCCAAAGCTTATGTATGAAAAGGTTGATGAGATGGATCACACATTTAAACAAAGAGTAGCTCAAGTTGAAGCCATGAATCATTATGATAATTTTAATTTTAAATAAGATATTGGGTTTAATTTTAGCTAAGATGGGTGTTTGGGATCCACAACATTTCATGTTAATAATATAGTCCTTGAGGATATTTCTCCTGTAAAAGAATATAAGAAAAGAAATATGCAGAAGTAATTTCTCATAGAAAAAAAATTGTTTCCTTGGAGGTATCACTAAATTTGGAAAGTTCAAAATACTTGAGATTGTAGGAAAGATTAAATTGCTTTCAATTTCAGATTGATATATCAAAAATGAAAGATAGAATTATCAGTGTTAAAGAATTAGTTCTGTCTATACCTGCTACTAATGGTATTGTATAAGATCCACACCACATTCATTATAATTCATTCTTAGATATAAAATGATATCATATCTCACACAGGTAGTGTCTAAAGTAAAAGGTCATACATAACATATTATGCAAGGTGAACCACAAGAGATTTATAGGATCCAAATTCAACTTGTTCAGAGAGATAGATGAGATGAGACATTTACTTAATAGTGTTAACGAAAATGAAACCAAATAAAAATAATATTTAAAAAAAATCTCATATCATTCTTTAATAAAATCTCACTTCATCAATAGTATAGAGGATTTAGAGTTTGAAAGGAAAGTTGAAGTGGAGATTGGTGTCAATTTGAGAGGAATCTATTTTTCTAAGCCATATAAAAAATAGGTAAACATGCTAGTTCTATTGAGGAATTAGTAGAGGATAATTGTAGGGGAATTGAGGTTATCTCTATTTAAAATGGACATTAAAAATATCATTCCAATTTCCATGTAGATCGTTAGGGAATATTCAACTTTGTAATTTGAAAATTGCAATCAAATGTTCACCACCCACTGGTCAACACAAGGAAGAAAGTCAAAGGATCCATAGTAGAAGATTTTAGCAGAGATGCAACATTCATTTTCAATTTTGAATTATAATGTGCATTCCATATTCGCAAACCCACCATATACACACCAAGATAAAGGTAATAGAACTTGTGGGTGGAAGTATAACATCAAGCTACAAATTTTAAATTTGCAATTTACAATTGTTCATTAGACTTTGAGATTCTCATGGTGTGTAAAGTTGGACTTGGAGCCCAAAATCAAGCATAAGGTAAAATAAGGAAAAAATGCACATAGAATATTTAGGTTTGGTGGAAAAATCTAAAAAGGAAAAAGATGAAGGCATGGGCAAGTCAATGGAAAAAACTAAGATAAGTGTTTCATTTCTAATATTTTATCTCCACAAATGTTTTTTTGATGTATGAGTTTTGAGACGAAAGATGGCCATTGGAAGCATACCTTTGAAATGGACATGTATCCCACACTACTTACATCATATATGGAACAATCTGATGCAATCACGAAAAGGCTATGGGTATCCTTTAGCTTTCAAAAGTAGGAAGACATCCATCATTCACAAACATCCAATTGGGTAAATGATTAATTGGAGAGCAAGGAAAATCAGTTACATGTGAAGAAAAGAGTTTGTTTTACTTCTAAGGGAATACTATCACTCAATACCAAATGCTTCAAGATCTCCGACAAATCATATCAAGTTCATTTAAAATATTCATAATGACATGGACATCTGAATACTAGAATGATTTCCTTGCAGAGCATGAGCTTTGAGGCATGATCAAAGGTATCTTCTAGATGGAGCATCTTGGAGGAATATTTTGGGTGAGAAATTTGTATAAGTAAAGAAGGACTTTCTTAGTTACAAGGTCTTGTTAGGTGGTTTTTTAATTTATTTTTGAGATCCTTGTTGTGTGTTTTATTTGTCTTTCTAAGGTGGTTGCACATTTATAGCCATTATCAATCTCTGAGAGCATAATTTATATGTTTCCCCTAATTTAAGAGTAAATCCACCGAGATTTTAACCCATCTTAACATTTTATTAACTCTTCATGCTTTGTTGATTGGGTATATGGTTTTATGATAATTAATGGTAGTCATTATGGTCATGGATCTAAGTTTTAAATTCCCTTCTCTGTTGTAATTTGGGATTATTTTTGTTCATATTATTTTAAAGACATCCTATAATTATGGATTTGATAGGATAAGGTGCTTGTTTTTTCACTTGTAGTGTATAATTTTGAGATTTAGGGGTCATTTGAATGTTTGCATTAGATTGGCATCAATGAATCCAAACTATTCCTGATGGTTTTATTTATTGTGTTTACTTAATCTTTTGTATATTTTAATGAATAATAACATGGATGTTAGAAATAGTTCACTATGTTGAAATGAGCAACCATAACCCACTTTTATATCTACCCAACTCATCCTACCTATCCTACCCCTACAAATAATACATGCTATTAAATATTCTGAGTGTTATTCTCCCACAGATACACGAATGTTGTATATCTAAAATATCTCTATAATTTCTCTTTGAAACCCAACATTTTGATCTTCCAATGGCTTCTCAACTATCAAAATCTTCTTTAGAAATGAAGATTGTATTAACCTTTCAATCTATCTTTAGTAGATTGTGTCAGATTTAAGAGAATATTTCCAGTCTGTGTTATAAATGTACATAATTGGACTATGCATGTTTGTTTATGTTCAAATAATTTTTTTTTGTATGCCAATAATACTCATGGAGATTAAATTATAGTATCCCTCCATGTGAGAAAGCCACCTCATAAGGCCTCTCACCTTGGTTTAGGTAGAGCTAGAAGTAGTAGAAAACTACCCATACCATCTGATGGTGTCTTCCATTCATTATCTCCATTTAATTCATCTGTATGATAAACCTTTTGCTAAATATATAATGACATAAATTCAGGTTTATCATCTACATTTTCCATCTTCTCAACTTTGCAATGTTGAATCCTAGAGGTGTACAATTGAGTAACAACGTATTCCATTGAAATTCATATCAAATTCTTTTTAGAATCAAATATTTTAGGAGATAGGAAGGATTAGACCATTGTGTTCAAGAACAAAAAATTCAACATAAGAACCTATCTTATAACTAACTAGTATAACTCTATGATCCCAAAAAGGTGATAGGGAGGAGGAAAATACACATTTTTTGTGTTATTCTTTTTGTGAGGATTTTAATTCCCTTATTTGTATTTCATTGGGCCTCCTTTGTGTTTTTTGATTATTATTATATGATAACTTCATATTTATCTTAGTTATTTTGGCTATCTTTCATCCTATTTGATCCTTTGTTGAATATCTTTTGATATTTTTTTAAATTGGAAAGGTTCCGTTCAAAACGTTCATTTTACATTTATCCAAAAAAAAAAAGAACCCTAGATGAAGGTCAAAATGGTAGGAATCTAAGATATCAATGATCATTAGAATGAGATGATTTCGATTCATTGTTGAAAAAATAGAAGCAGAAGAAAAAATATATGTGATATATATTTGAAAACTCACTATAAATAATAAATAAGAAATTATTTAGATTGAGGAACTAAGTAAAGAAAAAATTATTCCCTACTGACATGAGTAGGAGACCCTAACTAAGCTCGAGGAAAGATAACTAAGCATAAAAGTGAATTTATCTTATTTGTTTATTTATTACACTCTTTCCCTTTTAACATAAGCAATCGTCAAGCTCCATAAATGATCTATACACATCTTTTGAATGAGGTTGATCATTTTTAATCAAGTAGACAATAGAGTGAAGATCAACCTTTTACAGTCAAAAAATGAGGAAAAGAGCCCCGTAAAACTGCCAGATTCATCCCCCAGTCTATGAAAAGAGATTAAGTTAATTAATCCCCATAATTATAATATCATCCAAGATCAAGAGGTTGAAAGAAACAAGGTAAAAGTAATAGGATCAACACAAGTTAGAACAAGGCTGAGGCAATTGTTGAAGAACAAGGACACGAGTCTTCTAAAGAGGCTCCCTATAGATCTAAATCTACTAAGAAGACATACAAATATTTTATTGATGTGGTAAAAAAACACTTTGGGGTGACTGTCAATCCGACTATTTCCAACCCATCAATCACTTTCAAAGGGGAAGAGCTAAAAAAGATCCTAAAATGGGAGCAGGTGTTGTTAAACATAGGGATGATCTCTAAATTTTCTATTTTTTGGCCTTCATTAGTTGAGTGTTGGGGACAGATTGAACATCAATGGAAGCCTATTATAGAAGGTAACATGTAACTCTTACCATGTGCCAAAGATTATTTTGTTATTTTTATTCTTGATAAGGATGAGAATAATATATTCCAAGACAAGATTTGGAATTGGGTCAAAATATTTATTCAATCTAAGCCTTGGTATCTATCGTTTGTACCAATCACTGAATCTTATAATATCAAGCCAACCTAGGTAAGGATACCTCATGTCCCCTTCCAATTTTGGATTGATTGTTGTCCTATTTATATAAAGGAATACTTTGGATGATTTTTTATTTGTAGACCCATCTTCAGAACAAACTCAACATTTTATGTTTGACCCTATTTTAGTCAATCTTTATATTTTATAAAATATCCTAACTCATATTGATCTAAGGACTAATGAGCGGAAGATAAAACAACCTCGCAATGATCATCTATTGCGGGATGGATTCATTCGTATCCCGTTAGATTAAAAAATTTATATCAAGAAGATAGGCATATAGATTGTCATTCTTGTTTTGTATGTGGATGATCTTGTGATCAGAGGGAGTTGAAATAATCTTGTTGAGGATGTAAAGAATGACTTGAATTAATCCTTCGACATGACAGACTTGGGGCTACTTCATTATTGTCTTGGCTTGGAAATATGGCAAAAAAGGATTAATATTCTCCTAAATCAAGCTCTTTTGAAATTCTAAACTCCAGCTACTTCATTATTGTTTTTTTTTGGCTTAGAGATATGGCAAAAGAAGCTCTTTCAAAATTCTTAACTCCATCTTCTCCTAAATCAATTATTTGACCATTTCCAATACATTTGCTTCGCACACCATCAACTACACCTCCATCTACCCACCTTACATAATATATAATAAACTTAAGAGAAACAATATAAATTTAAATTATTATTTTAACTAAAAATAAAAATAAAAATAAAAATAAAACACATTTATAAAAATAAAATAATGTCATAAAATTTTTTACCATATTTTTTTACACAACTAACATTACAATGTCTAATGTGAATAAATATTTTATATATTTTAAATTCAAGAATACATTATATCTTAACCACTAAAAAAAATCTTATAAATATCTATACATTTTAGTTTCAAAAAGGCATTACATCTATCTTACTAAAAGATCTTATTAAAAAAGGTTAATGAAAAGTATTAAAATAAAAATATATGATATACATAATTTAATTATGTAATAATAAAATTATAAAATTAATTACGTCACTTTTTTTCAATTACTTTAATTCAAACAACTTTTAGTCTGAAAATATTTATTTCTATTTTTATAAACATAAATAAAATATTAAAACACGATCTCATCGTTCTGTTTTGTTCCTCTATATGTAACTATTTTCATATGACTGCAACTTTTCAATAGATTGTTTGTAAAAAATTTAGAATAAAATTTGGCATCACTGATTTTATTTTATTTGGCAAGACCGATGTTATTTTATAATAATTATCGCCGTTTGGCTTATAACCAGGAATTTCAATATTCCAACTGAATCTTTTCCACATATTTCTTCCAACAATTGTTAGATTCTGGAGATTGCTGCATGCTCTTCATCTGGCACATCTATTATAAACTGGTTTTCCATTTGTTGTCTATAATACACGTGGTATCAGTGTTCTCGTGTATAAATTCTTCATCAAATTCATAAAATTTGATGAACCATCCGAATTTTTGTCTGATGAGCTAATTAAGGACAAGGCAACCACTTCACTCCAAGAAATGGAGAGTGGGCAGTGCTTACGATATCTTTGTAGGTGATTTGGCGCGTGAGGTCGATCAAGACATTTTGAAAGATACATTTGCTGAAAAATACAGATCCATGAGAGGCGCAGAAGTTGTATTTGATAGGATTACAGGTTTTTAAGAAGGTATGGGTTTGTTAGATTCGGAGAAGAGCTTGATCAAATTCAGGCCATGGAAGAAATGAATGGTTTTGTTTGTTTAGGTAAACCTATGAGCATCGGTAAAGACACACCAAAGAAGACTAGAATTGCTGCATTGGCATGTTATGATCATTCAATGAATTCATGTGGATGAATAAATTAGTATATATATATATATATATATATATATATATATATAAAATTGATTATTATTAATTAATTTCCATTTAATAATCATAATATATGAATTGAAGCATGTATTCTACCTTTTGATACTGTTAAGTGTAGCAAAACCAAACTACAACGTTACGAAATTCACATTCCATTAGATTTCCGATTACAATGTATAATCATAATATCTCACATCTTAATAATAGATTCCATAATATAATTATATATATATATATATATATATATATATATATATATATATATATATATATATAGATACTGGTTATGAGTTTTTTATTCAACATTTTTTTCCAGTCAACTCTGTTTCTCTTTATAGGTACCGTGTTTTATTCAATTTATGTTTTGAGCAATGACACCAAAATTAGCTTCACTGAATTCCTTTGAGAGGGTTCTAACCCTGAGTTCATCGTATTTTGGATGGTGAGATTGGAGATTAATGATTTGGGGTAGGGGATTGAATCTGGATTCAAATTTTATTAATATGTAAATGAGGTGTTTTATTTTAAGCTTAAAATTTGTTTTTCATAAAATTTATATTAAATTAAAAAATCAAAAATATTTTACTAAATACTAAATTAATTAATTTCAATTCAAATTTTATTAAATAATAAATAATATATTTTATGTTAAAAATATTTAAAACTTTTATTAAAATTATAATAAATCAAAATTTAATTTTAAATAATTTGAATTCAAATTTCAATGATAAAAATATAACATATAATTTTTTTTACAAATTTATAATAACTAATCCATGTTGAGTTTTACTAATAAATAATAGAGAAAGAAAATTTAATATAATATTAAAAAAATAGATCTATGAAAAAGCTATGCTCCCCGACATGTCTAAGTTCAACAAATGAAATTGAGCTATAAAAAATAAATACATGAAATTGAACTTAAACATGTATCAATTTCATTTGTTGAATTTAGACATGTAGATGAGCATAGCTTTTTTAGTAGATCTATTTCTTTTACTTTCATAAATGTATGATTAGATTAATTTAATTTAGTTTATTCTTGTTTTGATTATAGCCCAAATTAAGGTAAATATAATGAAAACAACAATTAAGATGCACAAATATTTTTACAAATGTGAAGTGGTACTAGTCATGATATCAACCAATACTAAGTTGTCTCCAACTCTCTCTAGGCCTCTTTGGCAACCCTTATAGTAACAATTTGTAAAAAGATACTAAAATTATGCAATTCTAACTTCCTGGCCCTTGATCGACATAGAAAATATGTGTCACACATCCTCCAACATCACAATCATCTCCACTGTCAAGAGCAAGAAAGTACAAGAATCACGATCCTACATCTCACCAATAGCTAACTGACAAAATTGTCCAAGATCTAACTGATAGAATTGAATCGACAAACTGTAAATGCAAAGCAAATAGAAGTAGAACTATGTTGTTGAGAGTGAAATTAAAATAGAGCAAAATTATAATAATATTGCATTTATAACTTATTGAAAATAGCTTAAATGAGAGGCATATTTATAGGTACAATAGACGCATATAACCAATACATTTGATATGAGACATATTTATAGGGTTTTCAAAAAGATATGGGTTTGATAGATTCAGAGAAAAGCTTGATCAAACTCAAGCCATGGAAGAAATGAATAGTTTTGTTTTTTTGGGTAAACCTATGAGCATTGGCTTGTTATTATCATTCAATTAATTCATATGGATGAATAAATTCAAAGATTATATATATATATATATATATATATATATATATATATATATATATATATATATATATATATATATATATATAATTCAATTAATTCATATGAATGAATAAATTCAAAGATTATATATATATGATTACATATTGTAATTTAAAATATTTACAAATGACAATTTTTTAAACATAAAATCTAATGGAATGTGAATTTCTAATGTAATCTAAAATGTTTACAGTATTCTTTAGCAATATCTAATGCAATGTGAATTTTGTAACGTTATAGTTTGATTTTTCTACACTTATTTCACAATATCAAAAGGTAGAATGCAAGCTTCAACTCATATATTATGATTTTTAAATGGAAATTAATTATTAATAATCAATTATATATATATATATATATATATATATATATATATATATATATATATATATATATATATATGTTTATATGTTATGACTTTTTTTATTCTACATTTTTTTCCCAACCCACTCTATTCCTATGTATTGGTACCATGTTTTATTCAATTTATGTTTTGGGCAATGATACAAAAATTAGCTTCATTGAATTCCTTTGGGAGGGTTCTAAGTCTAAGTTCATCATATTTTGGATAGTGTGGTTAAGGATTAATGATTTATGGTGGATGTTGAATCTGAATTTAAATTTTATTAATATGTAAATAGAGTGTTTTATGTTAAGTTTACAATTTTTATTTTATAAAATTTATAATAAATTAAAAAATTAAAAATATTTTATTAAATATTAAATTCATTTATAAATTAATTGATTTCAGTTTAATTTTTAATAAAGAATAAATAATATGTTTTATGTCAAACAAAATTTAAAGAATTTATGACAATTATAATAAATCAAAATTTAATTACAAAATAATTTCAATTTACATTTTAATGATAAAAATATAACATATAAAAATATTACAAATTTATAATAACTAATCTAAATTGAGTTTTACTAATAAATAAATAACATAAGAAACTTTAATATAATATTAAAAAAACATTATTAATTTTAATTAAAAAAATAAATAAAAAATTAAAAAATATAAATATAAATACTTTATATCAAGTCAAAATCCCAAGATTAAAGTCATAAAGCCATATAATTATATATCTTCACCCACATGCCATATTTGTAGTTAGTATTAAGTGTTTAAAAAGGTACTTTAAAATATTCATAGAGGCTTTTATGGTCATAATTTGTGTGGTTAGTATTAAGTTTTTAATGGGGTTACCTTAGATCAATCTATAGCGGCCTTTATTTTATTCATTTTTGAATACCTTTTTTTTTTCAATATAATATTTTATATATTATAAATATTTTTAAATGTATTTTTTTATAATATTTATATGATATTAATAAGAAAAAGGTAATATAATTTAATGTTCTGTAAATTTTGGTTAAAATTTAAATTTGATTAATAATAGTTATTTTATAGATGACCTATCAAACTAATATCTAATTGAAATAAAATTAAAGTAGAAATCATATTTTTTATAATTTTTATTTAAATCAAATAAATTAATTCTATTTAAATGATATTACAAATTAAAATCAATCAAATGTGCATTTCTTAATATAAAATACCGTTACAAATCCATATACACATATATAAATTAATTAATTGAAAAATTAAAAATTATAATCAATATACCTAATCACAAACACCTTAAATAATATTAAAATAACACAACATCTAACCATGCAAACAATGATTAAATAATTGTAATTAAGACCAAACGTTAAATTAATTAAAGGTGGTGGTTCACCTCATGACATTTAAATATATTGAGTTTTGGAGAGTAACTTACTAAAGCATTCTAATTTGGTAGGTATAAAGAGTTTTATAGATGTTTTATTGGTACATTAAAAATTATATTTGTTATATAATATATAATTTTATCATATCAATATTTTTATTTAACATATTTAATTGAAAATAAAAATATATTTTAAATTTATTTATTAGAAAAATGGTTTGATTTAAACATATAAATAGATAATTAATTGTTTTGAATCTTATATATTTTATTTTAATTATCTCTTAAAAGTTGTTATTAAAACAAATTCTAATATTTATACAGTCATTTTTGTAAATTAATATTTTTATATTATATTAAAAGTGATAAATTGGGATGAATTATTAAATTTTCTTTCTTTTTATTAATATGTTCAAATTAATTGATAAAAAAATAGTAAACAATTAAGTGAATATGTGTACATAAAAATATGATGAACTAAGTTGAACTATTGAATCTTCCTCCATATTGTCATTGAATATATTTTTAAAACTAATAAGATAAGTGTCTCCAAACAATTAACACATATAATGGTTAAGCCGATACTTTTCTATGTAAGTAATTCAAATTCAATTTTGACCTACAACAATAGATTTACACAAACACCTAGAATATACTTGATAATACATTTGAATAAATTTGGATATTATGATTATGTCAAAATTATAAGTGTCCATAAAACTAATGTTATAATCAGTAGGGGAGGCGAAAAAAATCAATAAAACAAACCCTATGTGAGAGCCAACATAATAATATTTTAAATATTAGTCAATTTTTTTTACATATTTATTAATGAAATGATAATTTCATTATTTCATCATCACATTCACATCTACAGTGTCATATCATTCTCAAACTCCAAATCAAAGCAACAAGTTATTTTTTAGGGTTTTATGATCTATGAAGGGTTTTGAAAATTTTCACTTGCAATTCACAAGTATCCTTGCCACTCCAATTATAATATAGTCTTCTTATCCTACATTAAAAGTGCACAAACTATAGAAGCACAAGTAGGGTCTTTGTAAACACAAACTTCCTCAAGTCAAAATCATCATTTCTAATCGAAATAAATTGATCAAAGGTAGGTATCACAGGATAAATTATCCTAAATCAGCACTTTAAAATGACAAGATTGAACCATTTAGTGCATTTTATGGATTTTGACCTAAAATCTGCATTTGAAGGCAAATCGAGTAAGATTGACAATTTCAACACAAATGGTGTTAGCAATTGGATGTCTACAGTCATTACCCAACATTCATATGAAACATTGTTTATCTAGTGGGGTATACAAATTTAGGAGCATTTCCACCAATAAGGATTGAATTTGTGTTCAAACAACATCATGTGAGTATTGAACCCTAAGGAGTTATTTTAGTAGAGGTTTTGAATGATTCATTAGAACATGCTAATTATAGGGTTAATTATGCAAATAAAACTAGGAAGTAAGATAAAACACATATAATCAAAAGAAAAAAATATATCCAAAATAAAACATATATTATATCTTAAGAGGTTATAATAATTGTAAAAATTAGGCTTAACTATGCACAAACTAGAAAATTTTTAATAGAAATATTCAAACAAGCCATTCACATTTGTTTAACTATGTGAATTAATAAATGAACATATAGAGAAAACCATAGGAAAATTAGTTAAATATCTATTGGAAAATGATCAAAACATAGAGTAATAGTTATCAAACAATCATTCTATTACAATAAATTCACCATACTTGTAGAACTAATTATTGAGTATATTAAGTTGCACCCCACTATTACTTATATATATATATATATATATATATATATATATATATATATATATATATATATATATATATATATATATATATATATATATATATATATATATATAATAGTAGGGTGCAACTTTATATATATATATATATATATATATATATATATATATATATATGGTGTTGGTCTAACTTCCTTGAGCTATTCCTAGAGAAAGGATGACTAGGATGCAATTAAAATAACTATGTAACAATAAAACCAATGCTATATCTATTTATTACATACATCCAAACATGCAATTTTATGCATGTGTCTACTTGCTAACATGTTCTGAGACTTAATAGGTTGTCTCATCTTGATAATTTTGTTTGTATAGGTAGGTAATCTAAGGATCATATGAACTAGATCAAAATAAAGGGAGGATGAAGTAGAAATCGAAGGAACTACCAAAGCACCATTTACCCATTTTTAGCTCTCATGCACTACTTAGTCGACATTTCAAGTTTTCAACCAAGTAGTGGACTGACCTACCTCCCTTGTGGGTTTTCATTTACCAATGCCACTTACCTTATTGAATCATCTACTATTAAAATAAGATAATAAAAATTCAAAATTTGTGTTGCACAAAGCTTAACCAGTAGGTGGTGGCACGGGCAAATTGACAAAAGATAGAGAATCATGTGATGTAGACTAAGATTCTTTGATAATACCATGGGACACACTCTTTCTTGATGAAGAATGAACTAGAGATCACATTGAGGAATGAATTTTGGTGATTTTAGCAAAGGTGAAATCACACTATTGAAGGTGGTGAAGTTAACATTGTAAGTTTGTCAGTCAATCACAAACTCCTGAACAAGTTACAACATAGCTTGTATCCATCATTGTGAAATAAGTAGCAATTGAATTTAAGCATATATAGTGAGAGAAAATGAAAATTTGTTAGTTTTGAGACCTTGAGTAATATCTTGTTGGAGATTAGTTAATTTGTCAGCATGTCATTACACTTGTACTCTAATGAATGTGCTTCACAACACCTCATTTTACCATATATGGACATGCTACCTGAATACATTTTGTGCCATAATAAAATCCTATAGAGTGACAAACATATATTCAAATTTTATGGTCTAATTTAGCGTAGTGGCCTTGGATTTTCTTACCTCGACAAAGTCATTCTGTGCATATTTCTAAATTAAGCCAATTTATCACTTCCAGTCAAGAAACCACTAAGTGACTTGAGTGACTTTGATCTAAAGATCAATTAGGAAAAGGTCTCAAAGCAAACCAAAACTTTCACCATTGTGTAGCACCCATGTAGACCTTTCTGATGGTATGTAGAATGTATAAAATGAAGCTTTTATGCTCCTTGTATAGCTGGTCAAAGTTTCGATCAAATCAAGTTAAAGGTGGTCAACTAAAAAGTTGATGATCATAGGACATATCTAAAGTAGTTTCATAGCATAAAGATCATCCCGAGCATTCTAGAATAATTTAGATGGATCAATTTTGAAGCCATATGTGCAAGATATTACACGTGTAAGCCCTAGTTGCACATGCAAAAATAAGTGTTGCAAAGTGACAAGTGGCATAATTTGAGCATGCCAAGTGGATGAATTGCAAGGTTACATATGGAATTAAGTTTGAGAATTTTTTTGAGTTTGTTTGACTTCATCTAATAAAGGCATAAGTAGACATCATAAAATGATGACTACAAGGACCGTAGCTAGTGGAGTCTACTTTAGTCTTAGAGGGGGACCCTATTGCCAATAGAGCTTTGGAGTATCCAGTTGGATGTTGATAGGTGATGAATGGAGAGTGGTCCACATGGTGGGTCTTTTAGTGACAATGTGGCTTTCCACAACTTATTATTCCATTCTTTAATTTTATAGTCACCTATTGATGATATTTTTATGTAATTAATTAATTACCATGCCATGAGACCAAGAAGGTTTTATGCCACATCCAAGACATCCCACATACCTTCCAAGTTTGCCACATTTCAAGCATCCAAAAAACCCCACTTTAATGCCCAGTCACCATGCCAAGATTGGGTCATGACACACCAACACCAATGTGTATGTTGATGTTGGCGAGTAGGCCTAGTAAAAGGTGGTACGTGGCCTAAGGCAAAAACTTTAGCATGGAGGTCAGGCTATTAAAATATTGTTTACATTAACACCCCATGAATATGGGATTTTGATAAAGATAAAAACCAAAGCCTATGCCATGGGAATTGGACCCATGACCTATCCTCCAAAAGAGATAAGGCTTTACCACTATGCTTGTAGAATCTAAGCACTATATAAAGTTCATGAATGTGTATTTGAAGATAGGTATTTTCGTAGAGACAAGTTAGGTATAAGGACTAGCATGTATGTTTCCTTAGTTTTGAGGTACCTAGAGGCATTTTTAGACTTCAGAGTAAAGTAGAGATATGTTCTAGATTCTAAGAGAGTTCTAACCATATGCTGAATGTCAAGGTATGAGGTATTTTGAATTAATTTTTAATGGTTCAAAGTGAACCTTTCAATAGATTGTGTAGAGGCCATAATAGACCAATTTGCATAGATCTCAAGTTTTGAGGGACTTGGAGATATTTTCAAATCTTAGTGTAAACTAGGAAGTTGTCCTATGCTTCAATAAAAATTTAATGATATGTTGAATTTCCTATGATGATTCTATTAATTGTATTTTGTAAGTCCATTTTCAAGACTTTTGGCATAAAATACATAGGATTACAAGATTACATTGATGACAGTAAGGTGGAAAGTCTGTTCATGGGTTTTGAGACTTTCTAAAGGTCTGTTGTCAATTTGTATGTAGTCTTATAGTATATATTTGACAATTGTGAGGGTTGGCTATGTACTCATTTTTTGATCAAATGGATCAGTTCATACTATTTTTTGATAAATTTGTATGTGCTTGTCATGAGCTGATTCTATTTGTGAATTCTTTTTCCATAGTTTGATTACTCTTGTTTATTAATCATTATTGAATGTGTATTTAGTCAAATACAACATATTAATAAAAAATTGAGAACTTCAGGGTTTGAGACAAATATGTATTAAATAGTCAAATTTAGTTTTTGTTTCCTTTAGTGTTTCAATAAATTAAGTAATTTGATGAAAGGATCCAAGGTAATTAATTTTGTGCACCAAATTAGTATAGAGTTTATAAATTAGGTTTGGTATGATAGCAGTTAGTATGTTAGGTTAATATATGATTGTGTGGAATTGATATCATTTATTTTTGGTTTGGTTTGTATTATTATTGTAGACTTGTTAGGCCTTTATATTGCATTTATAGTGTTTTTTTATTAGGTTGTTTACAATAAATAAGAAGCCATGGGCAAAGCCTTACAAAGAGAGAGGCTAGATGAGTTTGAAGTAATTAACTGGGACACCCAAGAAGATTATGCTTTCTTCAGAGCTCAATTATACTCCTTGGATAAGGAAATTGATTGCTTAAAATATGAGCTACAAGTCGAGGATGAAATCTTGGCACAGATGCAAAGTGTAGAAAGACATTGTATTTCCACTATAGATGTAGGCACTATGACTAATGAGTGCATTGTATGTTGTCCATATGGTAATTCCAGTTTTAGATATTGCTTTTGGTAGTTTTGAGAAACACACTAAGGCCATTAGATCTAAAATGATAATAAAAAAGGGATTGATGGAAGGGTCTTTGGTAAAAATAGCCAAGGAATTACTAACCCAATACAAGTAGAGCATAAATATCACCATGCAGGACTAGGTTATTCTAGTGAAAAAGTGGATGTTGGGGAGATTTCCTCCATTCCTGAAAGAGGACAAGCTTTTGAAAGCCAAGATCTGAGGCCACTAGTAGTGAATAATTCCTCCCTATGAAGCAATAATGAGTGGTGAAATAAATTAGGGAAAAGAGGTATTAAAATTAAACCTCCTCAATCTTACACTAGAAAAGGCACCAATATGAATATAAATTATAAAACTTCTGATCCACTTCTACCATTTACAAAAATTGGTTTTGATATTTAGAAGATGTTACATTTTTTTACTTGTACATTTTATAGATTGGATAACCATTATGCCACATATTGTTGGAAAAGACAAGCTTTGCTGAAGAAACTTACAGGTGCTAAAGATCATTCTCATACTGGCAAGTGAGAAATGGCAAACAGGTGACCTCACCTAAGAAGATGGATGTTTTCCCTCATTGTCACATGAGTGGACATTAGGTTGGGAAGTGATATAAACATCAACCATCCTACCATCCTGGTAATGGTAAGAATAAGATGGTTTATAAACCTATTGATAAGGTAATTAATGAGGCTTTTTTGCAATGAACCCATGTAGATGTTAGTAAATCCATAAAGTAAATTGAACACCCTAAACAAGAGAGTCTAATAAAGAAGGTTAGTAAAAAATTCATTAATTTCATGCTAACATGATTAGTGGATTGATAATGCATTAATGTTTCAATGCTTGTTGGGATTCCTGTTGTATGTTGACAAAGGACATTTACCCTTACTTTGATTTATGCATTTTGGAGATACCATTATGGAAACACTTCAAGACAAGTTCATAATGTGAAGTTTTTAGCTATCAAACTCATATTTTGAAAAGATCTATTCTTGGAATCTATATTTTTATCTTTATGAGTTTCTTATTGAAATATTAAAGAATTCAACTCATTGATCATCTTGGGAGATTTGATAATGGTTTCATAGTTTATTGGGTAGGATTGAACTTTCCTATATTACTTGTTTCAGAATAGCTGTTATTTTGGAATGCATCTATTTATGACATGTGTGTGCTTGTATGCATTGTTAACACTCAAGGGGCATTGTTTGTATCTATATATACATGCATTATAAAAAAAATTAGTTTATTTTTTGATGGATTCACATGTAGAGAAGTATTGAGTGACATGTTTATCATACTCAAGTTGTCTTCTCACATTTTGGTAGATGTTTTTCACTAACAACAATAATGCATATTAGGGTATGATTATTTCTATTAACTATTATGTTACAATTTTTTTTTTAAGTAATGGAGAAGATCACTAAGCTTATCTATAGAGGTTTTTCTATATCCATTCAATAAAGGAAGTCATCACATCCTAGTTCTATATAGAAGCTATTGATGGTTGTGCAGTAGTAGAGGATTTGCATAAGATTCAATGAATTGGTTATTTCAAGCATTGTAGACACAGTTGTGTAACTTTAGTAAACTGATAAGACCCATCAGATTATCTTTAGAACCAATTGGAATCAAGGGGATCATCATAGCTAGATCCATGTAAATGTCCTCACCTAAAGTATCCTTCTTAATGGTAATAATTGATCTATAGATCAATTCAAAAAAGTTCTTGGTGAAAACCACAACCTACACCATTGTGTAAGACCCATTGAGACCTTTTTAATGATATACATAATGCAAAAATGAAGCTTGTATGCTCCTTGTGCATCTAGTCAAAGTTTTGGTCAAAGTATGTCAAAGGTGGTCAAAGATGGTCAACTAAAAATTTGATGATCATGGGATGTATCTAAATCAATTTCATAGTATAGAGCTTATCTTGATCTTTCTAGCATAATTTTAATAGATTAATTTTGAATCTACATGCATAAGATATTACATGCTGAAGTTCTAGTTTAATAGGGAAAAATAGGTGTCACAAAGTGACAACTGGCATAATTTGAGCATGATAAGTGAACTAATTGTGAGGTGACATGTAGTAGTGAGTTCAATATTTTTTTGGGGTTTGATCAACTTCATCTTTGATAAGAAAATGTAGATGGTGTAAAATGCTAGCTATGAGGCCTGTAGCTAGTGGAGTCTACTTTTGTCTTAGAGGAGGACCTTATCATTGATAGAGCTTTGGAGCATCTAGTTGGATGTCGACAAGTGATGAATGGAGAGTGAGCCATATGGTGGGTCCTTAAGCCACCACATAGCTTGCCACCACTTATTATTCCATGATCAAATTTTATAGTCACCTATTAACTATATTTTTATGTAATTAATTAATTACCATGCCATGAAACTAAGAAACTTCTATGCCATGTCCAATACTTCCCACATACCTTCCATGTTTTCAACATTTCAATCATCTAAAAAACCCCATGTTAATGCCAAGTCACCATGCTAAGATTGGGTTGTGACACACGAACACCAATGTTTATGTTAACATTGGCAAGTGGGCTTAGGAAAATGTGGTACATGGCCTAAGCCAAAAACTTCAGCATGGAGCTAAGGCTATTTAAATCCTTGTTTACAATTATCACCCCATGAATGTGGGATTTTGACAAGGATCAAAACCAAACCTATGCCATGGGAATTGAAACCACGACCTATCTTCCAAAAGTGATAACACTTTATCGTTATGCCCACAAAGTCCAAGAAATATATAAAGTGAAAGAATGTGTATTTGAAGAAAGGTATTTCCATGGACACAAGGTAGGCATAAGGACTAGCTTGTATTTTTCCTCAATTTTGAGGTACCCAAAAGCATTTCTAGACTTTAGAGTGAACTAGAGATGTGTTCTAGATTATAGGAAAGTTCCAACCGTATGTTGAGTGTCTGGATATGAAATCATTTGACATAATTTTTAATGCCTCAAAGTGAACCTTTCAATAGACTCTATAGAGGGCCATAATAGACAATTTTGCAGAGATATCAAGTTTTGAGGGAGTTGGAGAGATTTTCAAATCTCAATGTAAACTATGGAATCATCCTAGACTCCAAGATGAATTAAAATATATGTTGAATTTCCTATGAAGGTTTTTTAAAATACATTTTTTAATTCTATTTTCAAGACTTTTAGCAGAAAATCCATAAGATTATCAGACTGCATTGATGATAGTAAGGTGAAAGGTTTGTCCATGGTTTCTAAGACTTTTTGAAGGTCTATTGCTAATTTATATCTATTATTAAAGTATCCATTTGATAATTATGAGGGTTGTATATGTACTCACTTTTCAATTAAATTGATCATTTCATACTATAAGTGAACTTGAAGATGTAAGCATTACTGAACTCCTTTATCATGTGCTTCTCATGAGTTGATTATATTTATGAATTTTTCTTATGTATTTTGATTAATCTTGTTTATTAATCATTATTGAATACATAATTGTTCAAATAAGAAATATTAATGAAAAATTTATCACTTCAGGGCTTGAGACAAATATGTATTCAAAAGTCAAATTTAGTTTTCATTTCCTTGAGTGTTTTGGGAAATTGAGTAATTTGATGAAAGGATCGAAGGTAAAAACATTTTTTCACTAAATGAGTGTAGAGTTTACAGATCAATCTTATACTAAGGCTACATTTAAAACTTGCTATTATAATTTAATAATTTTAAAATAAACCCCATTCTCTACTTTGATGGCTTGGCCTTGTGCCTTGGTTTGGTATTCAGTATGAGTGTCATGTCAATCTATACCAATTTCATAAGTAAAAGAGGTAATTGTTTATTTTTTGAAATAAATTGAATCTTGATGACCTATGCACGCAATATTTGACACACATTATCAATAATCACATTGTAATTGCTAATGTGTTGCATAAATGCTGGTTGTCCATCCATAACCTTCCCACCTTCAATTATAATGAAGTGGCCTTCTAATCGATTGATTTATGGAACATAATGACTCCTTTAATCTGATTCACTAATGGTAATGATGACACATCTAAGGAGGCCTCAGTGATAGGTGGTACAAGTACCAATGATGTAGTCTACATCATTTCAGGTGCTTATTTCAATGGCGTGATTGGTAATGAAAATTTTGTGCATCAGGAAGATGGAGCAAAGCCGTCCCAAAGCCAAATATTTTATAGTAGCTATGAAAGGGGATTGTATTGTAGATTTTTAATTATAGAATATTATTTTTCCCTTTCTTAAAAATTTACCACTATACCTTCCTTCATAGTCACATCATCCTTTACATTTTGTGTTCACTTGACCTCGTTTAGGGTTACTTTCTCAATAGTTTGCTCCTACTCATTCACCATTTTTTGTGCCTCTTCATGTGTGGTCATATTATTTTCCACCTCCTTTTTTCATAATTATTAATTGATTTCATTTTACATCTTATTATATTCTTCAACATCATGGCTCTTATATGCTACTACATCTTCTGCATATTTCGAACATTGCACCTCAACTTATTCATCTTGATTTTGTTGGTTATCCTCCTCTATTGTCATCTACGTCTCAAGCTCCTAAGTTTTCATAGGTATGTCCTAAAACTCATTCAACAACATGGGGATAGAGTCCTCACATCATTAAACAACATGGGTATAAACTCCCTCTCCCATTAGTATGCAAAGCTACCTTTATTGAAACCTAAAAATCAAAAGTAGGAAAAGAGATATTCATAATTATTTAAAACAAGAATGTTATTTATAGGGGATTTTGTAATTTTAACCAAAAAATATTAAAAGATAACATAAAGGTAAATGATGTGAGGGTAAATGCAAGATAATGGGGGGACAAAAGGGAGGTACAAAGTGACACATTTTTTGTGAAAAAAACAATAAGTGAACTTGGAGAGAATGTTAAACACACTTCAAAAAAGACTTTGATAATAAAATAAAAACATGAATTAAGGAATTTTTGTTGTAGTTTATATATATATATATATATATATATATATATATATATATATATATATATTTCCAATACCTAGATAATATAAATGTGCAAAATAGATTCAGTTATCATAATAGGTTGGTCATTTTTTGTAAAATGATAAGGAGAGTGCATGTGTATGAAAACACTTTTTTTGAGTAAATGATTGAATTTTTTATGAAATTTCATATATAAATAGGTGAAATGTCAAATATTGTTGACAATAATTTTTATTAAATTTTTATTATACATATAATTTTTAAATAATTTTACAATTCAAAATAGATGAAAAATTGAAACTGTAAGTGTACAAACACAACTTTTTTACCTTAGCTTCATGAAAATCAATTTTTTTAAAGCATAGTTTATAATGTGTATATTGTTGAGATATAAATTTTTTAAGTGTTTGATTAAAATTCAAAAAGTAATAATGGAATTTGTGATGATATCTATATAAACAATAACAAGGTATGTTATGTAGAATTTAAATAATAATTATAAATAATATTCTAACATTATATATATATATATATATATATTTGAAAATTACACTTTCCACTTTATAAACCCATATAATTTTTTTAAAAAGTAAAATTGGCCTAATCATATGTGTTAATAAAAAGGGAAAAAAACCTTAAATTTATTATAAATTTCCTTGGCTGGTCCATGACACTGTTTGGCTAGGTTCGGGACCTCCCAAGCCTAAAACAGAGGCAAAATTAGAGGGAAATCTAGAAAAATGAATTTAAATATGAAAAGGTTGTAATCCCTTTTGACAACCACTAATGGGCCAATAAATTAATTTTTTCATTGGTCTATGGATCCCAAAGGGTGTGCATGAATTTGAAAGCATGCACACCCTTTGTGATTCATGAATTCCTTTTGCATGTACCACACAAATGAGTCATTTTTTTTGTTCTTTCCAAATTACAAATTATTTTTTCTGTTTAGACTATGTGAATTTGATAAATTGTTCATTTATTTTGTTTAAATCACTAAGAATTCTTCAAGTTTAAAAATAAAATTGTCTTATTTTGGTAAAGATAAATAATGGGGTCAATAATTCATTCTAAAAGACCAATCAAAGAGCTAAAAATTGAGGAAATTGAAGAGAAAAGAGAAAAAAGAAAGAAAAATAGAAACAGATAAGAGGACATCCTTAAGAGATTCCAAGCAAGGTGAAGGTTCTTCTACTTTAATAGGTAGTACTTATAATCAAAATAACATGCCAAATTTTATACAATTTAGTTTATATATATCTTCAAATGAGATAAGAGAAATGAGTCAATCTTTGTTGCATTATGAAATCTAAAATGTAGAGCATGTAAGTAATATTTTTTTTATGAATGATGAAACATATGGATAAACATAATGTAATGAAACATTCATTCATAATATTTTTTTTCACAATGATGATAATCAAGATCAAATAATGACCCTGAATAATGTTTCTCCTAATGAAGAGAAATTTAATTCACATATAACCCCTAATCTAGTTATTCAGCTCTGTAATGTCCCTACTATGGTTGAAGTGTTAACACCACCAAATTTAATACAAAATATAGCTCCCTCACCCACACCACCAAGGATAATAAAATTAACACCAAAGTATTTGGTTAAAATAGATGAAAAATAAACGAAGCTATGGAAGGTAAAATGTCAAAAAGAATAGTTCAATGTCATGCTCAATGTGTATGAAATTATGAATTTAAGAATAAAAGCCATACAAAATGATGTCACCTATTTGTTGAATTAATGAAAATGAAAAAAAAGTGCCATGTGATGCATAATTTGGGGTTAAAAACATTAAACATTGAGGTAAAAGAGTAAAAAATATATCTACTGCATTTAATGCAATAGGCAATAAAATTTAGAATAAAGATAATAATTTGACAAGATGAGTAATAATGAAATCTATAGTGAGTAAGTCAACATATACAGTTCAAATTCTTAGTGAAACATTTTAAATCCTTGAATTTAAATAGAAAATCTTAAACAAATGTAGTAAAAATAATAATAGATATTGATGAACCTTGACACATGGATTATTGGGCATTTATTGGTAGAGTCCCACTAAAAGACAAGGTATTGGTTGATGGAATAAAATAATTGATTTAAATTATTTGGCACAACAACACAAGGGTCTCATGTAATTGTTGCTAAAAAAATAAAAGGATTAAAAAAATGTGAACCACATGAATTTTTTTTTTAGACATGATGCAAACATAAGTTTCTAAAAAAATAATTGAAAAATTTAATGGCCAATTAATAATTATCCAAAGGTCATTTGAGATGTGAAAGCCTTTCTATGTTAAAATCAACCAAAGATGCACCATATGTTGTTGTAGGGTACTTGTTGAATTTTATATGTATTTTGATTTTTTTTTTGTCATATATGTCATGCTTTACATACTGATGAGATTTTGTAAGAATGTATTGTGTCTTCCCCACCTAAAACATCAAGAGAAATAATCCAAGGTATTTTTTGTCAAAGACCCCAAGGACAATTCTTTTTGGTAAAACAATGTTTAGATGGAACATGTAACAATTTTGGTGGTTTGTCAAATTTGGTGAGTTTTTTACATGAAGATATTTCACATGAATTTGGAAAGAAACTAGTTAATTATAAGAAGTAAAAATCTATTAAGTATGTGTTAAAAAATGGAAAAGAGTCATCAAGATGTTCATTGGTTACAATCTTAGTTTTTTTATGTGATTTCATATTTGAATTCAAAAATAATATTATCTATCAATATGCAACACACACACAAATCAAAATGATTAGATAATCAATTCAAAGCATGCAAGGATAACATCCTAATTGGCACCGTTATTTTGGTTGTGGATTTTGCTGAGAACTACACATTACAACCACAAAATGACATTTAATCCCAATATTATAACTTAGTTCAAGTTGTAATTTTTGTTCATATTACATTCACATATGCATTTGATACCACAGATAACGACAGAAAGATTTTGAGGGAGTACCATTTTTATATGAGTGATGACATATCACACTCTCCAGAGTTTGTCCAAGGTTATTTTAAAATATTTTATATGAATACGAATGCAAGAGAAATCATGTTTGATACACACTACATTTGGTTAGACAATTATGCAGGGAAGTTTAAGAATTCTCCAATGTTTTACCTATTAAGTAGAATGCATAAGAAGAATGGAATTCAAAATTTTTGGATCTTTGTTGAGGTTGGGGATGGAAAAAGGGAACATGATGGTGTTAGTGCATGTGTTAAAATATCTCTTAAAAGAATAAGGTAAATCACAAGGATGGTGGTAATTTGATTGATGCATCAAGTATTGTGACTTGGTGTAATTAAAATATTTATCATGGATCAAATAAACATTCTCATGTATCAATATTATTTTGGTTAATAGAGGAACAACATAAGGCAATGTATGAAGATTGCATTATAGTATCTTGATTGAGTGTTTTCCACTTCATTCAAAGCTCAAATTCAAGTTCATGGACTATTTATACTAGGAATATGGTATGTTTATGTTCCTCATGTATAAAATTTAATTGGAATTAATGTGAATCAAAATAATGGGTTGACAAATGGTATTGTAGACCCATATAACCTATGGAGAGTATCCATTCACTCCAACAATTGACAGATCATGAAATGGAATCGTAAATTAACTTTAACCACATCTCAGATCTTGTGTAACTAGGTGTAATTTATTCTTTAATTAAATATATAAAATTAGATATCGGTGATATTTTTATTTTCTCTTAGATGTACTTAAAATTTTATTACACTTTAAATGTATGACATGTTTTTATAGTCATTGCATCTGAGAACAATGATGAGGGAGCAAACTACTACTTGTGTCATTGTGTAGAGATAAAAAAAATTAACCAAAAATGTTATGGATGTGAAAGAGATAATTTACCCTAATGGATCCATAGTGGTTATTGGAACCTATCTCCATAGGTACTATCATAAAAAAATAAAACAATTGTTATTTGAGGACTTTAAAACACACATAATGGTGCTTCATTATTCGAACATCGTTATTGATACAAATATTCAAATGATGAAATATCATAGAAAGCCTCATAATAGAATTTTGTGAAAAGTGCATGAATCTGAACATGAAGCAATTGTTCAAACACTTGAAAATAGAGCTAATCCTAAAGGTATGTTAGCTTGAAATAATGAGTTTATCTAGTATTTTAAATTAATATAATAAAGTTATTTGATTTAATGTATTTTAATTTTCAACTATTTTATGATTATGTGTTTATTTCTATTTATATTTTTGCTAACAATTTAAATGTAGGTTAGTGGTACTAGATGAGCTTCCACCTTCATATGGTTAGTGTCATGAGTAATGAAGATTATCTTGTTGAAATGAAGAGAAGACAAAACAATTTATATTAAATTCATCTACCTTAGGAAAATCCTTTTTCACATTCTCTCTATCTATCCTTTAAATAAAAAAAAGAAAATAGTCTTATCTATGATCTCTTAGAGTTCTCATCCTTTCATGTGTGGGAGCTAATGGTTCATCTCTAACCCTCACAGTTCTTGTGAAACATGGAATGGAAGTTTGTTCATTTTAAAATTTGGGGAGGAGTGAATTATATTAAGGGATACTTATGATCAACTACAAATTTCAATTTAGGGGTCCTAATAAGACCTAAAAAAGGTAATTCTATCTTAAAAATACCTATCTAGATGTGTTCATGTAGAAGGTTCATCGATTATGCTAACGAATTAGAATGTATGGCCCTTACTGACCAATTTTTGACATGTTATGAGAGAATTGACCATGATATAAACCTCATTGCCACATCTCTTCCATCTTGATTTATATAAAATGTTCTTTTTATTTTTTGGATAACTCATCCCTACATATGTAGGACCTGATAGCTTCTCTCTATCCCTCATGGTTCTCATGAAACATGCGAAAGAAGTTTGATCATTGTGCACATTTAAGGACGAGTGAATTTTATTAAGGGATGCAACTGATAAACTATAAAAATCACTCAAAAAGGTCCATAAAGTCGTAAAAAAGGTGATTCTAGCCTAAAAAGGCCTATCTTGACATGTTTGTGTAGATAGTTCATCAATTAAGCTAATGAGTCAGAACCTATGACCCCCACTGACCAACTTTTATCATGTTATAAAAGATTTGGATATGAGATAAACCTCATTTCCATGTCTCATATATCATGATTTAGATAACATACTCCTAGGATTTCTTATAGGACTTATCCCTACATGTTTAAGACCTGACATTTTGTCTCTAGACCTCATGGTTCTTGTGTAACGTGTGATGGAAGTTCACTCATTTTACACATTCAAGGAAAAGTGAAATCTCTTAATAGATTCTAGTGGTCAACTAAAACATTCACTCTTAGGGGTTTATCAAGACTTGAAAAAAATGGTTCTATCATAAAAATTCTTATCCTTATGTGTTCAAATAGATGGCTCATCGATTGGGTTGAGGAGTCAGAATTTACAACCCCCGTTGACCAACTTTTGGCATTCTTTGAGAGATTTGGCCAAAATAGATACCTCATTACCACATCTCATCCATCACAAGTTAGATAAAATCCTCCTATAATTTTTTTAGGGCTCTTCTTAAAATGTGTAGGACTTGATGATTCATCTCTATCCATCATGGTTCTTAGGTAATGTATGATGGAAGTTCACTTATTTTTCACATTTAGGGAATAGTGAATTATCTTAAGGGATGCCTCTAATAAAATGCAAATTTCACTCCTTGGGTTCAACCAAGACCTAAAAAATATATTTATAGCCTAAAAATGCCTATTTTGATGTGTATGCATAAATGATTCCTTAATTAGGTTGACGAGTCATAATCTATGGCCCTTGCTAACCAATTTTTACACCATTGTGAGAGATTTAGCTATGAGATAAACCTTGTTAGCACATTTGATCCATCATGAGTTATATAAAATACTCTTAATATTATTGAACTCATCCCTTCACATTTAGGATGCAAAGGTTTGTCTCTAGCACTCACTATTCTCATGTAATGCACGATGGAAATTTGCTCATTTTGCACATTTAGGGATGAGTGAATTATCTTAAGGGATGGCTCTGATCAGCAATAAATTTCAATTTTGGGGGCCAATCAAGACATAAAAAAGGTGTTTCTAGCCTAAAAAATCCTATCTTGATGTTTTAATGTATATGTTTCATTGATTGGGATAACGAGTAGGAATATATGGCCCTCATTAACCAAAATTTTCCCCATTTTAAGAGATTTGGTTGTGAGAGAGACCTCATTACCACATCTAATCCATAATGAGTAAGATAAAATTCATCTAAAGATTTCTTAGAGGATTTGTCCCTACACATGCAAGACTTGAAGGTTTGTCTCTATCCCTCATGGTTCTTGTGAAATGCACAATGGTGGTTTTCTCATTTTTCACTTTTGAGGATGAGTGAATTATCTTAAGAGATGCCTCCCATCAAATATAAATTTCACTCTCAGGGGTAAACTAAGAGCTAACAAAATTGGTTATGACCTAAAAATGCCAATATCAATGTTTCCACATAGATGGTTCATCGAATAGGCTAAGGAGTCAGAATCTATGACCCCTATTGACTAATGTCTACACCATTATGAGAGATTCAGCCATGATAAAAACTTCATTTGCACATCCTATCCATCATGAGTTGGATAGAATATTTCTATTATTTCTTGGAGAACTCATCCTTGCATTGTAGAATCTAAGGGTTTGTCTCTATCCCTCATGATTCTCATTCAATACATGAAAGAAGTTTGTTTATTTTGTACATTAAGGGATGAGTGAATTATCTTAAGATATGCCTCTGATCAATTGTAAATTTCACTCTTAGGGTCAAACGAGACATGACAAAGTTTGTTATAGAAGAAAAAACCTATTTTTATGTGTTCATGTATATGGTTTATTGATTGGGTTGATGAGTCAGAATATATGCCCCCCACTGACTAAAGTTTATCTTGTTCTAAGAGATTTTTCTATGAGAGAAAGCTCATTTCCATGTATCATCTATCACTAATTAGATAAAATCCTCTGAAGCTTCCCTATAGGATTCATCCTTGCACATGTAGGACCTGACAGTTCATCTCTATCCCTCATGGTTCTCATGAATGCATGATGGAAGTTCACTCATTTTGCACATTTGGGAATGAGTGAATTCTCTTAAGGGATGCCTCTGATTAACTACAACTTTCAATTCTAGGGGTCAATCAAGACCAGATAGACATTGTTATAGCCTAAAAATGCCCATCTAGATGTGTTTACATATATGGTTCTTTGATTGGGTTGATGAGCCAAATTATATGGCTCCCACCCACCAAATTTTACCCTATTCTAAGATATTTGGACATGAAAAAACCTCTTTTCCATGTCTCATCCTTCATGAGTTATATAAAATCCTCCTAATATTTCCCATAGGACTCTTACTTTGACATGTAGGAGTTGTAGGTTCATCTCTATCCCTCATGGTTCTCGTGAAACATGTGACCAAAGTTTGCTCATTTTGTACACTCAAGGATGAGTGAATTTTCTTAACAGATCCCTATAACTAACTTCAACTTTCAATTTCAAGGCCCAAAAAAGACTTAACAAAGGTAATTATAGACTAAAAATGCCCATCTAGACATGTATGTGTAGATGGTCCATTTATTGGGATGACGAGTTAGATTCTATGCCCCCCTTAACTAAATTTTACACTATTATGAGAAATTTGGTTGTGAGGGAAATTCCATTGTAATGTTTTATCCATCACAAGTTAGATAAAATCCTATAGGTATTTCTTAGAGGACTTGTCCCTACACATGTAGGAGTTGATGGTTCATCTCTAACCCTCACTATTTTCATGCAATGCATGACCTATGTTCACTCATTTTTCACACTTAGGGATGAATGAATTCTATGGAGGGATGCCTCTGACCAATAACAAATTTTTCTATTTGGACCTCATTGAGACCAAAAAAAGTTATTTATAGCCTAAAAATGCCCATCTAGATGTCTATGCATAGATGGTTCATTGATTGGGCTGATGAGTTAAATTATATGACCCGCACTAACCAACATTTACCCTATTTTGAGAGATTTGGCCATGAGATAAACCTCATTTTTATGTCTCACCCATCATAAGTTAGATAAAATCCTCCTATGATTTTTTAGAAAACTTACCCTTGCATGTGTATGAGTTGGCAATTCATCTCTATCCCTCGTCATTCTTGTGAAATGCATGACCAAAGTTTACTCATTTTTCACACTCAGGGATGAGTGAATTATCTTCAGGGATGCCTCTGACCAACTTCAAATTTCACTTCTTGGGCCCGATCAAGAATGAACAAAGGTCATTATAGCATAAATATTCCCATCTAGATGTGTTTTCATAGATGGTTCATTGATTGCATTAAAGAGTCATATTCTATATCCCATGTTGACCAACATTTACCACATTATGAGATATTTAGCCATGAGATAAACCTCATTTCTATGTCTCATCCATTATAATTATATATAATCTTCATATAATTTATTATAGGAATCATCCTTTCATGTGTAAGATTTGACATTTTGTCTCTAACCCTCATTATTCTCATGTAGTGTGTGAATGAAGTTCACTCATTTTGCACACTTAGAGACAAGTGAATTACCTTCATGGATTCCTCTAACCAAGAAAAATTTTCACTTTTTGGGCCTAACAAAGACTAGACAAAGGTTTTTATAGCCTAAACACACTCATTCAAATAAGTTTGCATAGATGGTTCATCGATTGGGCTCCTTTGACCAATCAAGTATGTGTAAGAGATACTTTATTTTCTAGGTTTCCCTGACAATGAGGATAGATAATAGTTTAGAAACTTCAAAATTGAGTCTATAAAATACTTTTAATGTATTTTTATAGTCCTCATAAAAGGACCATTTGTTGTAAGAAAATTGTATATTGAGTTTTGACCTTTTAGAGGCTTATTAGGTGTAATAGACAAATCATAATTTTATGATTTTTTTGGGTAGAATATTAAAATTAGAAATCCAAACCTTTTATCTAAGCATTTATAATTCACAAAACACCTAAATGCATATGTTTAAGGTTCCTTGAAGTGCTAATTCAATATAGAATGGGTTTTGACATGTTAGAGCAACATTAAGACTAGTAAGTCTATGAGAGGTTTTTGATACAATTATTTATAATAGGACTTCTAAGATGGTGCAAAATTTTAGTCACCTATAAAATATTGTGATAAATTATTTTATATATATCTATACCCCTATTTTCAAATAATTCTTGTTTTGATATTTTTGAGGCATTTAGGCTTAATTAGCTTGTAAAGAGATTTGAGTCTTTTCAGTTCAAATAGATAAAACCAATAGATGGATTGGTTTTCTATATAGATATAAATATTGAATATGTATTTAAATAAAATAATAATATAACCTAAAGTTTTATATACTAGTTAAGGAATATTTAATTTTCTTAAGTCTCTTCATTTGTGTTTATATTCTTGCCTTACCAAGATTATAATTTTGTTGATAATATAGAGAGGACTATCAATGTTGATATTAACCCAAGTATAAGTAGGCCATATTTATTATGTGGAAACATATAATTGTATTTTTTTGTTTTATGTGTAAGTAGGATCTAAAGACATACACAAGAACATCACTAGTCTTCCTAACATTTATGATCAAGTACAATACATGTCCATGAAATTGATCACAAGTCCACATAAATTCACTTATTATTTATAAATTTGGTGAAGTATTATACACCATATATTTGGTTTAAGAGGTCATCAATGACTAAAAGTAGACACTGATTCTTAACCATGATATTATTGAATAATTGATAGTTAATAGATAGATGATATGAACCATTATCTTTGGGTGTAAGGGTTATTAAACTCTTGCAAGGAGAAAACCTGGGTCTTATCTTGCCTTGATCAAGGAGCTCCTATATTTAATAGTAGGATTCATCATTCTCCCTAATTTATTTATGATAAAAAGGTTTTTTTGTAAATGGATGAAATATATATAGTGTTTTACTACATAGTGCATTGGAACAAATTCAAGATCTAGGAAGAATCCATTATATGATTTCAATAACTTGTCAATTTTTTGTTATTGGAAAATTTATTTCATTCATTGCATTATAAAACCTTAATTTATTTCCTACACGTGTTTTAAGATAAACCATGAGCAACATGAAACTATGCACATGAATGATTAGTTTATTACACTTTTTAGAAGAGACCAAAGTGACTTTGGTTAGTGGAGTTTAGTATAAGAGGTTGAAGAAGCAATATTTTGTGTTTACATCCCAAATTTTTGGTTTCCCTTGATATGTGGAATCTCAATCATACAGGTAGACTCTCCCTAATAATATTATATAGACTTCAAAAGGCATAATGTTTTAAGTGATGGTGCCATCTATATGCTCAAATTTATAGTAGAATGTTTATTGTCTCCAAACATATATATTTGTTCCTTATGTAATCCATACCAAAGATTATAGATTTTAATGTGCAATAGTGGGAAGGCTAAGTTTTTGGGTTGTTTTTAGTGTGATGATGTGATTATGGCTTATATTGTCAATGATAAGACATGAAGAGGTTAAACCTTGACCGATAACATGGTATGAAAAAGTCATTCACACTCCTTAGAGGTCTCTATAGAAGTGGTGTTATTGATTAGAGAAGTGTTATTTAGTTCAATATCAACTATATGTGCATGATATGATGTCGGTTTCCAAATAAAGGATTGTTACACCCAACATTGAGAGTGTTGATGCCTCTTTGGTAATTGTTGATGGTACCACATTTCAATATAATTATTATTGCCTTTGTGTGAGATAGAAGGCATATGATGAGTCATGTTTTGTGTACCCTTCTTACATTGGTATCCTTTATAAAAAGCATTTTAATTCTATTCCAAAGGTATAGATGGGGATTTATGAGTGGGTTTGTAAATAAATAGCAAATGTAAATGAAAAAAGTAAATAGAAAATATAACATGTAAATGTAAAATATACATAATGATTCAAAGCACCTAACATAGAGAATAATGTGATGTTTATCAACCCCATATGAATTAATAATTTAATCATTAAATAATAATATGTGTAAGTATTAAATGATAAAAATAGAAAATACCCATAGTTAAAGGAATCATATTTTTTAATAGTATATATGTGATACATGCAAAGTTCTATGTAATAATTTAGCATAAATAATATAACATATATCAATAAAAAATGTAGACAATAATATGCACATATAAAAAATGCACCATATAGGCATACAATGTGGACCATATCGGCATGCAAAATTTATTGTGCCTATAACTATGTATATAGACAACATGCACCATATAGGCATACAATGTGGGCCATATCGGCATACGAAATAGATTGTGCTTACAACTAGATTCCTAGCATAATAACTAGCACTCTTGCTCCTTATTGACTCTAAATAAATTACACTTTGTTTCCATAGACATAGAGTTAGGGGTATTGGATGCCTCAATATGAGGAAATACACTCCTCTTAACTTGTGATTCATCCATTATTTCATCTAAAACCGATGAAAACTCTTGTATCTCCACGACATATAAAATATAAAAATTAATGTATTAAAATTATATATTGAAAATTTGATAATTTTTTCAAGAATAATTCTTTTTGTAAAATGATTTGACACTCACTATATTCCATCTAAATGGTTGTCTAGGGATATGAGACCATATATACACCTATGATGGGGAATATTATAGAGCATACATATATATTTAGATCTAGAGTTGCATACAATTATGAAAATATCACATACAATATCATTGCTTAAAGATACAAATAATTAAACTATGTGTTCACACTAGTCTCCATCCCTGTATCATAAACTACTGTGGAGACAGTAGATTCTTTGATGTAGCATCAAATCACCTAAAAAAATATTCTTATCCATTAGTGGTTCCCATAACATCCCTCATTATCTATAAATCTAATAGATACAAACAATAAATAAATACAAGCAGATACAAGCAAACAACTAGATACAAACAATAAATAAAAAATTTAGTCATATAAATTAGTCAAATAAGTAAACATATGTACTAAAAAACAAACTATAATTGATATTAAACTTGTGTATCAAATATAGATGGTGTAGTATCCTCTACAATAGGATCCTATCACATTTTGATAGGAGTGACTAAATCTACTACATCTCACATAGTTAAAAAATGCTAGTGTCATGCGTTGTTGAAGCATCGACATGTGGAATATGCTCTAGCATGTTATTTGTTTAACATGTTAATATCTGAAATGCTAGTGTCTGGTACTACTAAAACATATACATATTATGTATGCTTTAGTATGCTAGTAGCTATAAATGTACTGTGTTAGGTGGTCCCATACACTTCCTCCTGCATGATGTGCAATGATGGATAAGAACTGTAATATGAGTAAAAAGAGGGACACTAGTTACTATAACAACACAAATACCATCACTAATTTCACTACCACTACCACAAATACCAATACCAACAACACCACCACTACTACTAGCACCACCTGTAGGCTGAGTATAAGTCTTCAAAGTATGCATACCATGATCAATCATAACTTGTGTCAAACTATTAACCATCTCAAGGGTGTCTATATGTATTTTATGATGTAAAATTTTAGGAATAATGGTATGTGATATTGTTCTTCTATTTCTTAAAGGTTGGATATGATGATTTTGGTCCTACCTAATACTAGGTCTATCAAATGAAGACCTACCTCCACTACCTTGGGATGCCTTCATGTTGAAATAATTTGTAATTTCTTTCAATACAAACTCAAAATATAATTTTATCAAAAAAATAATATAACTTCATTATTATCGCATGGAGGATCATTAAACACCATCCGCCACCTATCCTAAAAGTTATTTTTAATCTCTTCATGAATTAACTAATCAATACTAATGTGTTTTCAATTCATTAGTGGAGGTTGGTTGGATCCAAGATTAATAAATAAAGCACATAAATAGTCTTTTGTTAATTTTTTCCTTAACATCTTCATTTGAAAAGTTATTGGAATAAAATTGATTCAGAGCCTCTCTTCAATGTAACATTGCATCTATTTGTGAAATCACATTTCCTATTTCATTAAAAATAGACTCTTATGTATTGGCAAGTAAAATTTGTCCACTGCTAGCTAAAGAGTGACGCAAACTATTGATAATTATTTGTAAATTTTTGCATTTATAATTGTATTTCTCATACAATTCAACTTATTCTTGTGCAATATCAATTTATTCAATATTTTGTTTAACATTTTATTTAGGAAATGGATCCATCAGACTTGTGTATCTGAATTTTAAAAAAATATAGGTTTTTTAGCTTTATGTAAATTTAAATTAAAAACCCTAGTTCAATAAATAAATATACATAGAAATGATAAAATAAAAATGAAAAAATAACATACCTAATTTTAAGAAATTCAATGTCAAATCTTGTTGGCAAAATAAATATCCAAAATTGGTGCATCAATCTATAAATTTAGAAAAATAAAATTCTTTTCCCTCTCTTGACTATGGATTTTTCTTCATCCTATTAAAAATGAAAAAATAAGAGAGGGCATATGCCCTATATTCTTTGTAAAGGGAGTGTTTCCTTTATAAAGGGTGAACACTGTTTATATTATATAGGGTGTATACCTTTTTCAAGGGTCCATGCCCTTTACAAACTACAAAGGGTGTACTCCCTTTGAAAAGGTCATACACCCTTGAGGCTCCAACAAAATCCTTAGACTCATATTTTTTAAAAAAAGGGTATGCACCATTTTTAAAATAAATTTCAAATTTGGGGGATTTTCATTTTTTTTGTACCCGAACTTTGGGCATCGACATGGGAATGATGAAAAAAGGGGTAAAATGAGAAAGGAAATGAGGAATGAATAATGGGATTATTTTGGCTAGTTAAACACAAAAAATGCTAAACTGATCTTAAGAATGAAGAAGGACAACTATAATTAACTAAACACAAAAAATTACTAATATTTGATATTATAATATGGGAAACCTTTCTCATTTAATGGATAGGAAAGGCATATATGTGTCCATAAGAACACACAACATATACCAAAATAATTGCCTATAACTGATGACGTAATGTTACAATCACTTTTTATTTGATTGTAAAAATTAATTAGTTACTATTTCACTCCACCAAGGTTTCACCAAAATGGAAATAAAAAATATAGGTTCAAATAAGAATCACTATAATAGAACTTCTGAATTTCGACTTGTTTATAACAATTACAATAAAATTTTAAAATCAAAGATTTCAATAGATGTAGATAACAAATACATACATAATCCATGAATAAATATTGAACATGAAGTTTGAAAAATATCCTTGAATCAATATTTTTTGGGTTTCAAATAAAAACTCATCTTTCAAAAATATATATCGCGAACCATTACAAATGAGCCCCAACCTTGTATTTATAATTTTAAATGGGTGTTTACAGTGCATGATGACCTTTTTTCATTTTTTAGGGACTTGTAAAATGAAATTAGCTAATTTTCACAAATTTAAATTTGTAAAAACATGTTGGTAAGTTTGAAAAACTTGTCAAAGTTTGATGACCAATTTGCACAACTTGTCAAAGTGCATTGGTGTTTTTGCACGACTTGTAGCCTATAAAGGTGTGTTGAGAAATTCATGAAACTTGTAAAATTAAAATTACCAATTTTCATGAATTTAAAAATTTTATTGATAAATTCACAAAAATTTTAAAAGTTGAATGACCAATTTCAAAAACTTGCAAAAATGACTTGACAATTTTGCACAACTTGAAAACTACAAACTTTTCCTTATTTTCATAACTGTGATTCTCCCCTTTATTTTTTGAAGTTTTAATGAATAATTTTCAATATGTATCCTTAATTAAAATATTTATTCATCCAATCAAATTCATAATACATTGAATGATATCCAAATTAGAGTTTGGATGCAAAAGTTATGACATGAAGGAGATTGAATCTTGCCTAAACACATCTGGAATTCTACCTTGCTTTTATAATTGTGATTATCCCCATTCATTATTTAATTTTAATATGAAATTTTTGTATGATGTTTATCTGGGATAAAATTTTATTTATCAAATTTATTTTTGAATGCATTTAATGAGAGTGAAAATGGGGTTTTGAAGTGAAACTTATGACTCGAGGGAGATTGGACCCTATTTTTACAATTCTTTCTTGTTTAGGTGGTGGATTCTGACACTTCTAATGATAAGGGTGGAAAATTCATAAGGTAGTGAAAAAAATACCATTAGGTTATAATGGGTATGTTGGAAAGCACATCAAGTTCTAATTGGTGTGTTAATAACCTCATCAGGTTCTGATGGGTGTGTTAGCAACCACATCAAGTTTTGATGGGTGTGTTAGAAACCACATCAGGTTATGATGATGTGTAACCAAATATGTTGATTTTTTAAGTAATTTTAATATTTAGTTATATAATTTTCTTAAATTTAAATTTTAAAAAACACGTAGGGTAATTCACTCAACTTGTAAAAATTTAACGACCAATTTACATGACTTGGAAAAGTGCAATGATGTTGTTGCATAGCTAGAAACTTGCAAAGGTGCATTAAGAAATTTTCACAACTTGTAATAGTGAGATTAAAAATTTACATGACTTGAAAATTTTAATTTAAAAATTCACACAATTTTTAATAGTGTAATGACCAATTTTCATAACTTACAAAAGTGACTTGACAATTTTGCACAACATGAAAACTACAAATTTTTCATATTACTAAAACTGTGATTCTCCCCCTTGATTTTTGAAGTTTAAAATGAAATATTTTCACCATGGTTCCTTTAGTATAAATTTTAACAATAAAATTACCTTTAAAATTAATTGAAAGATAGCCAAATAAGATTTCATATGTGAAAATTGTGACCTAAGGGAGATTGGACCCTGTTTGGACACACCTAGAATTCCATCTTGCCTTTGCACCTATGATTATCCCCCTTAAATTTTGAATTTAAATATTAATTTTTTGTGCCATGGATCTTTGGAATAAAATTTTATTCATCAAATTAATTTTACAACACATGGAATGAGAGCAAAAATTTAGTTAATATGCAAAATTTATGACCCAACGCATATTAGACCCTATTTGTGTAATTTTTCTTATTTGGGTGGTAGATTATGACACTTATATTTGTAGGGGTGGAATATTCTAAGGGTTGTGAAAATAAAACCATCATGTTCTAATGGGTGTGTTAGCAACCCTGTCAGGTTTCCCCCTTTTTGAAAGCACAACTATAATTATCCATCCTTAATTTAACAGGTTGGAATATTTTTTTTATAATAAGTGTTCATATTTAAAATTCATCATTCAGATTTGGTCTTTGCATTTGGATAAAAATTATGAAATTTTAGAGAAGTTTCATTTTACCTTAGATTTTCACTCAAGTGCTGATAAGGCCAAATAAATTTTTGACATTTATACTTTATTCTTATATTGGGGAGATTAAATTTGACATCTGATGTGATCCAAATTCTAATTTTTAAGTGAAATTTCTTCCATACATTGAATTTCTCATGCATTTTCAATAATAAATCAAGATCCAACAAGTATATAGATAGAGGGCTTGGAGTCTAGTGGGTCTGTGGATAGAGTGACCGAGATCCAAGGGATCTGTTAGCATATGTGTTAATAAATAAAAACAATGTGAGAAAAAGAGATAATATTTCATGAATATACATGTATACAGGCCAAGATCCATGATATAGAGGTTCGTTAATACAAGTTTCAACTTTGTAATCTTTATAAAACACCTGAGTCTCTTGACAACCTTCCTACTAACGCTTTCTAATTGTAAAATTTTTGGTATAAGAAAATTACTAATGGTTATGACTTTGGAAATGTATATTATTATTTTACCTATTAAAATACACCTATGTGTCAATTTTGGTGGCCTTACTTGCTTCCTAGGCACTCTTTCCTTCCTTAGGCCTACTAAATTAAGTCTCTTCTAAGAATAATACACTAAATTTTTTGAAAACCATACTTTTAGGTCCATAACACTTCTTGGAAAAATGTTATTCAATTTATTCACCTTGAATTAAATACAAAATTTTAGCCTTTTTTATGGTTTGAACTCCTACACACTAAACCCTAGTTTAGTGGTTAAATGACCATGTTTTAGTCTGAGAGTAAATAAAATTCATCTGGGAACATTTCAATGGATTTCAAAGTTATGTAAAATATTTTATGGATTTTTATTAAAATAAATTAAATCTTCCAAGACTTATTTTTATTGTTTCAATCCACTAGCGACGGTGTCCAAGTCAAAATGTTCTTGACTATGTAGGTTTCTTGAGCAAACTACAATGTTGTAAGCCTAAAGACAACAAAATCACTATTACAAGAGCTAATAACCTCACTAATATCTTCACATGATTAAAAAAAAAAAAAAAAACAAAACTAACCCCTAATGGTTTTAGGCATTTATAAGTGAGTTTTGTGTCTCTTTTATTCATAACACAAAACATACAGTCTGCTAATATTGTACACTATAGGAATAAAAGTCTAATATTGCACTTTTCTTAGGAATAGAGAGATTAATTGGTGATTATAGAAGCATATAGATTCAAAAAACCTTCAATAATGTTTATTTAAACATTTTAACCAATTATCAATTCTTTTTTTTTTCAACATAGTAAAGTACATAGTCAATAACCATTCACACAACATAGTAACAAGGTTTGTCTCCACAAAATATGAGAACTAAAGGTATGTTTAAAATTACTTAAAAATTTAAGTTTAAAAAAATGAAAAATGACCTTTAGAAACACTAAGAATCAGTTACCAATCCCTTTTATTCCTCTGTCATGAAATGCATAGTCTACAATTAGAGAAAATTCACACCAAAATAGGGTTTATATCTTGAAATATTTTACACAAGCATTGTTTCCTTCTTTCCCTAGAAAATTGTGTGTAAATAAAATTCAAAAACCTTATAAAACTCGAAAATATCACCTTTTTTTATTAAAAATATCTGTTGTAACTACCTAACTCACCTTTCCAATGGTCAACAAGGTGAGTTCAAAACAAGAGGTTTGGTTAACATGAAATTTTTATACAAATGAGACTTTAGACCATTGAAATGGTTTCAAGAGGTCCATATAAGTGATTAAAAATTGTTCATATACTTGTTAAAAAATTCAATTATCCCTACAAGTCCTACAATAGGACAAAAATTCAAATTTTAGAAAAATTATTTTTGTTTGGAAAACATTAGATTTGAAATTTAAACTACCTACATGGAATCATAGGATACTAATTTGAAATATAAAAATTATTGGGGAATTTTAAAGCCATCCAAGGAATGTTCAAACTTAATTCAATGAAATCAAGCCAAAATTTGACAAAAAGGCTCCCTATGAGTGGTGATCTTACACCATACTCCCAGGGAAAGGAAAAAGAACTCATGGACTATTATCCATGAGTGATTGCAAAGTACTCCCATGATTATGTATGTCATGTTCAGTCATCCACATGGAATTTTATATAGGTTCATTCTTCCTTTTGACTATGTACATGAAGTACTATTTGTCTCGCGTCCTCTTGATCACTTGCTTGTCTCGAGTCCTCTTGATCACTTGCTTGTCATGTTAAATCATCCAAATGGTGAATATGATCTTCCTTGCTTTGGTTATAGATTAGTATGCCATCCAAGTATACTACTACAAATTTTCCTATAAAATCCTTTAGTGCCTGATTCATTAATCTCATAAAAGTGGTTGGTATATTAGTCAAACCAAATGGCATGACTGACCACTCATACAAACATTAATTTGTTTTGAAAGTAGTCTTACACTAATCACCTTGCTTGATTCTTATTTGGTAATACCCACTCTTGAGGTCAATCTTGGAAAAATAATTTTCTCTATTCAAGCAATCCATCAAATCCTCCATCCTAGGAATTGTAAATATATATCTTATGTTGATTTTGTTTATGGCCTTGGAATCAGTACACATCCTCCATTCACCTTCCTCTTTTGGCACCAACACTATATGCTCTACACAAGGACTCAAGATTGCTTTCATCAACCTTTTGTTAATAATATCCTATACTTGTGTTTATATCTCAATATTATCTTGTGGGGTAATATTTTAGGATTATTTTTTTAGGTAGACTTGCTCTAGGTACAAAGTATATATGTTGTTTTATGCTCCTTATAGGTGGAAATGTGGTAGGAATCTCATAAAAAACTATGCCTGCATACATTTTCAATATTTATTAAATCTCTTAGGGAAACTCATTTATCTTAGTGTTTGTCAAAATAGTCCTATGATTGATTATTAAATCAAATCTTATTTATTCTTCATGTATAACATTAAAATATTCATTACCATTTACTAGCATCACATATGAGTTAACTTGTTGATCACTCTCCTCATCCTTCATGGGTAGAAAAGTGTGACTAACTCCATATTTGATAAATTTATACATGGTCCTTCTTCCATCATGAGTGGTTTGTCTATCATATTGTCAAGGCCTTCCATGAAGCACATGGCACATATCCATTAGAATGACATCACAAAGAACCTTATCTTTATACCTTCCCACTTTGAACACTACCCAAATTTGTTCACTCAACAATAACTGATGACCTTTATTCAACCACGAGGCCTTGCTTTAAGTGGGGTGAGGTAGTTTCTTCAGTCTAAGATTATTAACCATATCTACTAAAATAAGGATATCTATGCTTCCTGAACCAATGACCATTTTTTAACACTTACCTTGGAATTTACAAGATGTCTTGAAGAGTGTCTTCTTTTTTGTGGGATCCTTTTCCTTATGTGGCTTGATCAACACCCTCCTCATGAGAACTGAGTATCCCACTTCAATCTCTTCCATAAGTTATGGAGATAACACACTCTCTTCCTCACCTCCTTATGCAATTTGATTTTTCCTTTTATTTCTTGGTCTCCCTATTGGTTGGTCCTCTAGAAACTCCCATGACATATGGCCATAAAAATTATTTCACTCAAAACAACTTCCTTCAAATCCATTTGACCATCTGACACTTTGTTCATAAATACATCTGTTGAAAGGTTTCCTACATCTAAAATCACCTCTTGAACTAGTATGATGCTCTTGTGAATTTCTTGAATCAACTTGATGGCCTCTTTGCTTGAAAAATATTCCCTATTTATTTCATATAAATCTTAAGTTTATTCCCCTTCCTCTATTATATTTCTTATGTTTCCTATTCAAATTATGTTCAGCCCTGAGTGGAAATTAGTAGCACTCCTCTAGTTTTCTTGGGCTAACAAGTGCTAGTTCATATTGTAGGTTATACCTTAGGCCATTCAAATACCTTGAAATATTTTCTTTGTCTTCCTAAAGATGTACTAACCTTATGGTGATCTTATATAACTCCTATGTATATGCCTTCATAGTCATTTCATTTTTCTTCAAATTTTGTAACTGTCTAAATAAGTTTGTCTCATAATCATCTAGCAAGAATTTTCCTTTGAGATTCGAAACCATTCTATCCCAAGAATTTATCTTGTTTATATAATTTTTTAATCTAATATTGTGTCAATTATTACCCTAATGAATCATGTGGCTTCAATTTGGTTCTTGAAAACTTAACTTTCTTCTCATCACATACCTCTATTGAAAATACTTATATAACACATTAACCAAATCCGTGATTTTTTATCCATCAAGACCACATACATAGGTGGTAGATTTAAAATTTAATTTAAATCCTTGACCCATAATCACCTTCAATAGTGTATCTATTCCCTTCTCTTCAGGTCCTTCAATTGTTTCTTCTCCCTTTTCTTTCTCATGGTCTTCTGGCTCATCTTCCCTATCACTCAAGTCCCCTGTTAGGATTCATCTTCTTGGTTTAATTATGAAGTATTCAACATAGAACAAAATATAAATATAAGTTACTTTAGTTATTCCAATGAAACCTCTTGGTTCCCTTGGTTCCTTACAACTCCTCTATTTCTCCTAGGTGGAATTTTGGTCCTTATTCAGGGAAACTTTCAAACAAGTACCTCTTACTCTCTTATCTAAAGGATATTATCTCTCCCACATATTATTGGGTATCCAATCTTGGATATAATATCAAAATTATGAAAAGGTTCCTTAATAGATTTTTTAGCTTTGAATTCCTTATCAAACACCTCAAGATCTTGACAACCTTCCTATTAGCCTTTCCTGACTATAAAATGTATAGTAAAAAACAAAATTAATAATGTTTATGAATTTAAAAATGTATATTATTCATTTAATTGTTAATATAAACCTATTTGTCAATTTTGGTGGCCTAACTCCCTTCCTAAGTCCACATTCCTTCTTTAGGCCTACTCAATTATGACTCTTCTAGGTCTAATGCACTCAAACTTCTCAAAACCATACTTGTAGGTCCATAAACCTTATACACCTTGAAAATAGTCTTAAGATATTTTATACAATTTTTTTATGGTTCAAACTCATTTTACACACTAAATCCATGTTTAGGGCTTATATGACCT